>OZ007584.1:4122855-4305355 GCA_963931925.1 Onchidella celtica | reverse complement strand
GTTTATTGAATAGAATGTCTCAATGTTATTGTCAAGAGCAGATTAAGTTCATAAATGCCATGCTAGGTCACAAGTGCATGAGTTAATTTTTTACGATGTTGTTGATTAGATACAGCGTAATTTGTCCTTGAGCTGTTCTCGTGAACAGTTTGTTTTGAAACATCTTTTTTCCTTGCAAATGGTTAAGGAATATGTGTAGGTAAACTAGGGATGGCAGAATATCTCCAGTTCGGGAGTAATAGGATTGTTAGAGGGTGTGAGGTGGTTGTAATTGACTGTTGACATTCAGTGGTTCGTGAAAGCACGAGTTGTTAATTTTTCGTGCTGAGTCAATTTAATAAGATTTTTGGATTTAATTTTTATTAACCTATTTAGAAGACGACCGTGTCTGTCTTAGTGCAAGGCCGTAACCGACTTACACAATAGAATAAACTAATACTGCGAGCTCAGCTCGCATGGCCGCACCAATCAAATCTAGGGATTTGGACGGTAGTTGCAGGTGGCCAGACATTATAAAAGTCAGCCCATACCTATGTCCATTATCACATGGAGAAAAGTATCCACTGTGGAGTGGTCGGCTAGTTCGAGCCAGATCGGAACAGAGACGCAATAGAGCAGTCCATCTATATGAGGAGCCTAGAAATGACGAGCTCCAGCTAATAGCTACCCGGACTTTGTCCACCATGCAACGCTATTATTGATGTTCCCTGGTTTTTGATGGCCAGGGAAAAATGGTATGCATTGTAATTGTATGTCAGAATTCAGATGTTACCAGCAGTATGATAGTCTACTCCTAGAGTCACAGCCAGGCAGTGCCAGTATTATAATATATGACTTGAGCCATTGCAATTGAGTTGGCGTGTGCTGAGACAGCGAAGACTATAATTTGTATTAAATATCCTATGAGTCATTAGTTATATTTGATCCAGTACTAGGACCTTTTTGTCCATTCTAAAATTGTATTCTTATTTTGCAGTTACCCTGATGGTCATTTCATTTATATATGTTATCTTTATTTAGCTAACTCAATACATTATTGTGGCCCTACAGGCCTGACAAAACTATTTCATTTGAGTTGTTTAATTAATTCCAGTGGGAAAGTTTAGTGTGTTCGTCGAGTGTGTGTTTTCCTCTTGAATTGCAGTCGTTTGCTATAAACCACATTCGCGACAGTTATGACTGTGGACTGGTTTCTAATGAAGGTCTTGACTTCTCGAGGGCCCCAGCCTAAGGGCCTAGACGCAGTTGTTTCGGTTTCGTTTCGCTTTCCGTAGTTTTGCCGAAAGACGTGAGTCTCGATGAAAAGCTAAACACAGAATAGAGATACTACCAGCATCGACACAAGTCAGGAATACGCCATCAATTTTGTCTAGCCAGCGCCCTCGTGGATGAACCCTATTTGTTCGTTTAAGGGCACGTGCGCAACGGTTTTTAATGTAACATCAGGGAGTATGTATTTAGAGAGTGCTCTCACTTCTGCCAAATCGAGAAACTAGGTCAAAGCAGTAACAAAAATTGAAAGAGACCGTCTTCGGCAAAGACAGTGTGTGTATCTGTTTACTGTGCTTTGTTCATATTTTGTGGTTGATTGAAACTATTTAGAGCCGTTTGTAAGCTCGCACTCCCGTGGAAATGCATAACCAGGTATTGTTTGCCGCCGATGAAGACAATTGAAGTTGTAGTTCATCCAAAATGGCGGTGATAACAAGTCCTGCAGTCACAAAAAGTGAGCTTCTTTTGCTTGTGGTAGTTCCCCATTCTATGAAGCGAAACTAGACGAAATTGGAAGAACTATGGGCTCTACAAAGAGCAGAGAAGGATGTTGACATCTACCCGGCTTTTCGGTGTCTCGCATTTGACGTCATACGCCAAACCTTACTGAAGCCATTGCGTCTGCTTGCCCCCCCCCCCAACCCACCTGTTACTATCTGTTCATTGACAGTTTGTCTCAGCGTTGTCACTGTGGTCTGGATTCTTCCTAAGGAACATACTTAAGCTCAGTGTATGAAAATCATACATAGAGAGCGGGGAGGGGGAGGACGGTGGAGGCGGGCTCTGGAGTGCGAGTACACTTTTCACGGGAATGGATTTATTAAAATATGTCCACTATACAAAAATAAGTAATTGGTTGGATTGCATAGAAAATCAAATAGCAGTTTTATTGTGGACAACCTGTGCATGCTTTCCCTTCCGTAAAACGCACACTATTATTAATCCTATAACAATACACATTTCGTACAGGGAAACGAATAAAGATTAACGACATACGCAGAATATTCAGCTCTGCCGTATCCTCGCCAATGGTGACATTAAAATCTTTCTTGAATTGAATGATGTCACATCAAAATGAACCGTGTAAATAATTTCTCACTTCTCGCGCGGGCACTTCCATGTCAAGTGTGAGGAATGATTTCCGCATGTCATCTTCGTTTCCGTTTCCTTTTCCGCACACATGAGAACATAGCTTCAAATGGACTGCAAGCCTATGGCTGTGTTGTCATGTGTACGGAAACAAAAACGGAAATGAGATGCGGAAACGACGTGCGGAAATAAATTTCGGAGTATAAAAAAAAAAAGGAGTACTTGTATAGAAGATGATAACACGATGTAAAGTGGCCTCATTAAAATTTGGTTGCATAAAAAAAAAAAAGAGAACCTGAAGTCCGTGTAAGGGGTTGACCGCTAAAAGGTAAGCAAAAACGAATACAAATTTTGTTATTATAGTGCCGGTTTAATAAGTTTGCTTACATTTATTAGGATGGACGAAAAAAAGGTCGTCAAACGTGTGAACCGTCTGACAGTTGAAAGAATGAAAACATACTTTGCAGGGAAAGTAAGAGTAAATAATGTACTGATTATTATAATAGAGTGGAGAATATTTTGTGTATTAATCTATTACGTAGACTTAGAGCCAAGTTTAGAAAATTATATTACAGTCGAAAATGGATTATTATATAAAGGATCCATAGACTGACAGTTATGGGGCCGGCACAAGGGATCAAGGCGAGTGGAGCCCATCCGAATGGGATGTACCAAGGTCGGGATTTATATTTATGTCGGTGATGGCGTATAATGTCTACGTACCTTAGGTTGTGTTTATCTTGTTTGCTAGCGGTTGTCAGTCAGTCAGATGTCCCCGGTCTTCTATACTAAGGATATTTTGCGTAGTGAATGATATGTAATCTCTGCTGAAGTATTCTTGTATTGTTATGTCTCTCGATAGTGCTTGCTGTGCAGTCGTGAATGATATGTGCTGTTGTCATTGGTATTACGTGGTGTATACACATGAACTATACTTTGATTGTGTTGTCTTCTACCCTAAGTGTGTTTAAATTAAAGTCGCTGCATTGGCCGAAATCAAATCTAAATGTTTCCCATGAAGTGCAAATGTTTGGATGTTATTGCTTTTCCCCTGTAGGTTGAGCCTCCCATTCTTCTTTCCATATCTGCCTTACCACCTTCTTGATTTTCCCATAGAGTTCTGTTTTATCTAGCCTAAACATATAATGCATGTTGTCTGCTAGAAATGTTGCTTTCTTTGCTAATTTATCTGCCTCCTCGTTCCCCGCGACGCCTACATGTCATGGAATCCAAATGATATAGTGTTTTAATGTTTTGTGATGCCAGTTTGTCTGTGAGTGTGAGTCTCTTGTGTGTCATGTTGTATCTTTTGTGATTTGCGTAGTCTATCTGTGGAGTGTGGAATGCAGAGAGTGAGTGAGTGAGACTTGCCACCTCCCTCTACCCCATCTAACGCCTGTCAATCTCTTGTAGTCTTGTGTGTGTGGTGTGAAGTTGTGCCGACAGTATGCTCGTGTTGTTTGTTATGCGTTGTTCTAACTTTATAGTCATGCTTGCACTATAGGCTCATGGCGAATGACGTCACAGGGTGTTTTGTTTTGTTCTTCCGACACCCAAGATGGCCGGTGGATTAGCTGATGAGTGCAACATCGAGATATGTCTAAGCGGTTAAATTGCTGCTGGTTGCATTGTGGTTGATTGTTACGACGGGGGTGGAAAGGATGAATCCAAACTGGTCAGATTCCCTACCATCAGTGTAAACAACGTAAGGAAGTGAAAGAATTGACCTAACGTCTCCCATGTGCGTGAACACACGTGTCATTGTTTACTGTAGTGAACTTTTTTTAAGTTCGCCGCCGATTGGTTCGCATTGCCTGAAGTGTTCGCAATGCAAATCAACACCACAATCGCCATGGTGATGCGTCCGTTTTTACCTCAAAGATGGTGGATGTGCGCAATTAGCCTATATATCCCAGTTCCTACTACCCCCTCCCCTCTGTTAGAGATCCGACCATGTAGATTTTGCTCTTAGTTTTGTAGTATTTGTCAATGTGTTCTTGTGTTAGTGTTACCATTGAAAATATGTTGTCCTTCTTCTTGTCAATTGCATGATGCAGTGTGACGTCCTGTTAATTGCCATGGTGGTGAATGCTGGTCCCTAGGGTCTATGGAATTGTCATCAAAAAATGGTTCGGGCATGGTGGGGTCGCTTTCACAGCACCAAACGCTCACCAACATCTCACCATTTTGGTGCGCACCAAAGAAGGTGAGAGGAAGGAACAGAGTGGAGTCGCTTTCGCCTCCACTGTCACTGTTCAAGATGGCGGCAGCCGTACAACACACACATACATACACCAGTACACAGAGGACACAGTGATATCCAGACATGGTCGGCTACCACCAACGAGCGAACTCGCAGAGCTACTTAAGCCCCGCAGTCTCCCATACATCGCATAAGAAGAAACACAAAAGATAATAGAACATTTCAAACAACTAGGACTTACATGAACCCAGAGAGAACACAACTAATTTATTTCAGTGCAATAAAACACACACAAATTCACAGTAGACGGACAAACCATAAAACCGCAACACGCTGTCACGCTGTTTGGAGTGACTCTGGATAAAATACTAACATACAAACAACATAATATACAGGACAAAATCAGAAACGCCCACAAAGCTCTCAACATACCGTATTTCTATTTGTAGGACACATAAACTACGAAACACCCTACACAACAAGGCGCCTCCTCTACAAAAATTGTATCCACCTCTAAAGTACTTACTTTCAGGAGGTCTACCAAAATAGAATACAAACATTCCCTGCAGGTGTGAGCATTGGGCCTATTTATAATCCCCCGGACCCTGCATTTAAACAATTCATGTGATAGATAGTCTTGAATAAAAGATTACCTTGATCGCAAAGGATTCCTGTGTGACCAGTCTTGCAACCACCATGGCATTCACCGGTTGTTGCATTACAAACTGACTTTGCACAGTTGGATGGACATGGTTTTGCACACTCCAGGCCATAGGTGCCACTTGGACAGTCTGAACAGACAGAGACAAGAGAAAAAATCATCCCTATTTACAGATAGTTTTCTGTCTAATCCATTGCATTTGTAGCAATGTACACCAAATGAAAAGAATTACACTCCAATTTGTGATTTTTAAGACTTTAATGTCCAAAAGTGTTGTCCAAAACCTGTCTCAAAATTGTGGCGCTAGGCACGAGAGGCCACAATAAGAAATGCTCACCAAAAAAATCCCGTAGCCTTTAAATTCAAAGGTATGATTCCTAATAATTGTGTGAAATGTATTTAAATACAGAATAGTAGGTGATATTTTGATGGAATAAAATAACCTTAGAAAGTAAAAAAAACGAATATATATATATATGTATATATAAGGTGAGCGATAACTCCATAAATCACAGGTAATTTTAACTCGTTGAGAGCGAAACCTAAAACATTACTACAGGGTAAACTTTTATACCGTCACAAACTGAATTCACTGTGAGCGAAAGATTAAAGAATTCAAAAGATTCAATTTAACAGCAGTCGCACAAACTTGCATTTTTCTGTATTATATTGTACAAGCATAATCACCCGTTCAATGAACGGAAAGAAAATAAAATGATAATACATGAGTAAAAATCATGTGACTCACAATTCACATGAATTAAAATGGTAATCCCAATAGATCTGATAACAATAACATCTTTGGAGAATAGTCCATTACAAAACTTTCGGGTTTACCATGTTTCTAGATTGCTTATCAGGTGCTAAGATAACTGTTGAATTTCTGTTTCCTGATCGTGAAGAGCTACATACACCATTCCATGCTTAAAAACAGGACGGCGTAAATCCTTAGAGCCCTTAAGATTCTGGTATGAATCAGCCCTTAGCCTTGATTGCTCTCATCTTATAAGCTGCAGTCTCTCCGACTCAATCTTGGCATAGGCGTTGACCATGAAGTGCTGAAAAAGCCGACGCGCTTGGAGAGAATAATTTCCATGCCGGGTGAAAAACTCAAAGCAATAGGACTGATTCTGTGTCCGTTTGTAATTAAATTTTAATTGCAGATCCCAGCCAGCTGTTCCTTTAGGGAAAAGTATTGGGGTACTGAAGAGCATCATAGGCTCGGTGTAGCTCACAGATCCTCTGCACATTATTATCTCTCTGGTGTAAGACAATATCATGGTATCCAACAGGATTATTAGGCATTAGAATAACAATTTCTGGAGCTCCCTGTGCATCGTATCGCCTACTGTGTTCCTTAGCAGGACGTGCATCCTCTGTAATGACAATTTTGAAATTTGGGAACTGACTACGCCTAGCAAACTCATACGCTGACTTTAGTTCATGGACATAGTTATTATGATCTTGCAATATTGTTTGAACCAATAAAACTACAGCTTCACACAGAGGACTGTCCAAAAGAGACATTTGTCTACGAAGTTGATCCATCTCAAAATCCATGTAATTCGCAAAAACTTAGGCGGCTCCTGTGTCAAAGGCTCCAATGGTCCCACCAAGTGACATACTTGACCCTGAATGTAAAAATTAGGATTCCATCCATCCACAAGAATCATCTTACAGTTACATTCAAACAAAGTCATTTGAAAGGCACAATTGTAATGTCTGATATAAGAAACTTTTCGATTCTTCAGAATCACCACATTATAATCGCTTGAATCCCGGAGGTAGTTCAGGATACGGCTACAATTTAATTTTACCATTGTTGCAACACATTGCTGCTGTCTCTGTGGCATGACAACATGGGCATTGCAGAGAAAGATTTCCTACGGCTATGGTCACCAAACAACTTTCCAGAGAATAATTTAAGGCCTTTGGTAAAGTATTGTGTAGTGCAGCTGGATATAGGTGGTGCAAGATCTGGCAAGGGTGGCATTACTTCTTAAGTGACGGGGACGCTTAGCATTGGGAGTTAAACGACCCATCGTTGACTTTCATTTGCGAGGCATCTGATGAAAAAAAAAAAAAGATTAAATAGTTGATGGAAATATGTAACGTTTTGAGTAGAAAAATGAATTAGGCGGCCTCAATGTAAAATACATGCACCGCCCCCCCCCCCCCTGCAATTTCTATTTAGATGCACAAATCAATGAAAAACTGTACTGTACAATTGGATCTAGATTGAAAGTAACACCCAGATCTATATCTAGATATAGTTAAACCTTTCTTGGATCTGTCAGCATTGATTTATAATGGTGTTCGTGATTCCCAACTACTTGCTGACTAAAATAAAAAAATAAAAAATAAAAAAAAACTCTAAAAATCATTGATAATGGTAATTTTGACTCCTAGGTAACTGATCAGTTTACCAAAAAAATTGTCAGAGGTGTTCTTGACATGTCGAATTGATGTTCACGAATAACACTAACAGCTAGGCCCTATTTCCAACGAATAAGTTATTGTCCTAAATTTCTTTCATTCTAATCTAGATCTAGATCTAGAGATCCATACAATAAAGAACAGAATGGGCAAGTCAATCTGTGGCTGTGCCGCTGTAGAATGCTAAACTCTACACTTTAGAGTAATTTAGGCCCAGAATCTAGATCTAGATCTAGATATCTAGATCTAAAAAGTGTAACTGTAAGCTTTGATCTCGCATTTGTAGATCTATGTCAAATTAAGGGATCTTCCTGGAGGCAGAGCGAGTAAATCCAGCTAGATCTAGATTTAGCTGTAGTGTAAGTAAGCTTATATAGAGCTCAAACACAAAGAGAAGCAAGATCTCTATAATGTATTTGTTATTTTGTAAGTAAGTCGTGAAAAATCAATGATGCTTACCTTGACCAAAGCATGTACTTCAACTCTTCAAGCCAATATGTGCGTGCAACTGATCCGTCACAATTGAAATCAATGTCAAAGGTGGAGAATTTGTGGAGAGAGTAGAGCTCAAGATCTTGATGTGTAATGCAGCTTGGCCAAAACGTGTTCTTCGAGTCACCATGTGCGTGCAAATGAATCTTTCACATTTGAATTGTAGTTGTAGAGATATTGGGCGGTCTCGGTGCCGGATTGGTTTCACGATACCGTAATAGAATATTGTGCCGGATCGGTTTCAAACGATACTTCCTTTCAAACAGATGATCTAAGCATAGGGAAAAAAAAGTCGATCCCCGATACTTTTTATGACATGAACGATACTGTCAGGATGACGCCAAGATGGAGAATGAAAATTAGAACTGTTGACAGCACGATGAAACAATGCATTTTCTATAAATTCAAGAACAAAACTAATCAAAATAATAAAAACTTCCGTGCACCCTCCAGGGTATTTGAAATGTACATGCAAAATTTGGTTACTGTAGGTGGCCTAATAAAAAAGCCTTTTGCGTTCAAAGGTGGAGAATGTGCGTAATATATAATTAGATATTATATAGCTGGAAAATGTGGGAAAGCAGGCTGTGTCAAAATGTAGATGCAGTCATTCACAAAGAAAAGTGCATCATCTTATATAGTAATGTAATATATATACTAGATGAAGTTCCCGGCATTATCCGGGATAAACCTGTGAACCCACCGTTCCATCTCGCTCTCTTTCTCTCTCTCTTTTTGTCTAGAAAGCGTCCCATATTCTACATTCTTGCATGCGCACCAGAGCACTACGCATTTCTGATAGGGAAATTGTGCACAACGAATCGAACGCGTATTAATACATCGTTTCCGGTGCGGTGGGCTAACTTCAGGGAGCCAAAACAAAGATCACTGTATTGCACAGTTTTACAACTTTTTATTTAAAAATACCCAAAACTTGAATCAACACAATCGGTCGATACAAAAGCGATTGGACTGGATTAGTTGACTTTTAGGAAAATTGATTTCATAATTTTTGAAACTGTCATTTAGGCTGTAGCGTCGAGCAAAAAAGGACCAAACTTGCACCATAATGAATTACTCCCGCCACTATTTTTTTTTATAAAGGTAAATCAGTAGTTTATGGTCTTATATATTTTTTATATATATTTTTATAGTTTGCACCTTTGCCTATGGTGATCTTCGGTTTTCCCGCACACATATAACCATGTGCCTCCAAGTGGGTCCGTAGGCCCTGTTTCTGTTCTTTTCGTTTCGCATAGTCTTATCACTTGCCACTTTATCTTTTCTACTACTTCTAATACTCTGTTTATCTCTGTATTTGTTTTCAAGGTTGTTGAATTGTAAAATGTGTCCCTGGAGTATTGCAGCATCTTGGTGTTAAAAAGACACCTTTGTTGATATCATAAACACCTTTATTGATAATAATCATAACAAATTAAATCTCAAATTGAGCACCCTCTGCATTAAAACACGCATCAATTCTGGTCACCAAAACTGTCTTTCACACTCCTGAGGGTTTCAGGGTTGATCTTTTGGCACCCAGGATGGTACGCCACTTCTGGGACCCCCCGTATAATGAAATGACTATGTGGTGTTTCTTCTCTCTTTGTCGGCTCAACAACTCCCGTGTGGGTTTAATTGTGCAGGGTCACATGGATGGTATCCAACCTGGAAGACGACACCAGTTTTTCCACCCCTTTGTGTCCTTTGGTTTCACGGCCTTTCTGTTCTCGTTCTTTCATCATAATCATTGTCCGAATTTGGTCTACTATCGTCGCCCTTTCAGTTTGAGTTTGGGTTTTGTGGCGAGCCGGAAAGATAACGGCCATTTGCGCCCTTCGTGGTCTATTTGGATAGACTCTCTTTATTTATGTTCCGTATTCGGAACTGTTAAGTTCAACACCGATTTAAAATACATTGATATAATTTAACCCACTGGTAAAATTATATTACAAAAAAATATTTATATATTATGTCTGGAAAAGAGTTTTCTAAACGTGTATCGAGTATAAAAGCTATTAAATGAAGTTGTAGATCGTAGCCTCTCTCGGAAATAACAGGATGTCTTGCGGGTTCACGCCAAAAAAATAATTCTTTCATGGTCCGGCAATCAGGAATATTGTTTTCTTCGGATATGCACGAAGTTTACACATTTAGTTGAACTATGTTTTATTGATAGATAGAGCGGTTAAATGTTGGTTTCAAGAGATGGACTAATGCCCCGGCCATACCTCTCTCAACAAGAAAATGCATTACTTGAAATTATCCAAAAGGAAAGAAACAAGCAAACTGCACACAAAGAATATTATGTGCACAAATCTAACACGTTGTCTTGTATTCAAGGCGATGAAGTGTGGTCAGTCAGATCTAGAACCACACAACACATCCAGCCATAAATTTCACTCAGATTGCAGCTCCGTTTACGGCATTGTGTGATTGCTGGTTTTGTTTGCCATTTTTACCCCGTAACTCGGCTTAAACGGTTTTATTACTTTTAATTTTACTTTGACCTTTTGTTTTCATAGAAACATTTCGTGGGCTAATGTGTCAGACCATAGACTACTGCTTTGTGTTAAAAAAAAAAATCGAACATAATTATTGTCACTTGGCCAGTTTTATTCGCAGGCCTCCTAAAAGTTGATAAAATTCCCCCCCAAATTTTTTTTTATATAGACCTGAAAAGACTTTTCAACATGTGTATAAAAGTCTATAAATCCTTTTTTCAGGAAGGACATAATTTAAAACGAAAAATCATTCCAGTAATTTTGGATGGGACTACATAGTATTTCTTCATTGTATTATGAAGCGATGATCTGTGCTGAGTCAAGACTGTACCATATTTGTGTTGCGAATCTGTCTTGTTTCAGGCTCAAGAGCGCAAAATACTGATTAAAAACAGTAATAAATAACTGACACTAAACGTGAGACAAACTAATTTTGACTCAGTGGTCATCTAAAAAAAAAAAAAAGAAAATATTCTCAAAGAGCATTCTGTGGATCAAGGAATAGCTCCTGAAAAGGGATTCATTTTCCCATGTTAACATGCTAGAAGAACTTCGGCAATTCCCAGTCCACTGGAAGGATTACCTTAGGCGGGACAACCAACCTACATGTGTTTGGAATTACGTGAGAAAGTTCCTTCATTGATTTTGTCATGAGACATGAAATAGAAGTTCGCCTGTGGAACTTTGTCCTATACCAGTTTTAGTGTTAGCAAAGAGGGGTGGATGGGGTGATACTTGCATGCTTGCTGTCCACACCTTTAGACATAGCTTGTTCAGGCCGTTTCTTTAGCAATTAAAAAAAAAAAAAAAAAAAGTTAGGCTATTCGGACTTAGCACAAGCAGTTAAAATTAATCCAAGCACACACGCATACCCCGATACTAAAATTGGCGAGTGCAAGTGTCGAGATTGACAGTTAAGATAGAACAAAATTATTCGAACGTTTATTTGGCGACTTACTGTGTAGTGGCCATAAGTTAGCAGTATCAGCTAAAAATGGAATAATGGCACCTGAACATGTCATACTGACAGAAGGGTCACTGAATAGATAGGTCAACACCTTCCCAAAGTGGTATTTTAATGATAAACTACCAACATTTGTTTACTCACCGTCCTTGCACTCAGGAGCTCGCTTGCCGGGCATACATCCCTGAAAACACAAGCCGCTATTACTCGTGCAGTTCCCATTTTTACAGTTTTCACACGAGTTGGAACAGCCCAAGCCCCATGTACCTTTCTCACAGAAGGCTTCTGAAATAGTCAAGAATGTCGTCATGAGAAAATCATGATGCTGTAGAGAACTTATTGAATTTTGAAAATTTCTATCACACTGCCAAGAGATCATAATGAGTGATAAAAAGATTTGTTTGATCTGTTGCCATATAAACTGATACAGAAGAAACAACATTCCGAAGGATCTTAACACTTTACAAAGTATGGCATCTATTATCATTAGCGAAGTCGCTAAAAGGCTACTTAATATTTCAGCTTCTTCCAAAATGCATATTATAACTGCACATAGATTTAAGGTTAGGTTAAACTGGCCCCGTAGCATGAAAAAGTCGTTCTCCATGCCAGTTTCATTTTTTCACTAATATGAAACTTTATTCAATTCTGCACATTTCTATGTGTTTTACAATGTTTTAGAACTTCAAGAAGTATTTTATTTTGATTTTTAGGGTGAGTGCAAATGTATGTTTTCGCATAGATTTTCTGTTTTTTGCAGATTTCTCAGTTTTGATATTTTCAGTACAGCGACTGCAGTCATGACAAGATATCTCAAAAACTACTTAAACTACTGGCTTGAAACTTTGCCTATTAGTTCTTGATGGTATGCAGGTGACAATAGACTATACCTAAAGTTATTGACCCATAACTTTTGGAGAAAGCTAAATTTTGGTATCCTGATCCCCATAAATTTCGGAAAAATTTTCCTCCATGATACTGAAAAATCATAGAAAAAAAGTAGCAATAGTATCTACATGAAAATATTCTAAAGTCTGTGTAGCATTACTTTCTACACTGATGCTAAGTTTCAAAATGATATCTATGTAACTCTTTGAGATATCTTGTCACCACTGTGTGGCATATTTGGGGTTCGGCGCACCCCCCCCCCAAAGATGTTTATTTTGTGCCCCCATCTTTTATTAAGGAGAAATTGGGCGTGAAATGATGTTTTCTGTATGTTTCTAACCTGTATCTAACACACTGTGGTATTTTCAGTTCATTTATGTCAAGAATTCTATTTGCCAGTTTAACCTAACCTTAAAAATTGGGGTCTCCATTTATTGCATAATTTTCAAACAGACTCAGGGATGGTCCAGATGTTGTGTACCTCAGTTTGAGTTTGAATTTAAGTTTTACGGCGCGTGCTCACGATAACGGCCACTCCGCGCCCTTCACAGCCTTTTTTGGGTACTGTCACGAGCAGAGTTAGGGTCTTGGGGATGTTATGACTGCACGAGAGGCAGCTAACTCACACTCGGACACAACCACACAAGAAAAGTATTCAATAACTAGAGCGTATATCTATGTCAGGCCGGTCAGGCCATCTTATTATTTAAATATTAATACACAAAACAAAAGACAATAGAGGTATATTCAAAGCAATAAATTCTAATTACTAACTTAATCTATGATATTCATGTAACTATGGTTCCTTATTGGATGTACTGCAAGCAATAGCAAATGGGTATATTTTACGAAACTAGATATCAATCTAAAGTGACAGTTGAGTCGCCACTGGCCAGTCGCCAGGCAAACTCTCCCTAAATCATATGGGCTTGAATGTTAGGAGAGCCCAGTACGTTCAAAGCCTACAGAAGCATACTTCGGCTTGTAGGTAATTGTCACGAGCAGAGTTAGGGTCTTGGGGATGTTACGACTGCACGAGAGGCAGCTAACTCACACTCGGACACAACCACACAAGAAAAGTATTCAATAACTAGAGCGTATATATGTCAGGCCGGTCAGGCCATAGTTTACATAAATATTAATAACAAAGCAAAAGACAATAGAGGTATATATTCAAACCAAAAAAACTCTAATTAATAACTTAACCAATGATATTCATGTAACTATGGAGGTACTGCAATCAATAGCAAATAGGTATATTATACGAAACTAGATATCAATTTAAAGTGACAGTTGAGTCGCCACTGGCCAGTCGCCAGGCAAACTCTCCATAAATCATATGGGCTTAAATGTTAGGAGAGCCCAGTACGTTCAAAGCCTACAGAAGCACTCTTCGGCTTGTAGGTAATTTAAGCAGTTGCCAAAAGACTATATTTTATGCACAATCACTATTCAATTCATCAACAATGTGCTATATTATTCCAATCATACTATGGCAATAGATCTATGATACAGGACACTCGTGGTCGAGTGCTAGCTGGGGTTTCCTTAGTCTTCCTATGAGGCTGTAGTTCTCTCTCTATCTCCGATCTCTATTATACTTGAATAAATAAGATATATTACCATTGCTCACGCCTACTGGTAGGCGCGAACATCAATATAGCGCAGCGTGGGCTTTCAAAGGTCAGCCCACTCAGACCTTTCTTTCTAGAGCTCAGTCAGTCCGTTAGCAAGGACTTCTTGTCTTCAAAGCACACAGTTCAGGTACTGGTCAACCGGAGATACTTCACGACACGATGCTTCTGCTCGTCTGTATTCACCAAATCTGAACGTTACACGATGTCTTATACTATCTAACTACCCAGCGTGCTAGTCCGCTGGCCCAACTAGTTCAGCTATCTCATAGGTCGAAACCTCCCACCATTTTAATTGTAGTAATACGTCTGCACTATTCTACCAGCCAGTTAACGTGCAAAAACTTGTCTAGTCATACTTAACAATGTCAACTGTCCCCACCTTGTTTCACCCCTACTCCATTACTTATTAATCACGAACATTAAAACCCACAAGCGTGAATCTAACAGTTTAACTTTACATTTATTTACTCACCAACTATAATTTGGCGAGGACCGTTCAAGGCCACCAGCCAATTTCTCATGGCCCTGGTAAAAACAACAACAACTCACTCTCTGCGTGAGTTTTAACAATATCCGAATCATGACAGTAATTAAGCAGTTGCAAAAGACTATATATATATATATGCACAATCACTATTCAATTCATCAACAATGTGCTATATTACTTCAATCATACTATGGAGATAGATCTATAATACGGGCCACTCGTTCGTCGAGTGCCAGCTGGGGTTTCCTTAGACTTCCTATGAGGCTGTGGTTCTCTCTCTATCTCTGAACTTCTATTATGCTTAGACAAATAAGATATGTTACCGTTGGTCACGCCTACTGATAGGCGCGAACATCAAAAGAGCGCAGCGTGGGCTTTTAAAGGTCAGCCCACTCAGACCTTTCTTTCTAGAGCTCAGTCAGTCCGATTAGCAAGGACTTCTAGTCTTAAATCACACAGTTCAGGTACTGGCCAACCGGAGATACTTCACGACACGATGCTTCTGCTCGTCTGTATTCAATGAATCTGAACGTTACACGATGTTTTATACTATCCAACTACCCAGCAGTGCTAGTCCGCTGGCCCAATTAGTTCAGCAATCTCGTTGGCCAAAACCTCCCACCATTTTAATTGTAGTAATACGTCTGCACTATTCTACCAGCCAGTTAACGTGCAAAAACTTGTCTAGTCATACTTAACAATGTCAACTATCCCCACCTTGTTTCACCCCTACTCCATTATTTATTAATCACGAACATTTAAACCGACAAGCGTGAATCTAACAGTTTAACTTTACATTTATTTACTCACCAACTATAATTCGCGAGGACCGTTCAAGGCCACCAGCCAATTTCTCATGGCCCTGGTAAAAAAACAACTCACGCTAACATCCGAATCATGACAGGTACGCTTTCTTCTTTATATATCGTATTCAGAGTTGTCAAGTTTAACATAAAATTTAATAAATTCATATAATTTTAACACATTGGTAAAACTAAAAAATAAAAAAATAAATTGTTTTCTATAGATGTGCAAAAAAAAAAAAAAAAAGTTTTGTAAACGAGCACTAAAGTTATTAAATCAAGTTGTAGATAATAAAAGATGCGTTGCCGATCCAAGTCAGAAAATAATTCTTTCATGGATCTGCATCCATAGTGCCTTCTTCAGATGTGCATGAAGTCCGCAAATTCAGTTAGAATAATGTTTTATTGATAGATAGCAATTGCATGCCACACAATCGAGGGGTGGGAGAATTTTCCCCTCTAAGTAAAAAAACGATGTGTGAGGTGGATATGACCCAGACGGAGTCTGCTAAGGACGATTTGATCTCTCGGATTTTGTTGAGAGGCATGGATTCACTGTTCAAGTTGATCTTGGATAAATTGGAGTTTGTTTGGTGAGTTTGAGTTTTACGGTCACTTTGCGCCCTTCACCGTTTAGTTTGGTACACTATCTTTATTTATTTTGGTACACTATCTTTATTTATACGAGTATTTCGTATTCAGAGCTGTCAAGTTTATCTTACAATTAAATACACTCATATAATTTTAACACATTGGCAATATTGTAAAAAAAAAAAAAGTTGTTTTGTTTAGATGTCGAAAAGGTTTTGTAAACGAGTATAGAAGTTATAAAATCAAGTTGTAGATCTTAGCCTCTCTCAGAAACGACAGGGTACATTGCGGACCCACGTCATAAAAAATTATTTCATAGATCCGCAGGCATAGTGCTATCTTCGGATTGTATGCATGAAGTCCACACATTCAGTTAAAATAATATGTTTTTTTTCATACTTGGCAGTTGCTTGCCATACATTCGGGGATCATCGAACCTAAGAAAAAAAAACTGTGTGTGGGGTGTGTATGACTCAGACGGAGTCTATTAAGAACAATTCAATCTGTCCGATTTTGTTGACAGGCATAGGCCCACTGTCCAAGTTGATCTTGAACAGAATGTAATTTATTCGATGTTTGTTGATCTCATTTTTCCTGCCACCTCGATTGAATGAGGTTATTAATAGCAGGTTTAAAGCCAGTGTCTGGTATATTTAGGTGTTCTGGCGGACTTTTCAATGTTTTTTGGGGGAGGGTGTCCGCTGTTTCATTAACCGTGATGCCAATGTGACCAGGGATCGACCAAGGAACGAATTCATATGCCTTGTTGGACAATTATTATTATATGAAGACGCCTCTGAAAACTCATTTGGACACACTCCCTAGTAATAGGGAAGGTGGAAAGTTCAATGACTTTTTTTTCCTTGAACTAATAAAAAAAAAAATCAGGCTAATATTAAAACTATATGATTTATGTCTTCTAATGACATGAACAAAAAAATCCGAAAGAATACAAACTTGTACTAGTCTCGGCACAATAAATTCAGCTAAAGCAGGCGCTGGGCTGGGCTATCTACACAAGACGTTTTCGAATTGTCATTTTGGACACCATCCCCCTCCACCCACCCCCCACACTCACTGTTAATACATTGAAACTGGCTGTTGGCTATTCTGATTGTGCACCTCTACTAAACATTCAGTAAAAATAATGTATATTTTTAACACAACTATATGTAACGACGACACCGGCCTTCGTAACTCGTTGAAACGTCAATAAGATCCAGATTAAACACAGGCAATAGATGACCATTCGTGTTGCCGGTATGAAATGTTTTTCAAGACAAGCTTTTGTTTTAAAATATTAATTTCCTTATCTACCACCGTGGTCAGTTAATAAGTCAAAAGTTGTTTCTCATCAATATCTGATATTTGAGACTGTGGCAATAATTATTGTGTTGAAAGCAGACACAACTTACCACCAAAAACTTGGAATTCACAAATCTGAAGGACATGCGTAGTGTGAGTGGAGTAGACACTGATCTTCTTAATGGGTGTTTCCTCAGCCATGAGCACGTTGTAGGATCCTAGATCATACCCACGATAGTCCTGGTAATCCCTTACCTTATTGTTCTGATCGTCAAACATTTCAATTCTAAAATAATGCAGTTCACGTGCATAAGCTGAAAAAGAAAAAAAAAAGTCAAAGTTACATTTTCCAGAGTTCCAGAGCATGTAGAGTCCAAGGCGGAGATTAATTTTAGTCTCAAAATCTTGAGTTAGAATTAACAGCGGAGGACCCATGTGGCGTCCCACTAGTTGAACGATCGATATTTTGTCACCCGTGCATGGCGAGTCTCACTCGGCGACCTTCCTCCCCCCCTCTCACCAGCAAGGCCGGTATTTCTCTTTGATATCTCGCTGTGTGGCTTGTTTGTTTCACTGTAGAAAATCTAGATGGTCTAGAAGGTACTGCAGTATCCGAGATTAGACCTTGAGTGATGTAATTCTGTGACGTGTCTGTGTACGATTGGGTGGCTTGTATGTGTCCCGAACGATCTAGGTCTGTCTCGTGCTTATGGGGCGGTTAAGCCGCTTCCTGAACGTTCCTGGACAGAATATATATAAGGAGGGCCAGGAGAGTAGGAGGGGTGCAAATCGTAGGGGTGCAAATCCAGTCGTAGTTAGATGTATTATAGTGCCTTCCCGGCTAGGTGTGAGTAACTTGTGGATATCAGCTCTTGTTTACAGTTATTAAACGTTAGTATTAAGTGTTCATCGGATCCTGTTATTTATTTCTACAACAGTTCGAGACAGTTTCGTTTTTAAGGGGTAGACGATCAGTTCATCTGACTCTCCCCACCATAACGTGCTGAAATTTGCATCAACTGTTACAACCCAATTGGACCTTTTTCAATAAAAGGTCGAAAAATATTGCTGTATCATTAACTTCCAACGACCCTCCCAGCATCAAAATAAAAAGAAAAGCTCATTTTTCGATAAGGGCTTTGGGAGAGGGGTTCTGGACACCCATTAACAGAATTAGCCCTTCAATCGACATTTGGCATTTTGTATACCATAATTTTAACAGTATACAAACAAACATACGAAAAATCTGTCCATTTGACATTTTGCGTAAATATCCCTAGGGCGGCCGCCTGGGAATGCATTTTATTACCCCCGCTGAATAAAACACTGTTTCACATCTTCACGTCTGTGATTGATTTTGTTAATCGTGCCCTGATGAATTCATTCACAACCCTTGCTGCCGGGGAGATCGTTATGAAAAGGACTTTCTCCAACGGGTGAAAGTTACCTGCGCCTTAAAAGCACGTCTGTTATTGATTTTGTCATCACACGCACGTGGATTATGTTAGCAGTTAAGCCAGGAGCATATTTATGATCTTGTCAAATTTGTAAGATGCGAGACTGGCAAAGATTGCTTTGGGTAACCAAATAATAAAAGGGAGTGTTTTTATGCACGGTCCACCACTGAGCCCGTTTGTGTTTCGTTTTATGGCACGGCCTCTTACGCATGCGCACTCGCAAAGATTGGCTGTAGCCTTTCTCATTCATTCTCTTCGCTCCTGCCTTTTCGGTACAATCATATCAGGGGTGGTGAGTTTCACTACAGACCGGGAATTTGCCTCTTATGAGGAATTCCTACGATGCCTGAAGGAACAGTTACTGGTGGAGACATCTTTTGCAAAATACAACATTAAAAATTCCGACAAGGCGGAAAGGAAAGTACCCAGTGGAGGTTTTCGTAGCAACAACCCCGTACGTCTGCAGCCATTTCGGAACATCGAGAATAAGCGAAGGGTCTCACAAAAGATGTTTACAAGTAAGTGTCATGCCACTATCATAGCGTACATGCCTGCTTAGAATTGATCTAGGCGGTTTAGGCCTAGACATCTTGATCTTTGAAATGTGGGGAGGATTTCCATATCAGATTCTCTACAACTGAGGGGTAGATCTCTAGATTTAGATCTAGCTGTATGTATGGACAGAATTGAGGGTAACAAGGGACTGGTTTGTCAGATTTTGTCTTGGGGATAGGGTTATTATGAGGAAGTATTGTAATAGATATGTGTTTTTTTACACAGGATTGATCATTTCAATATCCTGTCTCACTCTTGCCCCATTAAAGGCTTTAGTGTGGTTTCTGGAGATAGGCCTAATTGGGTTGAGTAGTCCTTCAGTGCCAGTGCATTCCTGAGAGAGTGGAAAATGTGAAAATTCACCTGACAGTCATGAGTGTCAGTGGAGAACTCACAAGAGTAATTTGTAAAACCTGTAAAAGCACATTTAGATCAAGATCTAGATTTCAGTCTTGGTCTTAGATGACATAATACAAACATAATGTTCTTCAGAATGGAAGTTGATTCGGCATATTTGTAAACAAAAAAGTGTTTCTTCTTGCAGCCGATGTTGCATTATGTTACAGTGACAGATCTAGGCCAAGCTCTAGATCTAGATGCTTTCGCAGAACACCTGTCAAAATCATTCTGATCATTTTCCACAAGACACTGTTGATATAAATCCAGATAACACCAGCACCATGAAGGCATTAAACGTGATGAAGATGTCAGCACTCAAGCATCAATGTATGTATACAGTCTCGCCATCACCTTTAATTACCATTTGATCAGCATGCCATTCTGTCATTCTTGTCCTAATCTTAAAGGATAGAATAGAAGTTAAAGGTGACATACTTTTCTTTGTGTTTTTCTATTGTGTTGGAATTTTTATTGTTGGCCCAGAATATCAAATGTATACAACTTGATGAGGTTCCATACCTCACAATTATTGAATAGAGGATGTACCTGTTGTAACTGCAGGCAATTATAATCCTTCCATCGTGCAGAACCGTATTGCATGTTTTTCCAAACTTTCAGAATGAATGGTTCTATAACTATAAGCCTCCTTTGTTAAAACACTTCCATCAGTCTTATGATTTTTTAATTTGTCCACCAGTAGAATGTCACAAATCCCAGACTGGGAGATGTAATAAGTTATGACAGGACAACAATCACGAACAAACAAGTTAACACTTAACAGAACAATCCATCAGACTCACACATTTATTAAACATAATTATACATATAATAGCGCAATTACATATATTATATTATTGAAATGACTGCCGTACAACGGCCTTATTCTCACACACACGCTCCCTCGGATCCACAATCCGGTAGTTACTCCTAAAGGCACTTCGGCCTCAGCCTCTCCCCTCAGGGTCTTAATAGTACATTAATGATTCACTGGCACCGCAGTCTCTCAATATCACCTTCCTATTGTCATACACCTTAGCACTCCCCTAGCACCTCAGCAGGGCAATAACACATTATTATTTCCATAGCCATCAACATGGCAACAACATAATATCAGTTCACTAGCCTATCAACATGGCAACAACATAGTATCTCATTCACTCTCATATCTACGTCCCTGCCCGTGGCCTGACTGCCACGACTTTATGTGCCTCCACTGTCCTGCACTGACAGCCTCACTTCTGGCCTATGTGTGGCCTCCGGCCCTATGCTGGCCTATCCCCTGTGCTCATCGAGGTGGCTCTGCGGCCCGTCCCCGACACCTACAAGAGTAACATTACACTGGTATAATACCCTACCATTTCTATTCACTCCACCTCTCCTTACAATCCATGAAGCGTACACACACTAGTTCACCTTTCACTCACCACACATCTTACGGTAACACACCTCCATCGGAGTACACACTACTCACTCGCGCTACAAATCCATGAACTCACTTTCATCTATCGCTCATGGCGCACATTGCTATATCCAATATCAAGGACTTCCACATTCCTCACATATACTTATTCACATCATGGTAATAGACGAATATAATATAATACATCAATCATAATAATCAATCAACATTCTACATACCAGTCATAACTGGAAAGACTTTCTCCTAGTCTTCTCGACTGCTCCCTTTATGTCTGCCCGATGGGCTATTATTCACAGATCCGCTCCCTAGGACCTTCTAACTTGCAGTGATAGTTATACAGCGCTTTCGCCTCCTTCAGACCCCCCCCCCCACTACTCACAACAGCACGCTTAACTTGCTGTCTACTGTGAGCCTTTCTTACTCTACACCCGCTCTGTAGCAATCCCCTTAATTGCACTCACTCCACTCGTGACATCATCCCCCACCCCAAAAAAATTAATGCAATTAATTTCAAATCGCATCAAGATGACTGTCAACGAGTGAGCGTGAGCAATACCTACACTAAAAAAACTGACCTAGCAGCTCCCCTAGTATATAAAATACCGAAATCAGGGGAAAATATGGGGATCAATATGGCCTGAAATATGCATATATGTGTCACATCATGAATAGCTAACTAACCACAATACTTAATACAGAATCAAAAACTATTCAACCTATCAACCATTCTTCATATCATATTTATAATGTCAATATTTTAAAGTCGACTTATTCACACAGATCCTGTCAATGTTCCTGTCCTCCGATGTATAAGCTCCCGAAATCTTCCCCTAGGCTCGACTAAGGTAGTCGGCGATATGATTGCTGGTTCCTGGAATTTGTTGAATAACGAAGGTGTACGGCTGTAAAGCCAATGCCCATCTAGACAAGCGTGGGCTGGACGAACGATTCTTCGACAAAAATGTCAGTGGCTTGTGGTCTGTCTGGATACAAAATTCTCGTCCCATGAGATAACGTCCTAGTTTCTGGACGGACCAGACAATGGCAAGACACTCACGCTCTATCACAGAATACTTTCTTTCTCTCTGCAATAACTTCCTACTGACATAACATACAGGATGGAGACATTCGTTCTTCTCCTGTAGAAGACAAGCGCCGACACCAGAGTCCGACGCATCCGTTCTGAGGATAAAATTAGATCGAAAATCGGGTAATATCAGAATGGGTGACGATGATAATGCTGTCACCAAATTATCAAATGCTGTCTGACATTCAGACGTCCACTGGACCTTATCGGGTTGTCCCTTCTTAGTAAGGTCAGTAAGAGAAGATGACAAGGAGGAAAAATTTGGAATGAACTTTCTGTAATAATTTAAAATTCCCACTAAGCTTCTGACTTGTTTCTTTGTTTTTGGGATTTGCAACCCTACTAACTTGTCAATTTTTGTTTCTTCAGGTCTCTGAACACCTCTACCCACAATATGTCCTAAGAATACTATCTCTGGACATGCCAAATCCATCTTTGCGGGTTTAGCAGTTAACCCAAAATGACGTAATCGTTGAAAAATTACTGTTAGTGTCTGAATATGATCAGACCATGTCGACGTATGGCATGCTATATCATCAAAGAATGACACGACATTAGGTATGTCCTTCAACACCAATCTCATTAATCGTGCAAACGTCGCTGGCGCGTTCACCAACCCGAATGGCATGACCTTAAATTGGAATAATCCAATGGGCGTTTGGAACGCCGTGTATTGTTTAGACTCCTCAGTAAGCGGGATTTCCCAATACCCTTTCGTCAAATCTATCTTGGAAAACCACGTGGACCCGGCCAATGAAGCTATTAATTCCTCCTGAAACGGAATAGGCTCCCTATCGCCTACCGTAATAGTGTTCAATCTTCGAAAATCAATACAGAACCGCACCGATCCATCACGTTTCTTCACGAGGACGATGGGTGATGAATACGGCGATGTTGATGGTTCTATCACATCTAACTTCAACATTGACTCAACTTCCTTTATGACCCTATCCCTCGAAGAAAAAGGCAACGGATACGGTCTAAGAAATACTGGCTTATCGGAAGTCAACTTTATTTGGTGCTGGATCACCGTAGTGCGACCCGGCAAATCCGTAACAACATCCGGAAATGACGCTAACAGGGTCTCAAGTTCCCTACTCCTTGAACTCGTAAGGTCAGGGTTAATTTTTACGTCCCTGTAACCTCGTGTCGGAGTTAACTCCGGCAATTGAATTTGTAACTCCTCCTGCGCCTCGGTGTCGCTTACGTCACAGTCCAACTGGTCTACGACCCCCGTACAAGCAGCAGAGAAGACAGTCCTCTCTGGTCTTGTCTGTGCACACAGATACTGTGGTCTCTCATAAAATCTCTGTAGCATGTTAACATGGAAAACCTTACTCGCTCCATCAATGTGGATAGCGTAATCTACCTTTGAAACAACTCGCTCAATAACATAAGGACCTTTCCATGTCATCAATAACTTATTATGGTCCGTAGGTAACAACAACAGAACCTTGTCTCCTGGCTTAAAAATTCTCAGTTTGGAACCTCTATCTTTATAGTCTTTTGCTCTTTTCGAAGCGATACCAGAAGCTTCTTCTGCTATAGTGCGCGCTGAAGATAGTCTTTCTCTTAAATCAACAAGGTACTGAAACACCGAAATCTGCTCATCGTCTCCCGATGATGGCGACGTCATCATGTCCCGAAGAACATCAGTTGGGCCCCTAGGACTACGACCGTACATCATTTCGAACGGCGAGAATCCCGTTGACTCCTGCCGTACCTCTCTGTACGCGAATAACACTGCAGGGATATATCTATCCCAATCTTTAGGGCGATCAGCAGCTACCTTACGCAGCATCGACTTTAACGTCGAGTTCAATCTCTCGCACATGCCATTAGCCTGCGGATGATAAGGGGTGGTAGTGATGGGTTGTATACTGAATAAGCGGAACAATTCCTTCATCATCTGCGACGTAAATTGCGCGCCCCTATCAGACAGAATTTGCTCTGGTATTCCTACCCTAGCGAAAATTGCAAACAACGCTTCCGCGACTGCCTCAGACGTTATGGTCCGCAGAGGAACCGCCTCTGGCCATCTCGTAGCATTACATATGACCGTTAAGAAAAATCGATTCCCCCTATCGGTCGCTGGGTGAATGGGGCCAACAAGGTCTATCGAGACCTTTTTAAACGGTTCCGAGACCGTGGGGATCTTCTGAAGAGGAGCCTGGGGTGTACGACCCTTATGCGTCGTCTTTTGGCACGCACTGCACGTCTTACAATAGACTTGCACATCTCTGTGGATCGATGGCCAGTAAAAATTTTTAAGAACCCTTTCTTTGGTTCTAGCTATCCCCATATGACCCGCTAATGGGACATCATGTGCCAAGTGCAATACTGTTGCGATCAGCAACGCTGGCACAACGACCTGCTTTAAAATTGAGGTCACCGTTACATACTTACGGAACAGAATGCCCGCCTGAACAATAAAGGAGGATGACCCGTTCTTATATCTCCTCGTTTTCTCGGTTCGCGCTTCCCCAAAGCATGGGTTTAATGATGGGTCCTCCCTTTGTAATCTCGCCAAGCGCTCTGGCGTGATATCTAGGTTGACCGCTGGCGTAGCCAAAGGTCTAATCTTATCTTTATCCGCTACCCGTCGACGTGTTTCGACCGCGGCGCAAAAGTCAATACCTTTTGATTGCGACCATGCTTGCACGTTCTCATCGGATGGGGAAACCACCCGTGATACATTCCCAATGATGAGCTGGGCGCCTGGAAAACAACCAACGACTGCTTCGACTTCCCCGCTAAGGAAAGGTGTATCTATCATTATTCTTGCCATGGGTAATTTCTCAATGGCCCCCGAAAATTGGATGCACGGGACAGTCTCACCTGTAAGCTGTGAATCCCGAATGCAATCCCTATGCACTCCCACAACGGTAGATCCTGTATCTCGTAAAACCGAGACCGGTTCGTCCCCAACAAACCCCGGATAAACCCTAAGACCACCTCCTGTATGACATGAATTTATGACGGTGATCTTTCTCCCACAAGGTAAAACACCGGAAGATAATAACTTCTCACAACTGGGACACTTAGAATACTGTCCGCCTCCGTTGTCCGATGTAACACACGCAGCCGCATGATGAAATTTATTTGGGGAACATGGACTGGAGCTACTGTCCACGTTCGCCGCTATCCTACCTGCAGGGCAGTTCACGCTGATGTGATCTGCTCTTCCGCAGTTCCAACACTTCGCGGCCCTACACTCGCGCGAAAAGTGACCCACGCGTCCGCAAGTCCAACACTCCGCTCCCTGTGCTGCTCTAGGCCTGGGTCCCCGTGACCCCTCGCGACCGGAACTAGAGTCCCTATGCCGTCGGTCATCGGCAAAGGTCACAACTCGCCCCCGGCCATTACCGCGACCTAGCCCTCCTGCTCGGTCAAACCTACCGGATCCATGTGCCGGTGATTGGTGATAGCCCCTACGCTGGCCCTGGGCTTGCCCGCTATAGGCACCACGCTGACGCGACCTGTCCCTAAGTCCTGCCGGCGACCCCTCGACAACGGCGACGTACCCAGCATCTTGGACGTACGCCCTGGCGACTGGTTTGGACGGATGCGCCGTACGGTATGCCTCCGCCAACTTAGACGCCTCCTGCACCGTCGCGGGTTCGTTCTCTTTCAGGAAAGCCACCAGATCTTTGTGGCACGACGCGTACAGCTGGTCACGGATCATTAAGTCTTTCAGTTTGGCAAAATCCGCGCCCACATGCGCCAAGTCTACCCAGTTCGCGAAATACTCCGTTAGTCTCGCGACGAAGGCAGCAAAGTCCTCCCTGGTATCTGCACGTGCTCGCCTAAACTGCTCCCGGAAATATTCCTCGGTACGCGCAAATCGGCGAAGCAGCAAAGCCTTCAGCTTATCGTAGTCTTGCACGTCTTCGCGCTGTAGCTCTTTAAAGTAGGTTAACGCTCGCCCCTGCAATAGCGACGCCAGGTACGTGGCCCATAATTCCTTATTTTCCCCCCATTGCAATTGTGCGTTCAGTTCGAACCTGTAAAGGAAGGCGTCTATGTCGTCCTTCCGGTCGTCGAACGTAGGGAGCTTAATCCTAACGCCACCTTTATTGTGTACCTGCCGCTCAGCCGTTTCCGCTGGCGTATTCTTCTTGAGTTCTAACTCCGCAATCTTTACTTGCGCCTCTATCTCCTTTAACTTTATCTCCCTCTCCTGCTCCTGAGCCTTAGCCTCCTTTTTCCTGTTGCTTAAACTCCCTTTCCTGTTCCTGAGCCTTTTTTTCCTGCTCTCTATCCTTAGCACGCTCATCGCGCATTTCTGCCTGCTGTTCTTTAATCCAGCCGCGTAGCTCTTCTCCCTCCAGGCCAAGTTCCTTACCCAACTTCATTAGTTGTTGGAGTTCCGCCATTTCACAGATTTATGGTTATGGTATCTATTATAAGACGACCAACCTGTCGGTATGATCACTAACGATACGACCAGAGACCTGAGATCACACCAGATATAACAATACCCAGTTCAGAATATAATTCAGAAATTTACCTTTACAGCAAAACTAATTCTATATCTATAAAAGGTATGCACTATTAATTATAAAAGAAAATAGAAACGACAAGAATGAAGAAATATAGTAGAAGGACCACAAGTACGTCAAGGACAACGAACCAGACTAGGACAAAGCTTCTACAAAAAAAAACTATAATGGAAAAAAATGCAACCTACTACGCCGATTATACTACACGGTACAACAAGAACAGAGTCTGAAAAAAAAGAACGTATCTACAGATAGGGAAGAAAGAGGGACAAGAGAATACGTCTTCCTGCCGAACAGAGAAGATATCGACGCTACAACTAAACAAAAATACAGGTCGCTACAGAACTGGTCACTGTGATGAACGAAGTTCCAAAGTTTACCACACCTTTTTAAAAGGATAAACTAAGTTCAACACAGCAAACCCGCGCCACCGCCCGTATAACCTATAACGACAACAACAGCAAAAACAGGGAAAAAGACAGATTAAAGGAACAGCCCACAATCCAGGGCACAAAAATTTTGACTTTCACTTAACTTTTGAAATTTTGAGTAAAACTCCTCCCTTTAATCGGAGCTCTGGCTGCTCGTCTCCTCAGGCTGCACGCACACACTCTGGAAAGTTTAAATACAAATTAATACCTATTCATAGCAATACATGCATCAATATACATTCATTATTATACATAAATCATATCATGAAATGTCCGTTCATCCAACGAACAAGACAGCACAATTACCTACTAACTAACTACAACTAAATATTACGAAAATGGACGAGTCACAATGGACGAGCCCCCAATGTCACAACGGACGAGCCCCCAATGTCACAAATCCCAGACTGGGAGATGTAATAAGTTATGACAGGACAACAATCACGAACAAACAAGTTAACACTTAACAGAACAATCCATCAGACTCACACATTTATTAAACATAATTATACATATAATAGCGCAATTACATATATTATATTATTGAAATGACTGCCGTACAACGGCCTTATTCTCACACACACGCTCCCTCGGATCCACAATCCGGTAGTTACTCCTAAAGGCACTTCGGCCTCAGCCTCTCCCCTCAGGGTCTTAATAGTACATTAATGATTCACTGGCACCGCAGTCTCTCAATATCACCTTCCTATTGTCATACACCTTAGCACTCCCCTAGCACCTCGGCAGGGCAATAACACATTATTATTTCCATAGCCATCAACATGGCAACAACATAATATCAGTTCACTAGCCTATCAACATGGCAACAACATAGTATCTCATTCACTCTCATATCTACGTCCCTGCCCGTGGCCTGACTGCCACGACTTTATGTGCCTCCACTGTCCTGCACTGACAGCCTCACTTCTGGCCTATGTGTGGCCTCCGGCCCTATGCTGGCCTATCCCCTGTGCTCATCGAGGTGGCTCTGCGGCCCGTCCCCGACACCTACAAGAGTAACATTACACTGGTATAATACCCTACCATTTCTATTCACTCCACCTCTCCTTACAATCCATGAAGCGTACACACACTAGTTCACCTTTCACTCACCACACATCTTACGGTAACACACCTCCATCGGAGTACACACTACTCACTCGCGCTACAAATCCATGAACTCACTTTCATCTATCGCTCATGGCGCACATTGCTATATCCAATATCAAGGACTTCCACATTCCTCACATATACTTATTCACATCATGGTAATAGACGAATATAATATAATACATCAATCATAATAATCAATCAACATTCTACATACCAGTCATAACTGGAAAGACTTTCTCCTAGTCTTCTCGACTGCTCCCTTTATGTCTGCCCGATGGGCTATTATTCACAGATCCGCTCCCTAGGACCTTCTAACTTGCAGTGATAGTTATACAGCGCTTTCGCCTCCTTCAGACCCCCCCCCCCACTACTCACAACAGCACGCTTAACTTGCTGTCTACTGTGAGCCTTTCTTACTCTACACCCGCTCTGTAGCAATCCCCTTAATTGCACTCACTCCACTCGTGACATAGAACAATCTTTCTAGGTTATGAAAAGCAGCCTATTAAAGTACATATGAGATGTTATGTATTTACCAGAAGGACTCCATGGAAAGTTCTTAAAGACTAGAGTGGCATCTCTACAACTGCAACAGGTATAGATGGACAAATATGGCGAAGCTGGCCCTGCTAATTAAAAGTTGAAATGCTACTCCAGACTAAAACTTTTGCTTCATTTTTCATTACCAGTACATACAGGAAGAACAGAAGTGGATTCCCTTTCTACCTAGTAATAATTGTAGATGCTGCAGGGAAAAACTGGGCCACTGTGTTTGCCTTTGTGAGGAAAGAGACTGCAGAGACATTGGAAAGGATGCTATAGATATTCAAGTCCTTTGTGGAGAATGTGGGACCAGCAGACATGTACATGACTGACTGACAAGTGCTGCATGCAACTCTTTGCCTGCAAATCAGTTTTCCCCTCTGCCAAATCACTGCTCTGCTGAACAAAAGAACCTGTATTGTTCCACAATCAAGGGTGTGATTATGCTACCAATGAAATAAGACGACAGCATGAAGCTGTAGCATAATCCATAAATATTAAAATCTCAGATTAACATGTCAGTTTGAACGTTTTTACAAAATCCAATAGGGCAGATGGCGAACTCGGTTACCATGGCGCGGCAATGATTACAGCCAAAGTCAACCCCTGATTTTTTCTCTCACCTTAGTTGCACAAAATCAGGGCATGAAAATAATGCATTCTCAAAGAAGTTTAATGCTATTTTGACATTTTTCATCATTATGAAGCCTGATTTGCATTTTTAATTAATTTCTTTTTACTGTGTGATGAAAGCATTTTATTGCTCTGTTTGATCATTCTGCACTGGAATTTGATTGTTTGCATGCATTAAGTTAGATTCATATTCTTTATGTGGTGGAAATTCACAAGCATGATTCCACAGCCATAAATGATTCCACAACTGAAGACTGGGTGAAATTATAAAACAATGCATGGGTGTAATAATTTAAAATCAGGCTCTAAATGGAGATGGGGATCTATCTCATCTCTACAACGCAGCCATGCTTAGCCCTCCCTATTCAGGAAATTCAGAGTTTTCATAAACACCAAGCCACTTCTCTGCATGAACTGTTTTTTGCGATTTCACAATACAAAAAACTCAAGGGCTGCCATTAATAGGCCTTTGAATGCAGCTGCTGTATACTGCATTCTCACTCTTGTTTCACATATTAACTCTACGAATAACAGGGTTTCATGGCCTGTGTTTCTTCACTTGTGATGCAAGAGACCAAAAGAATTTGAAAATTAACACCAAACAGTGATTCCACCAACATTAAATTGCCCAGTGCCCAATGAAAATTTCATTATGTATCATATATGCCTCATACCCAAAGACCTCTTATTTTTTTCATTTATTTTTATCATCCTTGATAACTTTTTTTTTTAATTGATCCCTTATATAATTATATACATGTACATGCATTTATGTCTTGTTTACAATAACTTTAATGAAGGTATTTTTAAAAACCTTATACGACCCTAAACTTGCAGATGACCATCCCATACAAGAAATGATTTCTGGCCCACTCGATAGATGCTTATTTAAATGTACTTATACTATACATTGGTTTACACAATGGTGTGCAGATCAGTTTTAACTATTAAAATAAATGTGAAGTAAAAACGGAATTGGTAATTGATTTCAGAACAAAGTTTAGAGACGCAACATTACTTCCACCGCTTAAAATCTGTAATCAAAATGTTGAGATAGTTGACCTGTAAATATCTTGGAATGCACGGCAACTCCAAACTCAACTGGCACATTCATACCACCCCAGTCCACGCAAAGGCAAACAAACATAAGTATTTCCTGAGGAAACTTAGATCATTCAAGCAGAAATTTTTTAAGTCAACTATCACAGTATCATCCTATTTTGCATTACAGCCTGGGGTGGAGATGCAAAGCAGCACTAAAGAACAATTAACACTTCTATTATCAAAAAAAAAGCTTTGCTGTCTAAGTAACAGTGAATGTATGATTTTTGATGAGTTATTCAGAAATTGAAATCAATTCTAAATGATTGCTCCCATCCCCTGTTCTATCACATCAGATACTCCGATCCCAATCTAGTGGACGATTACTATATTTAAAAACAAACAGAGAGCTTTGTAGGTGATCTTTTTTGCCATCCGTCATTTGAAGCAGTAGTGTTTCCAAATTTGGTATGCTGTTGTGAGTTTTCCAAATCTGTTGTTCTGACAGCCTGTAATGTTCTTTTTTGCTGGTAATGTTGTGTGAGTAATGTGCATGTATGCAGTATGAGTTAGAGACCTGTGTGCTTTTGATATTGTATTTAATGTTCTGTTATTGATGATGTCTCAACAAATTTCCTGACAACAGGATAATAAACTTATGCAGATCCGGTGTGGCCTGCGTGCGGTAGGCTGTGTGTTAGCGAAGGCTCTTCGTTTATTGTAATATCTCGAGTTTTCTATACCCTACCCTGATCATTTTTGGTGGACAGGTACATCCCTACGTAAGGATTCCAGTGGTACTATCCTGGGTGAGTAAAGGTACCATTCTGCCGCTTTTAGGGTGGAATTTCTACTTTCTTGCTCTGTTTTGTTTTTTCCTTCACTTTTTTTTGGTCCTATTTTGCCTTCTTGTGTTGTTTTCTAGTGAGCTTGTCATCATCGCGGGCTCGTGTCAGTGCGCTATCTCTATCCCTGTGTCTGTTTGTTGTTTTTCTGCGCCTTTTGTTTCAGCGGCTGGTTTCCTCGAGTTAGTTTTCTGGTGTAGTGTGTATGTGTGTTCCCTTTCGCTTCTCCATTTAGTATCCTGAGTAATTGATCATTTGGACGCTCCGGTTGAGCATTAAAATGAGTTGTCCCCCAATCTTCTTGTTGGCGAGAGACCTGCCCGAGGAGAAAAACTCAGCCTACACACCATACGAGATTTGCTTCGTTGCTGAGAAAAGTAGTGGGCCTCTGTCTATCATTGGAGCACAGCGGATAGGGGGACTGTGGAGGATATACCCTAGGTCAACCGAGAGCAGGACAACTCTATTGTCCAAGGGGCTAAATATAAGAGGTAAGTGTTTGAATCCTCGACGCCAAAATCCGTTTGTCCAACTAGGATCCAATGGGGAAGAAATTCCTTCGACCCGACTCATTATAAGTGGGGTACCTCTGTCATTTAGTAATGACAGCTTGGAAAAACACCTAATTAAGCTGGGGGTGCGCCTAAGATCGAATGTGATAATGGAAAAAATTAGGGACCCACAAGGTAAGATGACAGAGTGGTAAGTGGCAGAAGAATAATCACTATTGATCTCCCAAAAAGCCCTATTCCCAAAACGCTCCAGTTGGGTCCTTTTGTAGCATCTCTGTACTACAAAGAAAGGCCGAATGACCTTTCACAAGTACAATGCAAAAAATGCCTGAGGCTAGGACACGTAGCCGCCGCCTGCCAGAACGAAGAAGTGTGTCTGGTCTGCAAGCGGCCCGGCCACAGAAAAGGAGACTCGGAGTGTGAAGCTTCGGTGGTACAATTGTCCCAAGTCACGGCCCCACTGCAAGATGACGGCCAGGAAAAAGCAGACGACCCTATTAAATCATCTAAGAAGAGTATCTCAGCGAGAGGGAGGTCAAGAGTAAGAGCAAGCAGCGCAGAGAGAATGAAAATGGCCGCCTTCTTGGATCGAGCACGATCAGCCAGTCAGAAACGCCCCCTCCCTGCCTCTTCTCCAGGCTGCGACACCAACCCTAGCCGACGGGCCAAAAAAGACAACCCAGTCGATACCACTGACCATAGCAGAACCACAAAGTCACACGAGGACTGTACGCTGGACATTGTCGAAGATAACATACAGGTGGATCAAGCTACTTAAGCCTTCTCTCCCATCATCCTACAGACACGGACTATGACCCCGACCTGGAAAAAGGATTTATGATATAGAATAATGGCTTCGGCACGGAATAGCGGTACGAGTTTGAGCATTGACTTACATTTTATGACCCTTAACGTTCGCGGACTAAGAAATAAAAAGAAGCGTAACAGTTTATTTAGGTTTTTTAAACAAGACAGAAACTCTGTCATAGCAATACAGGAGACTTATCTATCTGTCGATGATATAGAAATGATAAAAAAGGAATGGGGTGGATTAGTACATTATAGCAGCGGGACCACCCCACAGTAAAGGCCTGCTTACGCTATTCTCCAAATCCCTGGATTTAACGAATATTGAATTTGTACACTCTACCGACAGAGCTCTTATCTCCAAAAAAATCTTAGACAGTTCGATGTACTATGTCGTTAACGTATATGCGCCCTGTATAAATGATGAAAAGGGACCTTTTCTGAGAGATTTAAACAATACTATAAAGGAACAGATTGGGGGTGCAATGGATAATGTCATAATCATGGGGGACCTCAATACAGTTTGGAGCAATAAATTAGACATCATTTCAGGCCTCGCGTATAGCGCCCAGAATATCGAAGATCTAAGAAGTTGCATCAATGACTTAAACCTGAGTGACATCTGCCGATTACACCATCCCGGGAAGAAGGAGCACACCTGGAGCAGAAGCAGCCCTCCTTCCGCCAGAAGGTTAGATTATGTATTTGCTGGGGAAGGATTAACATCGCTGTTTACAAGGTGTGAAATTCAAAGTGTTGGCTTCAGTGACCATCGAGCTGTAAAGGCGACAGTGTCTTCTTCTTCGTTTGTTTATGGCAAGGGCTATTATAAACTAAATGTATCCTTATTACGAGATAATGTCTATGTCTCTCTGATTAAAAGTGCCATTGCAGAAACCGTAGAGAATTTCTCAGAATTGAACCCTCACCTGCTCTGGGAGATGCTGAAAGTTAGGGTTCGTGAAGTAAGTATGGCCTATGGCAAAGAAAAAGCCGCTAAATCCACACGTAAAAAGAAGAATCTTATATCAAAACTAAATGAATTAGAACGAGAATTAATCTCAGATCCCACTAATCTTAGACTTCATAGAGAAATCTCTACCGTTAAAAAGGAATTAGAGGTGTACATAATGGCAGCTGCTAGAGGGGCCTAAGTCAGATCCAGAATCAAGTGGATAGAAGACGGTGAAAAATCAAGTAAGTATTTTTTGCAGTTAGAAAAGACCAGAGGCATAAATAACACCACCCACAAGATATGCTCTCCAGAAGGCCAAATTATCACTGACCAAGATGAAATATTAGAAATAATAACATCTTACTACGAAAATCTTTATAAAGAAACGAAGAAATCTGAAGATATCACCAATCAGTAATACAAGTTCATTGAGAACATAGAGGTTCCAACATTTAGTGACGGAGATAGAGAGATGTGTGACTCGCCACTAACACTGTCTGAAATTGCAATGGCACTTAAACATACAAAAAACGGCTCCTGTCCAGGATCAGATGGACTGCCTGTAGAGTTCTACAAGTTCTTCTGGAAGGATATATGTCAATTAATATTCAAATCAATAAATTACAGCTTTGAAACTAATACGCTGTCCTTTTCACAGTATAAAGGCATCATCTCTCTCCTGTTCAAAGGAAAGGGACTGAAACGCGACCTTCAAGAAAACTGGAGACCCATCACCATAACAAATACAGATTACAAGTTGATAGCCAAGGCATTGTCATTAAGGCTGAAGCAAGTCATGCCCCTCTTGATACATCACAACCAGACGGGTTTTATCCGAGGCAGACACATATCCTCCCTTCTGAGAGAGCTGGATGACCTCATAGAACACGAAAAGGAGAAAAACAGTAACAGCATTCTGCTATCTGTAGACTACCGTAAAGGCTTCGATTCTCTATCCAGGCAGTGCATGGTTAATGCCTTTAATATATTCGGTTTTGGCGGAAATTTCAAAAAATGGATAAACATTAGATCCACAGGTTCCATTATAAATGTCAAGAATGGAGGACATATTTCTAGGGAATTTAAACTGGAACGGGGCGTGAAGCAAGGATGCCCTCTCTCACCTCTGATCTTTATCCTGACTGCTGAGCTCCTAGCACTCAATATAAGGCAGGACGAAAGCATACAAGGTATTAAGTATCCTAAGTCCCAGACGAGAACAATCATCAGGCAGTACGCTGATGACACAACGCTGTTCCTGCGGAATTTAATAGCTTTTCGAGGAGTTCTTTCTAAAATCAAATCTTTCTCTTTATTTTCAGGATTGGAACTAAACAAGAACAAATCATACGCAATGTGTTTGGGCAAAAAGAATGTATTCGGACCTCTTCAGTTTGATATATCGTTTGTGGAAAAATTAAAGATTCTAGGTATTTTTTTCAGTTCTCAAAAGCCTGCCCAAGACCTGGGGGAAAACTGGACAGGCAAAATAGAGTACATAGAGAACATGGTTGGGGCATGGTCGAGACGTGATCTATCAATTATAGGCAAAATTCAAGTTATTAAAACCTTTGGAGTATCCCAGATACAGCATATAATACAAAGTATATCACTGCCTTTAAAAATTCTTGAGAAAATCAACCGAATATTCTTTAGGTTTATCTGGAAGCGTCGCTTCTCAAATACTAGAGCCTTCGAAAAGGTAAAGAGGAAGATTATGTGCGACCAGTACCACAAGGGTGGACTTAAAATGATAGATATCTGCATGATGCAAGAGGCATACTTATTGCAATGGGTGGAAAAACTCAGTACTGATAAGGAAGAGGAATGGAAATTACTGCCCATGTTCGCGTTAAGACATGTAGGGGGGCTCCTGGCCTTTAGGAGTAATCTTGACCATAAATCCTTTCAAGGCCAGGATAGTATCAATAGCTGCTTCTGGAAGAAGGTTCTGCTAACATGGTTAACGCGGAAAGGGGAGTCTAAAGAAACGGTTCTTCCAAAAAAAGATGATCCTCTGTTCAACAGTGATAAGGTAAAATTCAAGGCAAGAACCTTGCTGCTGCCAGGCTGCATAGATAAGGGCATAGTACTCATTAAAGACATGCTGGAAGGAGAAACTGGGAGATTATTAAGTTACCATGAATTTTTAAACAGGTATGGGAATTTTCCGAGTTCACTACTTGAATACAATATTTTGTTCAATGCTTTAAGCCCTCTCACTCTAGTTGCCAATTGTGGCATAAACAAGCTGGTTTTTAGAGACATGGAAATCGGAAACTTAGGCCAAAGAACATTTAGATCTCTATTGCAAGAGAGTGAACCATCAATAGCCAATCAGTTTTGGCAGCGCAAATTCCAAATTGAAATAACAACTGAATACTGGCACCTACCATTTAAGGTGACCAAAGAATCAAGACTGAGAGCTCTTCAGTGGAAAATTTTACACAATATATATCCAACATATATCCTTCTTCAAAAAATGAAAATATCCGAAACAAATCAATGTAAAAGTTGTCAGGCGGTCGATTTCATAGAACATTTTTTCTATGAGTGTGAGATGGTTAAGCAAGTCTGGGCAGAGGTAGAGAACCTGATTAACAGCAATACAGGTAAACGGATCCAGCTAACCAGCTCCACTTGCCTTCTTGGCATCCCCTATCATGACAGCCTGAAGTCTGCTGATCTTTTAATTCTAAACCACGTTATCCTGGTGGCAAAACTGACAATATCAAAATACAAATACGGAAAGCATGGTAACATTTTGGTATTATTTTATAGCGAATTGGCTCTGAGAAATCTATGGGAATAATGAAAGGAAGAACTTGTATTCCACAGATACTGATCACTGCAGATAAGGCCCTATTCAGATCCTGGCGCATCGCGAATTATATCCACACTGCAAGAGGTTAGATAACGCGACATGACAGATAACAATGACAACTAACTTTGCAACAACAGGTAGGACACAGCCGGGATAACACGCAGGAAAAACGCAACACACAAAAAGATGGGGTCTTAGGATGGGCCCCCTCCCGTATGGTCAGCTGTCCCCTTTCCCACCTTCGGGGCAGGCCACTACCTTTGTGGTCGTTGCCTGGCCTGGAGAGGGGAGAGCGTTTGCTCCAGGGAGTGTCCCGGGAGACCTAGTTGGGGGGGGTTTTCCCTGAGCAGCCCCGTTGAGTGAGGTCTGACCGTCGGGGGGGATCCCTGACAGAGAACCATCTATAACTCGGGAGGGACAATAAAAACATAAATCAGTACAAGAAAGCTAAAGGCCAGCACATCTCCTACTACATACAAGCAACTAACTCAGTTAACCACTCCGAATAGGTGTAAGGTATAACAGTAACAGAGTCACCGTGGTAAAGGCCCTCTTGCAGTATTCGGTGTTTTGGCTAGTGATAAAAGATGGTGACGAGAAAATATTTGACAGTGATGGCACCACTCTGGTGCGGGCTTGTGGGTTGCTCCGCCCCGTGACCCGTATGGGCCGGGGACATAGCATAGGATACTAATATTAATCAGTTCGTGTATGCGTGGATTTAACATTTATCCTTCCCTCCTCACCCTCCTTCTACCAGTTTCTGTCTACCCAGTTTCAAGGTTATGAAAAACCAACCCATTTACCATACCGGTAACCACAGATAACCCTGATAAGGAAAGGTAAGTTCATTTATTATAACAATACTAAGTTACCATAGATTGTCAGATAACAGCAAAGTACTAATCAACCTCGCGGCGCCATCCAAAAGGAGCGGGTAAAGAAAAAAAAAAAAAAGTTATGCAACGTATCTTATTATTCTTATCTTATTTTATGTACATGTATTGTCATTTAATTTGTGAGTAAGAGACATTCTGTTTCATTGTTTTTGTATGTCACAAAACTGTGGAAAGCTGGAAGATTGCGGTTTCTCTCAGTATTTTACAGTACAGATAAGACCACCGCAACTCCATTTTTTAGTGACTGTTAAGTTTCATTTTATAAATCTACGCCCTAGAGACATGACATACAGATTCCATAGCTATCTGAAAAAGGGTTAAACAAACTTATTCAATATGATCTTTTGAGACAAAATGGCTACTGGAAAGTGGTGTTTTTTTCTTTTGTTTTAGCAGAGAGGGTGTGGATGGGAAGAAGTGCCCATAATTTAACAGCGGCCAATAGAAATATTGCTGGCGCTGCAAAATATTGAGCAATGACAGTAAGGATAAATCTATGCAATCTATTCCAGTGGGCGCACACATGCAGTTTGGTTACATCAAATTTTAGCTCAGAGAACCGAGAAAACGGGACTAAATCTAATGCAATTGTTTTGACAAACACAAGCTTTTCAAATCCTGAATTTTCTGAAAACAAAAATGGTGGAACAGAACAGTTACCTAATACTACCTTAAATTTGGGGGAAAACAATTTTTAAATCTTTTTTCAGTGTTTTGAAAAGAAGCTGATGCTTCACTTTTCACTTGTGGATTTTCCTAGGTTGTTTAAATAATTTATATGTGTATAACTTATTGAGTCCACTGGGTGAGTGCAATGATAAGAAGTTCTTAAATTTTGTGATGTGGGTATGTGACACGTTCTTAAAATTAGTTTTCAAGGCTTTTTGTGATTCCTGATATTAGGCCTAAGCGGTAAACTAACAATCCAGGGACTGAAACCACAACTGTGCATACGTTTGATTATCATAACAATTAACAATAACAGTCTATCGTTTAAATTTGTATCGACGGTGCTGTGCCAAAAACAGTAAAGATAAAGCCCTTGGTGGCGGCTATGCATAGATTCGTAGGAAAAATATAAACAGTGAAAGTGACCGTGCATAAAAACGCCACTGTGCTATACACGATCCATAAACGTGCATAAAAATGCCTCTATTCTGTACACGGTTAGTAACCATGCATAAAAACAATGCTTTACTATACACGGCCCGTGACCGTGCACAAAAACACGGTGTTGTACTATACACGGTCCGTGAGCGTGCATAAAAACGCCGCCAAAATAATAAGGTGCTGAAACGTTGTAATTAATGAATATTTTTTTTTAATTAAGACCGGTTAAATATTAATAACACCACAACCATTGCTTTGAATGCCACCCACCTTGCATGAGCTATGGTTACGCCGCTGCTCAATCACTCTATAATGGCAAGTTGGGGGTTATAACAGGTGACTTACGGTGTAATGCGTCAATCCACGTCCAATGAAAATATCACTTTGGAAACACGTGATATTCTCGACTTTTAACGAGATCAGTCAGGGGCCGGTTTCTTGAAAAGCGCCCAAGGCAAAGTTCCCGCCCAAATATGGCAAAAACAGGCCCATGGGTATTTGACACGGCTGGGCAGCGTTTCGTGAAATGGAACCCGTCAGTTTGGGCGGCCACGTGGGTCACAGATCCAAGGGCCAAAACAATAGCCCAAACATGGCGGGTGTGCGCTGATGTAGCGAGTGAGTGGACATAGATTGGCGATGCATGGCAATAATATTAGGTTCAAAATGCTAAAACTGGGTATCGTCCATGCATATTGAGATCCCTTGTTCCTTAGAATATTTTTTTTCCATCCATTCTCACACATACTCGCCGATTTCTTCATTAGATCTAGGCTACTCGTCCGCTCCGATCAACCGAGTACCTTTCGGTTCGTCATCGGTCGATTCAATATTACTTTTCTCCAACACCACACAGTTATAATTTGGTTGTGACACCATCCATGTACATAAGAATAGGCCTACCTTTTATTTGCTTTCCCCCCATTCCGCACAATGAAGGCTAGCATTTTGATCTAATTAATAGGCATATCCACAATTTTATCGCAGCCACAGCCTTGACTTAGCCCACACACAGTGTTTCTACCAAGTTTGTTTCGTCACTTGTTCACTTCTAGCAGACGACGGGCACAGGTGTATACTTCCATTTCGTTCGATCATTCTTTTATTCTTTTATTCTATCCCTGCACAACCCCAGTCATGTTCCTCGCTCCTTTCGAAACCCCCTAATTTGCTGTATCAGACACCGTGCCCCCCCCCCCTCCAAATGTTATTGGTTTAATTATTATTATGATTATTAAATTGCATGTAATTTGTCAATTACATTTCATGTTTTATTTAATTGCTGTCACTTTCCCAATTCCTCACACTATTTTTTATTTTCATCCATTCCCTAACCAATGTGCGCCGATTTCTTCATTAGATCTAGATTCTTGATCTAGGTCTAGATCTAGATCTACTCGTCTGCTCGAATCAACCGAGCGCCTTTCCGTTCGTCACAGAGCGATCCAATTCTATTTTTTCCCACAACACACAACTATAATTGCTTGTATCATCATCCACGTCATACGAACACACCCCTTTCTTTTTTTCCTTTCCTACTCAATGCTTAGTGAAGATCAGCATTTCAATTTAGGCTAATGAATATTCACATTTTACATCCAACCACGGCCAGCGAGGAACATTCATGATTACTCAAGGCTCGTTTCTTCACGCCAATACCTAACCAACCTACGATATCTAATTGCATGCACTTTCCGAGTCGTATTCTACCTTTGTAACACAACGTGTAGTCTTTCTGATTAATGTATATTTCTTTTTTAAACGCGTTACGATTGGATTATCCTTTTTTACATGACACAAAGTAACAAGAACATTTAACTTTAACGGTTGCGGCGAAAAGTTCCACCGCAGTTTAACACTGGCCACGTGATGCCAGCTTCTAAAAATAAGTGAGTAAGTCAGCTGAGCAAGCGCCCTCTTGGGCACAAGTGTGGGTACATTTCATGAAACGCGCCCCTGGGTTACATCAAGTACAAGCCCGCCCAGTTGGGCGCGCCCAGACCGTCTAGGTTCGAGACAGAGTGAGCTCACATTTCGTACAACTTCACACTGCTCCCTCGCTGTCAAGAGCAAGGTGAGTCGGGATATGGAGAAGATAGCCCTTCGACTGTTCAAGAGGCCAACTCACACTCGCACAGGCATACCATAAATACTCAAATAACACAAGTTATATATTTAGTCAGGCCTGAGGGGCCTTATTATTACAATATGACAATTCTGACTGCATAATACATAATAGTCATCATATAGCATCCAGGGTATGATTCCAATTAACTGACTAGCACTTTTCTAATTCTAACTCGCAACCACACATCTAAATTCAGGCAAACATATTATACATCTGAACTTGTAGCTGTTATGCCCTTCTAACTTATACAGCACAATTCCTTACTACTACTTATGTCGAACTACTCGACATGGATATTTAACAATTCCTCACATTCCTTGCTACTCTATTAATCACAACACTATAGCTACTGCCTTCATCCACTACACTCGGGTAAAGGTTCCTTAGATGTCTAAACGATCAGTCCTGTCGAACGAGATCTCTGGACTCGGGGAGTTAGTCCTTATAGCTGACAGTGGATTTCTTCTCTGTCAGGGTAGCCCTGTCTTCACTGGCTAATCGCTGGACCTTACCATTCTGCGCTCGCCGTATAGCGAGCGCGAATCCAAATGACGCGCTTCGTACCCTTGACCTGGTACGACAAGGCGTTGAACAGCTAGTTCTGTACGTTAGCTTTTTTGTCTTCGACTGTTGTCTATGTTTCGTCTCCTACTTCAGACTCAGGAGAATGAGCCGAGAGCGCCTCACTGTGCAATGCCTACAGCCGTCTCTAAATAAAATATGGCGGATCAACCCTTTTATAGCAGAAATAACCCCGTGGAGCTTCCCTCCCTAAACACGTGCTCCATGAGTTCACATCTCCGTGCATTCTTAGTACAACCTACCGCCTCAGGGCGTGACTCCACTAACCCCCAAAATACCACTTTTTAACCTAAGGGTCCGATCACATCAAATACTACTCACTGGATCTCGGCCCGTGAACTCCCACACACCGTGAGGTCTATTGCCCAAACACAGAAGTCTGCTCGTGACACTCGCCGGTTGCACAAAAACTCTATAAAACCGTTGTAAGCGAGCGGAGTGCAGCCTACAAACAATCGTTTGAAAGCTCACGGTGTCTCCTCATCTTCCACACACGGACGGACAGTGATTACATTTTTACCGCTGCACTAAATTTCGCCCTCGGTTCATCCTGGAAGGATGTCGCAATGGCGACCGGGGGGGGGGGGGCGTGGTCGGTCAACACATGTGTTGTTCTTTTCAAATTCAGTGTGATACCAGTGAGTGTCTATTGTTCCTGAAAATCAACATGGATGAAGCATTGATTGCGGCCGTAGAAAAGCGTCAAGCTTTATATGACAAAACACCCAATGAATATTCCAACCGAATATCCATTCAAAAGCAATGGACAGAAATTGCGGAAGGACTTCCGAATGTGTTCCATAGTCCGAGTGAAAACAATACATAGCTACCCCGGGGGCTTTCCCTGATGTCAGTCTGACTACTGCCCAGACGACCATCGGCCTACGGCCTCGATGATACAAACTGTCTAGACCCTCGCGTCGTTACATGACAATGCCTATGCACTTGTCGAGCTATGGAAAGCATTCGGAAGTCCTCCCGAAATTGCTCTGGGATTTGGACGAGAAGGTAAGTTTAATAAAATTCAAATTACTTTAATGACGTGTCTGTATTTGAGCCAATAAAGCATCATGAGTCTCAAACAAGAAACACCGACAACTGTTGACGGCATCTTGAACGGAAATGAGCCGTGTCAGATACGAGTCTGGAGACGGGCCAGTGAGAACGGCTTGTGAACTCGTTTCACGGTTCAACCACATAAAATGTGGAAGTACTGTGAATTGTGAGTGTGGGTCTACTCTGTCTCGACCTTTAGGCACCAACTTCTGTGGCATGGGCTGGGCTCTTTCCATGAAACCGGCCATCAGACCATACACTGATATTCCGTATCTGGATTTCATAGTGTACGCATGTGTTAAAGATTGTGCTATGTCTCGAAATAGTATTTCGTTAGAATACTTAACGAAGGAAATAAATTAATTCTTAGCAGTACCAAGGGAGCTTTTAGATTATTCAATGCAGCAGAACACTTTGATTTTACCAGTGGAGTAGTGTAGCATCTGCAAGCTATCCCTTGCCCTCCCCCGTTTTCTTGTTACACTGGTGAGCATGTGTTCATTTCTTCTTTCATTTTATTGTTGACAACCGCCAGAGTGTACTGTACTCCGTGACCTGACCTTCTTTTCTAGTGAGTAGTTTTTTTCCTCGCTCGCTTGTTGTCAGGTGTTTTGACTCGTTCAGTAAATATTAGTATGTTCCCGAACATTCGATAACACTGTGGATAAGGATGTTTACGCCAGATTTGGCCTTGAGTGATGTAACCTGATGACGTATTGATGCGTGATTGGTTAGTTTGTGCGAGGGCAAAGGTAACGTTTATTTCGGGAACTTTCTGTAGGAATGTTTATATATATAGACCTGTGTGAGTGGTTGGTCCGTGAGTAAGTGAGTTTCCTTTTGTGTGGCGTAGATATTTAGTTTCGCTGGTGTCTTCCTAGTAATTTATTGTTCACTATACAGTTATTAAACTTTAGTATTATTTAATCTATCGTCGGATCTCGTGTTTATTTATTTTACAGCTGTAATAGTTTCGTTTTCTAAAGGGTTGTAGTTAGATCAACTAACTCCCCCCTACTATAACGTGCTAGAATAACCTCAGCTGTTACATATTGGGGGCTCGTCCGGGATCCGACCATATTCGAGCGGACCAGATCAAAATTAGTAGATTTATTTACATAGTTTATTGTAGGAATATCATCGACAAGCTATCTACAACATGTCAGAGGCTATTGGAAGGCTTAGCCAGGAAGCAGACGCCTTGGAGCTCACTGGGAAGGAGAGACAGGATTACATCCGTGAAGGCCTAAGGGAGGAAAAAGAGAGAGAGAGGCAAGAGCGCATGGAGCAACTGAAGATGGAAAGAGAGAGGCAAGAGCGCATGGAGCAACTGAAGATAGAGGCTCGGGAGAAGGAGATGAACCACGAGCTGGAGATGGAGAGGATCCGCCATCAGGGTGGAGGCGAGTCGACGCAGGGGACCAGCGACCACGCCAGTTCTAAGAGACCCAAGCTACCTGCATTTCAGGACAAGAAGGACGATCTGGATAGCTGGTTGCTGCGGTTTGAGAGGTTTGCTGAGACAGCTGAATGGCCCAGATCGACCTGGACGACATCACTGTCTGCCCTGCTGACCGGAAGAGCTTTGGAGTGCTTCTGCAGACTACCGATCGACGAAGCCAAGGACTACGACAAGGTCAAGGAAGCGTTGCAGAAGAGGTACAACCTGTCAGAGGACGGATACAGACTCATGTTCAGACAAGGTAAGCCTGAAGATGGAGAAGATGTTGGAATGTTTTTGACCAGGATCAAGACCTATCTAGAGAGGTGGATAAAGCTGTCGAAGACGGAGGAGACCTACGAAGGAGTGAGAGATCTGTTCGTCAGAGAGCAATTCATGGATGCCTGCCCACCAGACCTTGCAACCCATGTGAGGGAGAGGAAACCAAAGACGCTACAGGACATCGCAGATTCAGCGGAGGCGTACCTGGTAGCGAGGAACCGGACGCTCAGCGGGAGCGCCAGACTGCAGAGCCGGCCAGTGTGACAGAGGCCCAACGGAGACAGAAGCCCACAGGTCTGCCATAGGTGCCAGAGGCCGGGACACAAGGCGACGGAGTGTCGTGCAAAGTTAAACGACAAAGGTGAGTTGAAATGTTACCTTTGTGGAAAGCCAGGCCACGTTCGGAGGATGTGTCCAGCCCAGAAGGATATGGGACGAGGCAAGCCGAACAAGGCGGCGGCGGCCGTAGTTATAGCGGCGGACGAGTCGTCAAGACAAGATGTGACGACGGCTGACACCAGCATCAACGTTTAAGCGGTAATGAAGGACGGGAAGCTACAGTTAGCGGTGCCTGTTACGTGCGGAGGATGCAGTGACGGAAGGACCGTGGAGAAACTGAAGTTACCAGTGATGAAGGGCTTGATTGGAAATCGAGCGGTAGATGTCCTAAGAGATACCGGCTGTGAAGGTGTAGTGGTGCGGCGATCACTGGTGGACGACGGACAGCTCACCGGTGGGAAGAAACTTATCGCGAGGATCGATAACTCCTTGCTAGCGGCGGAGGAAGCCGTTACCGACGTGAAGACGCCTTACCTGACGGGCAAAGTGACGGCACTGTGTCTCCCGGAGACCATCTGCGACCTAGTAGTCGGGAACGTGGACGGAGCGAAGAATCCGTACGACCCTGATACTGAGGTGATGGTAGGAGCGGTGACCACGAGGGCCCAGGAGAAGAGGAAGGACCGGTCTACGTCGCTGAAGGTGCCGAGGGCAGAACGGCACGCGGGAGTGGATAGAGAGGAACTTATCCGACTCCAAGAAGAAGACGAAGTCATTAGGAAGTTAGAGCAGAAGAAGATCCCAACTAATAGAGGCAATAAATCTGTTCATTTTGAGAAACATGGAGGAGTACTGTACCGGATCTACAAGGACCTGAGACAGGCGACGGTTATAAGGCAAGTGGTACTACCCGAGAAACTGAGAGAGTATGTACTGAGTGTAGCCCACGACTCGATCGTCGGGGGACACCTCGGCGTGAAGAAAACCAAAGACAGAGTTATGAGCAATTTTTATTGGCCTGGAATTGAAGGTGACGTCGCGAGATACTGCCGCTCATGCGACATATGCCAGAGGACGGTGAACAAAGGAGCGACCCCAAAGGTGCACCTGCAGAGTATGCCAGTAGTGGACGTACCATTTAGGCGAGTGGCCGTGGACTTAGTAGGACCTATCGACCCCCCAAGTGAAGGTGGACATCGGTATATCCTGGTGTACATAGACTACGCTACTCGTTACCCCGAAGCCACACCCTTGAAGAAGATCGACGCAGAAACGGTAGCAGAAGCCTTAGTGAACATCTACAGCCGTTTGGGTGTGCACGAAGAGATCTTGTCGGACCAAGGGATCCAGTTTATGTCAGATGTCATGAAGGAAACGAATAGACTACTGGGAATTCGACAGTCGACCACTACAGTCTACCACCCTATGTGCAACGGGTTGGTGGAGCGATTCAACGGCACACTGAAGAAAACATTGAGACGACTGTGCGCAGAGCAACCCAAGCAGTGGCACAGATACATCAACCCGCTGCTCTTCGCATATCGTGAAGTTCCCCAAGATTCGACCAAGTTTGCCCCATTCGAGTTGCTGTATGGGAGAACTGTGAGAGGACCAATGCACATCTTACGACAACTATGGACCAAGGACGTAGAGGAGCCGGAAACGAAGACCAGTTACCAGTACGTCATGGAACTACGTGAGAGGCTGGAGGACACATGGAAGTTAGCGACGGAAGAACTCTCCAAGGCTCAAGGTAGACAGAAGACCTACTACGACCGGAAGGCGCGAGAGAGGAAGTTCCGCCCCGGAGATGAAGTGTTGGTGCTACTGCCGACGAACACTAACAAGCTCCTAGTCCAATGGAAGGGACCATATAAGGTAGTCTCAGTTGTCGGTGTTAACGACTATAGAGTCAAGATGGCTGCAAGAGAAAAGACCTTGCACGCCAACCTCCTCAAGAGATACATTCCAAGGACGTCAAAAGCAGCAGCAGTGGCAATGGAACCGAGACCTATTGTGACCGAGATGTGTGGGATGGACAACAGTAGGAGAGATACCAGGCCTGAACATGTCAACGCCATAAAGGACGGCGGCGGTGATAGTGCTGAGACTGTACTGGCAGAGGACGACATGATGGACAAGAGTCAACCCGTGGAGTCAGCTGGCATGACAATCATCGAGGACTGCGACCTGGAAGGCGACAACGGTGGAACGACGGAGGACCTTGCCGACCTAGGAAGCTGGGACCAGAATGAAGGCTACAGAGATGTCCAGTATGGAACGCAACTGACGTCGGAACAACGTCAAGAACTCCGCGATGTGGTGAAGGATTACCAACACGTCTTCACCAATCTCCCTGGATGCTGTCAGTTGGGTGAACATCGCATCGACCTGACGACAGAAGTACCAGTTCGTCAACGACCATACCCGGTGCCCTACGCTATGCGCGACTCATTGAAGGAGGAGCTTAGCACCATGGAACGGCTGGGCATCATTCGAAGGAGCTCATCAGCTTATGCTTCACCTATTGTTGTCGTCAAGAAGAAGGACGGATCCAACCGAGTCTGCATCGACTACAGGAGGTTAAACAAGATCACAGTATTCGACCCTCATCCGACAGCAGCGCCATTAGAAGTGTTTCAGAGTCTCTCGAGAGGAAAATTATTCTCTCGGATTGACCTGAGCAAGGGATACTGGCAAGTGAAAGTTCGAGAGCAAGACATTCCCAGGACGGCGTTCGTCACCATGGGCGAACACTATGAATTCATTCGGATGCATTTTGGGATGATGAACTCAGGAGCCACGCTGAACAGGATCGTAAAGCCATTGGTCCGTGGAATGAACAATGTGACAGCATATGTGGACGACCTGCTGATTCATACAGAGACATTCGACGAGCATGTGAAGACTCTCAAGGACTTACTGCAGAGGATGGACCAAGCTGGATTAACTGCAAGACCATCGAAGTGTCTGATTGGAACGTCTGAAGTAGACTTTGTTGGACACTTAGTGGGAGAAGGTATGATTGGCCTGTTAGAAGAGAATGTATGTAAGGTACGAGACGCACCCAGACCCACCACTAAGAAGGAAGTGAAAGCATTCTTAGGATTAGTGGGATATTACCATGAATTTATTCCTAACTTTTCAGCGATTGCATCACCATTGTCTGATTTACTTAGAAAGGGTCAGCCCAATATAGTTCAGTGGGATGAAACGCAGGAGAAAGCGTACACCTCTTTGAAGAATGTCATTATCTCCAAACCCGTGTTATGTTTGCCAGATTTTTCCAAAGAGTTTGTCTCAGCAACTGATGCATCAGATCGCGGATTAGGCGCTAGTCTTATGCAGGAACACGAGGGAAAGTTGTACCCTGTGGCATATGCTAGTCGTAAGCTATTGCCTCGTGAGACAAAATATTCGGTCTCAGAGCGCGAATGTTTAGCTATTGTTTGGGCTGTAAAAAAGTTTACTTTGTATTTGTATGGAAAGGAGTTTGTGCTCCAAACTGACCATCGGTCATTAGAGTTTTTGAACTCTGCCAAGTTTGACAGTCCAAAGTTATTACGATGGAGTTTATTTTTACAGTCTTATCGATTTAGGATTCACTACGTAAAAGGCAGAGAAAATGTCTGTGCCGATTTCCTGAGCAGGGTATTTTAAAGTAGTATACTATCAGTGAAATGCATTGTAACCCATACTTTTGCCTATTGTACTGTAATTGGGGACATAGTTCATCTGTGACTGAATATTGAATTGATGGCTGATAGTCATGATGTGTTAGTCACATTTTGGTTTTATGCTATGTCATATTAGTTACCAATGGAACTTGGTGTAATTTTTGGAAAATGTAACCCAAATGGGGACTGCGAGCAAGCAGTGTTTGTGTTATATTGCAATGTTGTAGCTTGTTTTGACCCAATATGATGAAGAAAGACCCTAATCAGTGGTCGGTATGTATTGGTATTTTTGGCCATTGTACGTATGAGTTATACATTTTGGAGATAACCATGTTATGTACAACAAGTTATATGCTATGATTCGTGCACGAAGCATTGTGTAAACGATGGGCCATCGTTTCACCATATATGATTTGTAATAATATCGTTGACCATTGTTTCACCACAGTGGTGGCATTGTACTATTTTGACTAGTAGGCCTACTGTTAACCATTGGTTTGTCACAATGATGATACTGTATTAGTCATTGTATTAGTGATGCCAAGGATAATGCATTGTATTGTATTTGTGATGACATTCGGGAAGACACTGAAATTGTTATTAATTATAATAGAATTAGCAACTACCTTTGTGAGATTGGGAGTGCTATAAGATTATTTCAAGATATTGCAGACGCTGAATAATGTTTTGGAGTTGAAAAATATTCAACTTAAATTGGGGAGTTGTGTAGCATCTGCAAGCTATCCCTTGCCCTCCCCCGTTTTCTTGTTACACTGGTGAGCATGTGTTCATTTCTTCTTTCATTTTATTGTTGACAACCGCCAGAGTGTACTGTACTCCGTGACCTGACCTTCTTTTCTAGTGAGTAGTTTTTTTCCTCGCTCGCTTGTTGTCAGGTGTTTTGACTCGTTCAGTAAATATTAGTATGTTCCCGAACATTCGATAACACTGTGGATAAGGATGTTTACGCCAGATTTGGCCTTGAGTGATGTAACCTGATGACGTATTGATGCGTGATTGGTTAGTTTGTGCGAGGGCAAAGGTAACGTTTATTTCGGGAACTTTCTGTAGGAATGTTTATATATATAGACCTGTGTGAGTGGTTGGTCGGTGAGTAAGTGAGTTTCCTTTTGTGTGGCGTAGATATTTAGTTTCGCTGGTGTCTTCCTAGTAATTTGTTGTTCACTATACAGTTATTAAACTTTAGTATTATTTAATCTATCGTCGGATCTCGTGTTTATTTATTTTACAGCTGTAATAGTTTCGTTTTCTAAAGGGTTGTAGTTAGATCAACTAACTCCCCCCTACTATAACGTGCTAGAACAACCTCAGCTGTTACAAGTAGGAATCAGTAATGTCTTCCACTCAATGGACACCGAAGCGAATTGCGTGCATCGGCCAGCATACATACGAGCTATCATACAAAAATGTTAACAAACCGATGAAAGAAAGGAAAGAAGAATTGAATAACAAGGACAAGTTGGTCTAGAGGCAAGGTGCTCGCCTCTCATGCCAAGGGTCCCGGGTTCTAAACCCGGGCAGTGTAGGCATGTTGGAAATTGGGATTTTTCTCATATTTTCAAGTTCCTGATCCTATTGGGGGGGGGGGGGTAGGATCGAGTACCTAGTCTTCTCGGATAAGGACGAAAAAATTCGGAGGGCCCATGTGCACGTTGCGCACGTTAAAGACACCTTGGCAGTTGGAAATCGTAAAGAGCAGGCCGAACAGGCCGCTGCCCGGGCAAAATTGAAATTAATAGATTAAAATTTATCCATTCCATCCCCTCACCAGCAACAATAAAATGTATTATTCATTATTAAATATATATATTATTATTAATAAATATTCAAATATTATTTGTATTGTGAGTTGTGAGTTGTGAACTGTTGTGAGTTGTGTACTGCGCCTAACTGGCTGCGACACAATTTGCTCTGAGATAGAGAGAGATAGAGAGAGAGTGAGCGAGACAGGGAGAGAGAAAGAAGCAGTGTAGTGTGTTGAGCGCTTCGCCGGCGCTCCATTCTGCTCTGTGGTTGACAGGTTTCTTCTGTAAAGCGCATAGAGCATTTTAAAAATGGATATGTGATATATAAAATAATAATAATAATAATAATAATAATAATAATAATAATAATAACATAGCTAAAGCTAACTACTGGATGTTGATGTCCGCAGATGGTTAGTAAGGACTACGTTCGAAAAGTGACAAGATTCCATATTCTCCACAATGCTGTGTACTAGACCTCCACCTTTTTTGGAGTGCCATCGTATTACAGGTTGCATGGCTCTAGACGTAGCGGGCGAGTGCCTTGCCCACCTATCACCACGCCTCTGTGCGTACCCCAAGATGGATGCTCTTGAGCATATTGTGACTGTAATCCATCGTAATAGTTTAAGATATGACCTAATGGGCATTTTTTCAGTACCAATTAAGGCATCATTTTGTTGAGCATCTTGCAAAGAGAAAGTCAAGCACCCCCTTGTGGATTACTAATCTCCTAGTCATCCTTTTACCAGCACCCTGAGTAAATTTCCCTATAATACTGCACCAAAGGTTGCAATCTTCTTGAAACAATGCACTATCTTTTTTTCCGAAGGAAATAATGGCTTCTGTTACATAAAGAGACTTTGGATGACCGGATTTTAATAGTAGATATGTAAGAAGATGTGTAGGAGCCTACCCTTTTTCCATGAAGTGCCTTCCATATCACGCAGGAATAACAGGATGAATATAGGGTGTAAATTCCCACTTCCTAACTCTAACAAACCCTGGACTGATGTCTTTTGGAAGGGGTCCGTTAATAGACACGCGGGTAAAATTATGTACCACATGGCTAAATCTTTCCAAATAAAGATTAGCTTCCCCTAAACCCTGAAAACTTGCATGATAGCAGGCCTTCATAACAATACAAACAACATCTTTGGGTCTGTAAAAATATATTCCAAAGACCACCATGGCCGTGTTCGACACGGGCATCCTAAATATCATTAAGAAAAAAAAAGCTGGAGTTTCCCTCCATTTATTTTTTTCTCTAGCCATAAATCTAGCTGCATGATTGTCTCCAAAAGCCCTTCGGCTCAATACCTTCTGATGCTATTAACGAATGACAAGTTTTCTGGAGTTTATCATCTATTTCTTGCGTCCGGTAAACGCCGCCATCTTCTAATACAAACTGGTCAGCTGTAAAACTGTCTCTCTTCAGCACAACTCAACAACCACACTGCTAATGGTTTGTCTTTTGTAATAGTTTTAATGGCATCCCAAATATTAACTCCGTAAATATTAATTGTTCTAGTTTCCGTAGAGTGTAAAGTTTTTGGGCCAGGCATGGCCATTGTGGGTGATGAATTCAATGTATCTATGCCATCCTTGATATCTCCCACTGTTGTAAATGTGCTATACCTGCTATACCTTTTACAATAATTGCTCGCTTCAGATTCTTTTCCAACTTTATAATATCATTAATTGTAGCTCCACTATTATGAACTTTTTCTGCCCATTCTTGTATTTTCTGGCGTCTTTTTGGAGTAAGACCCTCTCCTCTTGCAGCATTATTAAAGTACTCTATAACTCTTTGAGCAACAAAATTAAAATTCCCATCTCTGAGAGTGAGAGGAGGGAGATTAGCTAAATCTGGAGCTCTTATTGAATAGAGTCCATAGACCACTGCAGTCATCGGATATGCGTTTTGATAATATAATCCGTCAATCCCAGTCAGAACGCCGGGCCTTATATCCCTTGAAATTGTAAAACTTCTCCTTTCTCCTCTTCTTCTCTCAGCTTGGACTGGCGCCATCTTATCTTCAATAACTCAATTTTCATCCAGATTATGTATAAATTTAATATTTATAAAAAAAATTCACCATCTGGAAGAACAGAAATTATTTCTTCTGCTCTGGTTATAGTCATTGTAGTGTACATAATTAAATTTCCCGCCTTCATGTAAATATCACCTGCGAATTCAAGGTCGCCGAGGTCAAACAGGTCTTCTACTTCAACCCTCCATGTAGAGACAACCGCATAAGCACCGTCAACTTCAAATACGACTTTAGCATCTTTTAATAATTCAACCCATTGGTCACCGCGAAGAGGCTGAACCGAAGGGAAGGGGGGGGGGAGAGGGGGAGGGGGGGGCTTCTCATACAGATCGATAAAAAGTTTGCGCTCCTCTTCCGGTGCATCATACTCTGCAAGCATCTCTTCAATCAAGGCATCCATAGTGTGCACTTCTACAGTGTATATATACTCAATATTAAATGTCTAAATGAAAACTGTTTTAAAAGTCAGACCACAATAAGCTGAACTGTGTTTTGGATTTGTTCTCCAAGGCGACCGATGTCGATTTTTATAAATATCATATACAATAGTAAATTTCTAAATGGAAAATCTAACCGTGATAAGGTGCCCCAAAACAAGATTGAATTGTTCCCTGGCTTTTTTTTGTCTAGGGCTATATGCCGACGGCGAACTCTTCTCTCTCACCCACAATCCCGACAGAGCTGAATTCCGCTCTGAACGCCTTGGCACAGACTCTACAGGGTACTGGGATTTTACTGCCTTTACGAATAATAGCCAGGTGAGTCCTACAGTATTTTCGGCTGCAGTTTTTCTCGCAAATCTTTAACCCACCATTTCTTAACCAAGCCCATTTATTATACATGTTGGTATCTAAAGATATATGTATTACAATAAATATATATCTAAAACGAATTTATGTGATGAAGAGACCTGGGTCGGCGGAGAGTGTGGGCCACCATTAGGGATATTTAAGCAAATTGACAAATGGAGAGATTTTTCGTATGTTTGTTTGTCACCTGTCACCTGTCGGCTTCATCGTCATCGATGTTAGCTGCTACAGTGGATGTCACGACAAAATCTCCTCCACCCAATCCTGTCCTTAGCTTTCCTAGTTAGTTCACTTATTTCCAGCTGGCTGACTTTCTTGATGTTATCGTGATATGTAATGGGTGGTCTTCCTTGTTTTCTCTTTGTTTCCGTCTTTCCTTGAAGGATTGATATCACAAGGGCCGTGCTTTTGTTTCGGGCCGCGTGGCCGAGATGAGTTCTTTTGTTTCTCGGGGGCCTCAGCATAGTGCTGTTGGCCCCCTGTTCTTGATTTTCTCTCTCTTTGGTCTTTCTTGTTAGCTGGTTGTTCTTTTTTTTCTTTCTTTCTGTTGTTTCTTCATTCTTCGTGGTTTTTTATTTATTAATTTTTGGGATGCGCCAAGGCAAGGGCAAGGACAAGACAAGAAAAAGGGGAAGACAGAGAAGCAGTTCTAGGACATTGTCCCTTTCAGGAGTTTGATCCCTTTGTAGCCAATATAACATGTCACTAATTGACTGTTTTCCTCTAGAGCCGCGTGGCCGATGTATGCAAGTCTTCTTTTATTTATTTCAGGTGTTATTCTTCTGGTGGTGCCAAGCTGTTCTAAGATGCTTGTATTTGTTCTCCTTTCTGTCCAACTTATTCTGAGTAGCCTTCTGTAAAGCCACATTTCAGCTGCCTCCAATCTTGTTATGTCTGCCTTTTTGAGTGTCCAGGCTTCACAACCATATAGTAGGACTGGCCAGATCAGGCACTTAAGTATGTTCACTTTGAGGTCCGTTGGTGTGCCTCTATCCTTCCAAATGTTGTTTAGTTGAACCATTTTGTGTTTTGCCATTCCTATCCTTGTTTTTATGTCCTTTGAGCAGCTTCCATCTTGCGATTTATGTGATCCTAGGTATTTGAAATCAGTCACTTTTTCTAGTGCTGTTTTGTTTACTAGTATCTCCTGGTGTTCATGGTGCCCTGTTCCAGTATGCATGACTTTCGTTTTCTTAGCATTTAGGTATAGGCCTGCTGTCTTGCCCGCTTCATCCACTCTGTGCAACACTCTTTTCATGCTGGTGATGTTATCTGACATAAGAGCTGTGTCATCAGCGTAGCGAAGGTTTGTGATGTTTCGGCCTCCGATCTTTATTCCCATATCTTCTATGTCTGCGTTTCTCATGATCTGCTCAGTATAAATATTGAAAAGATGAGGTGAAAGTATGCAACCCTGTCTGACTCCTTTCTCGATGTTGAAATATGGACAGTTCTCATTGTTCCATCTAATCGTTGCCTTTTGTTCGTGGTATAGTGCAGCGATGAGGGTCACAAGGTGTTTCGGGAATCCCATCTTAATCATTATATCGAACAGGTGAAGGTGCCTAACGCTGTCGAACGCTTTGCTGTAGTCTATGAACGTGATGAAGGCTTCGTTTCCATTGCTTCTTATCTGTTCAATCATTATTTGTAGTATGAAGAGCATGTCAGCGGTTCCTCTGTTGGTCCTGTAACCAGCTTGACATTCTGATAGTTCCTCTTCTACCTTAGATTTCATTCTGTTGAGTATGATGATGAGCAGGATTTGGCTGGTGTGACTGATGAGGGCGATGGTTCTATAATTTCCACAGTCTTTGACATTGCCGCTTTTGTATAGCATGACGAATTCTTGTAGCTTCCAGTCTGTTGGCCAATTTGTCTGCCAAATTTTGCAGATCATTTGGTGGAGTGCTTTTATTCCTGATTCGCTGGTATGTTTCAGGAGTTCACCTGGTATGTTGTCTAATCCAGGGGATTTTCCATTCTTTATTTGTTTTATTGCAGCCTGTACTTCCTCCAAGAGAGGTTCTGGTTCTTTATCTATCTGTTGTGAGTCTGGTTGTTGGAGGTCCCTCGGGTCTGGTCTGATGTTGTCTGCAAACAGCATCTTGCCGTATTCGTGCCATCTTGAGAGCACATCTTTTGTGTTTGTCAGTGTTGTGCCTTCTTTGTTGTTCAGACTCAAGTTCTGTGGTTGGAAATCCCTCTTTTTTACTTTTCTTATTTGTTCAAACATTTCTTTTGATTTTCTTTGTGTATTACATTCTGTTATGTTTGCACACTCTCTTTCTAACCATGCATTCTTGTCTCTTCTGATCTTTGTTTGGATTTCCTTCTTCAGTGCATGATATTCATCTTGTTTACTAAGTTTTCTGGCTTTGCTCTTTCTTTTTGCAAGCTCTATCACTTCTTCACTGATGTATGGTTTGGGAGTTTTCCTCGTTCTTTTCCCGAGTTTCGATTCAGCTGTTTCACTCCAAATTCTTTTCATGTCTTTCCACATTGTATCTGGGTGTCTTTCTTCAGCTGACCACTCCTTGAGTAATGCTGAGAAACGGTTTTCTGTTTCGATCTGAAAAGCATTGCTGATTTCAGGGTCTTTCAGTTTGTCCGTTTCAAATCTGGTGGTGGGTTTTGGCTTGCTCTTCCTATAGGCTTTCAATCTCAGCTTTGCTGTCACTAAAATGTGGTCAGTGTCACAGTCTGCCCCTGGCCTTGTCTTTGAGTTGAGCACAGTTGTTTTCCAGTTTTTGTCAATCAGGATGTAATCAATCTGGTTTCGGAGATTGCCTCCAGGGTTTATCCATGTGTATCTTCTTCGCATCGGGTGTTTAAAGAGAGTGTTCGTGATGCTCATTTCATTTGCATGGCAGAAAGATGCTAACATGTCTCCTCGGTCGTTTCGTTCTCCTAATCCATAGGGTCCTATCCCACATTCCAGATCCTCACCCTCTCCCACTTTGGCATTGACATCTCCCATGATTATGCATATTTCTCTGCTTGGGATTTTGTCTGTTACTGATTGTAGGTCATTATAGAACAGCTCTATTTCTTCTTCTGTGCTCGCAGATGTGGGGGCGTATACTTGTATGATGTTCAGGGGCACGGGTTGGGTGTCAAGTTTCACAGTGACAATTCTATCACTTATAGCGTCATGGCTGCTAATGTTGTCTCGTAAGCGTCTGTCCAGTATAATTGCAACACCATTCATGCCGCGTTTGTTTCCGCTGTATACGATGGTGTGATCTTCTGTCCTGAATAGGCCCTGTTTGTCCCATCGTACTTCACTCAGTCCAGTGATGTTCATGCTGAGTTCCTTCAGCTCCTCTAACAGGAGTGTAAGTTTTCCCATTTGTTTCATGGTCCTAACATTCCAGGTGCCGATGTTGATCACACTTTTGCTTTTTCTTTTCTTTGAATAGGAGTATCTACACCTCTGTTTCTTTGTTTGTTTGTACACTGTTAAAATTATGGTATACAAAATGCAAAGTGTTGATTGAATTTTTTTTTTTTTATCGTGCTGAGAGAGTCGTTGGAAGTTGTTGAATGTCACAATTACATACATCAATATTTTTCAACTTTTCTTTTTGAAAAAGATCCTTTTCGGTTCTCTACTGTTGCATTTGTTTTTCAATTTAAAAATAAATGTATTCTGTATTCAGGGCTTCATCAGTTTAAATTACACAAACAGAAGTGAAGAAGTGAAGAAGTGATTGTTTCCAATACATTTTATTACATTCATAAAATTCTCAAAAGATTGCTCCGATGATAAAATCTGCTAATCTCGAAAGTTTTTTTGATAAATTGAAAGTTTAGATCTTTCTTCGTATAATGTAAAAGTTTGGATTTTACGGCGCGCCGGCACGAAGATCGCCACTTTCCTCCGTTCACGGTTTATGTAGGTACATATTCTTTATCTGTTTCGTATTCAGAGCTTTTGAGTTTAACATAGAATTAAATACATTCATATGATTGTATCACATTGGTAAAGTTCTCAAAAGTTGGTTTGGATTGATGTGAAAAAAAAGTTTCTTCCGTGGAAAGCGTCCAAGGCAAAGTTTCCACCCAAATATGGTGAAAACAGGTCCATGGACACTTGACCTGGCTGGACAGCGTTTCATGAAGTGCACGCGGTCAATTTGGACGGTGCCTTGGGCCACAGTTTCCTGGGATAGCAAACTAGTAGGCCCAAGGGCCAAAACAATAGCCCAAACCCGAAAGTAGCGAGTGAGTTGACAGCGGTAAGTGTTTGGTCGTAATAATAGTTATTGGTTCAAATATCATCTATCTGTTTTGATATCCTTCGTTCCTTAGAATATTTTTTTCATCCATTCCCATATATGCCCACCGATTTCTGCGTTAAATCTACCCGTCCGCTGAAATCAACTAGCGTCTTTGGGTTGGTTCGTCATCGGTCGGTCTTGCATTGCATATCATACAATTATCCTTTCATGTAACATCATCCGCGTGCATACGAATACCCTTTACTTCCTTTTCCTCAACCACACAAAAAAGGCTAGCAATTAGATGTAATATATATTCACAATTTCCATGCAGCCACAGACAAGACCAGCTCACGGTATTGCGACGAGGCTCGTTTCGTCACGGCCACAATTCTAGCAGTCGACGAGCGCAGCAGAGTGCCTGTAGTTTATTTCATTCGGCCATTCTTTTATTCCCTGGGCTCCCTACATCCCTCCACACTCCTGGTCATAATCTCCACGCCCATTCCGACATTCCCTAATTTTCTGTATCAGATCATTACCACAACCTCGCCCTCCCCCGTCCAGTCTCGTTTTTGTTTGTTACTATTTTAATTATTTAATATTATATTATTATTATTATTGTTATTATTATTATTGAATAACATTGGAACCTTTCATTTAAATGTCATGTTGTATTTAAGTGCTCGCGTCACGTTTTCCACATCTTTAGGCCATTTTTTTTTTTTTAATTTTATTTCCAATTTAAAATTTCTCCTGTCTTGTTTTTGTGTTTCAATTTGATTTTACTCACTGTCACAAGTGGAGTGAGCGCGATTAAAAGGATTGCTGTAAAGTGGGTATAGAGTTGTAAGATTAACTCACGGGATAGTTGAGGCAGACAGTTAACTTGAAAGCGTGCAATGACACGAGAAAAGTGTTGGAGTTATTGAGGTAGCGTTTGGGTAATGAAGAGTCACTGCAAGCTCAGAAGTTCAAGAGAACAGACGTGTGAGAGGCAGTCGGGAGTTTGATGTATTCCAGTGAAGACTGGTAGGTTGAATTATAAGGATTTGTAATTGTGATGATAAATCTACTATATTCTGATGATGATAATGATGCAAATAAGTTATATGCGAGGACTTAAGGAGTGTGCAAGTAATTCATTACTGTATAAATAGATGTGAACAATGAGCGAGATACGTATGTTAGGAGCATGGATTCTTAGCATAGTCGGAGTGCTGTGTAATACTGTGAGTGTGAGTTACAGTAGAGATGTGCGGCTGTGTAGTGTTTGCGTGCGTGTTGGCTGTGTGGTGGGTGAAATGTGGAATGTTGTGTGTACGCTTGATGGGTCGTAATGAGTGGTGAGTGTATAGTAAGTACATAGTATTATAGAGATGTGATGTTATTCTTTATAGGTGCCGGGTACAGGCTGTAAGCTGTAGCGGCCGTAACTGAAGTGATGTGGTCGGGCTGTGATGCCACCGTCAGGACCTAGAGGACATAGACAGGGCTGGGGATGTACGCCAGTATCTGGGTGCCTCCGCCAAGGGTAGCTGTGGCGTAAGGCCGACAGGCAGCACAGTATCCGTGGCAGTCTGATTCGGGGAATCGAGGCTGGCCATATTTATGAGATATGCTTGTATTTGTTCTCCTTTCTGTCCAACTTATTATTAAGATATTGTACTGCAAGGTAGTGCAGACATTGATGTTAGGCTGAGGCCAAAATTTCATATTTTAAAGAAGTGAATATACTGTCGTGGAACTGGAAGTGGAATGAATGATTGAGGGGAACGAGTACTGTATGGTATTTATTGGATTGTACTTATTAATGTTATAATAAATGTGTGAGCCTGCTTGACTGTTTTGTTAATTGCTATATTTGTTTGTTTGTGATTGTTCGGCTGTCATACTGAGGGCATCTCCCAATCTGGGATTTGTTACGCTCACTTTGAAGTAGAGATTGATTGCATGGTTACCTTTAGGTGGCGGACAGTAATAACATTAAACACACAAAATTCTAGAACTGGGTATCATCTAATGATTTTGATTTCCCTCATTCCTCACACTGAGTTTTTTGTTTTTTTCATCTGTTTCCATATATGTGCGAACATAGAGAGAGTAGGATGTTGCTGGTGTGGTTAGAAATTAAGTCTCTTTATCGCTTGAGGTGTACAGAGCTGGTCGTCAATGGCTGGTAAGCAAATGTGTCGGAATGTCGAATGAATTCTAGCCCGCTCGTCTGCCGCAGCAATTGTGTAGAATGGTGCGCACGACGTGTAGTTTCACATCTGGATGTTTAAATTGTACATCACTTTTCCGGACAAGTTAAACCAAGAGAGTGGTAATAATTATTTATGGTCATTGCATCGGCGTAAACTTAACAGCTGTTTTCAATCCATCCGTCATTTTGGACAAAATTTTAAAAATCTTCATTCTAATAGGCCAGCACTGGACCATGATAAAAACAGACAAAATATAAAAAATCTTCATTCTAATAGGCCAGCAATGGACCATGATAAAAACAGACAAAATAAAAAAAAATCTTCACACTAATAGGCCAGCAATGGACCATGGTAAAAACAGACAAAAACAATCCTAAGGGAACTCGACTGCTGATTTAACCATTTATTGTGATCAGGCAAGATAAGATACCAAGCTTGACCAATGATAAACCTGTGCCCGCCACCACCTTACCCGGTGTAACACCGCATTCAGACCAAACAGCCGACAACGGGCGTGTGAACACGGCCGAACGACAACGGCGGAGTAGCGTATTCACACCAAAAATGTCGGTCGCCCGTTTTGAAATGACTAAACATGAATCATTTTTAAAAAAAAGTTTTTCATAAAGCGATAAAACGCCTAGCCTGTGCTATTTTTAGACGCCATGGGCTTGGCGGCTTGGGGTACGCGAGATTAAAGGAAAAAAAAATCCCTTCCTGTTGGCTATACACCATGAAAGCTTGGTTGAGCAGGCTCTCTGAGTGGTGTCTTTTTATGCACCCAACCAACAGTTCACCATTTCTCATCCTTGTTACCGATTTAGGCTCGCTTGCAATGCTTGTAAGCGTTTTATAGATGGCAAAGACGCCCATTGTTGATAATTTCTTTCGGGGTTTCTGGCTTCTAGTTACCAAGAAATGGTTCAGTAAAGGATATTTTTTTCTTACATGAACCCAAACTAATTGCAACACAAATCATTTAAATACCAAAATAAAGAGTTTTGTTGGTGTTTATTTTTTTAAATGACAAAATGAACCATTGTTTACCTCCATCCGACTGCTAACATACTTAAAATTGAATTTTAAAATTCAAATAAATCGCTGAATTACGTGTTTGTCAGAGCGGCTTTCCATACTTTTCTTCAGGAGCGGCCTGTTGTGGATTACAGGGATCGGAATGGCTACCGTCATTGTCCTCTAAAAGATAATCGTTATTCTGTTTGCCGTTTTGGGTCAATTGATGAACCACTTTGGATTCCGTTGGGTTTAAAATCAAAGGAGTGTATCGGACCAAAATCATTTATGAATTGCAGACCAACCCGAAATACCGTTGCCGACTACTCGAGTTATTGTTGCGGTTTAAAAATTCACTTGAGACGGTGCTTTCAAGTAGTATTTCTCGGTAGAGTATCGTAATTGTCATAGTAACATTAATTCAGTGAGCATTTTAGTGGAGAATGGAAACGGCTGGTCAAATATGCAAATTCCCTCCAGTTGTGCCAGCTCTGAATGTGCCACACGTCGGTATAAGTAAATGTAATTTCTGGAGATTAGAACCGAAAAGCGAAATTGCGATCACGAGATCAAAAGAATAAACACAATGCGTTTTATCCAAATTATGATTTGCACTGTTGTTCGACCTGAAGGGTACAAATAGTCATATGCATTACAGATGAATGAACAAGTAGTGTGCCCAGTTTGCAAAGAGGCATTGGCTGCTGACACTGTCACAAGGCTGGGAGAAAAAGGCTGCAAGACTTAATGAGGCTAGCTCAAGCAGATATGATAATCTACACGTAGTTCCTGGAATTCAGGTCCACTGCCGTTGCTATCAGCGGTACACAAATCCAAAGAGTCTCGCAGAGCGTCAAGACAACAAGAAACAGAAAGGCGTGCACTTTTTACTCTCAGATGAACGGTGACTTTTGATGCGCAAAATGAATGTGTGTTTTGTGGCCAGTTCCTTTTCAAAAGAACCAAGAAGAATGTTGACATTGTTCCTGTCAGGACAGAAAACAAATCTACAGGAGATCTGACAAGAGGTCGAGGAATGGACGAGAACCACCGAGCGTTGTGGGTGATGTCAATGCCGGCGTGTGCAGACATGAATGCAGCAATGTCATCTTTTGCGAGTCCGGACAGAGTACGTCTTGATCAACACAAGGAAATTGGTCAGTCAAGACTTAATAAAGATAATGAGGAAACAGCCAAACTGGTGCAGTATTTGCAGGAATATGACTTAAGAAACATAACCACAGGCCATGTCGTTGATTCGGCTGTTACAGCTCACCAAGCGAAGTCATTTGGTGAAGCTGTTGTTTCGAAACTAGGCTCTGAAAATTTGCTTACTTTCTCTTTCAAGGTAAAAAACCAGATTATAAAATTAATATTGCAGCAAAAACAGCACGTAAATACAAAAAGCAAGCATTACATGTGGACCCGAGACTTCTCTTTCAAAGACTCACGACTGTTGCCGACGAATAGAATATTTTGAAATACGAACTTGCTCTTTTTTGTTCATCCCGCTTGCCACTGGAAGCAAGAAAGTCAGCCCTGCAGAAAGCTTTAATGTCGCACGTCAGTGGTGTTGGACAAATAAATGTACTACTAGTAGGCCCATTTAGGTTCGCACTTGGTAGTAGTTCACGTCTTCACAGAATAGCTTGGATGAGAGGCACAACTGTTGGAGAAATTATCCACTAGTACTGTATCTATGTGTCCAAGTACGGAACGGCACAATCATGTGATATTAGACGGTTACAATGGCCCTTCCACAAAAGACGTGACGCATGTGAGGCGAAACGGGGGAGCCGGCGTCGGAATCAGCTTCGGCTTGAAGTCAATTTTGACCTCCACAAAGGGTGTCATGCTGCGCAGCACCAGCAACAAAGAACAGTTTTTAGGCTTCCTTGGCGTCCCTTAAAGAATCTGGACACATAGTAGTTAAAGCCAAGCATGCTGCTAACGTGGACATCATGATGACTGCTGTCAGATTATCTGAGGAAGACAAGGTTGTTGTGATAGGGGAGGACACTGATCTGCTGTGTTTCCTGTGTGCTCATTTTCAGGGATCCAGCAACAACGTATATTTTATGTCAATGTAAAAGGATGAAAAAAATATACGATATCGGGAGCCTGACGCTGTCTCTCGGTGCAAACGTTGGAAAAATATTATATTATTTGCTCACGCATTTTTTTTAATGTGACACTACTACTACTATTTCCTGTTGCACCCACTGGTGCTTAGGGCAGCAACAAAGGATCTCCAGCCCTGTCTGTCCTGGGCCATCTTTGCGAGAGTTCTCCATGACTGATTGAAGGATTTCATCTCTGCCTCGATTGTTCTCCGCCAGGTTGCCTTGGGTCTGCCTCGCTTGCGCCGTCCCTCCGGTGTCCACAGAAGTGCCGTTTTGGTTATGTGACACGACATCCAGGATATATGGAATAGAAGAAGCAACCGCCTTGAAAAAGCTTAAAGATAGTACTTTTCAAGCCTGTGCAGATGTATTTCTGGATGGATCCTCAAATGTCCAAGACATTATCCTGGCCGGGGTGCAGGCCTTGCTTCAGGTGCACGGCAAAAAACAGCAGTGGACCTGGCCAGAAGAAGACGCTTTAAGTTTAAAGTAGCGAGACCTGCAGTACTGTGGAACCTCAGACTCTGCCACCTACATCAGCAGCTGCCAAATTCCATAGTCGCCGTGTGTATTACCAAGTGCAAGAATGACTGGCTCAGACGGAAAGGTCCCTGGTTCCAGAGGAATGGGGATTTTATTTGAGCAACAATCTTCTTTTGCCAACAATGACAGACCGCCCATCCACCTCCAGAAAACACTGCTTGCAATGGTCACTTGTGCCTGCAAAACGGGATGTACAACCATTCGCTGCAGCTGCAGAAAACATGGACTGAAGTGCACGAGTGCTTGTGCAGGCTATCTCGGGGAAGGGTGTTGCAACGCAGAGGAAGCAGTTGGCATCTACAACAGTGAGGTTGGTGAGGAGGATCTTGACTAAGCTGTGGAGTACTTCTGTTATTACTGTCAGTGTCTCCTTGCCCAAATTAAAAGAAAGAAATATTACCGGCCATTTCAAATGCCGTTCTTTTCTTTTTCAAATCCAAGAAAAATAATAATGGATGGATGGATGACATTTATATCGCGCATATCCATTTAAAATGCTCTATGCGCTTTACAGAAACAACATGTCAACCACAGAGAAGAATGAAGCGCCTGCGAAGCGCCCAACACTGCTTCTTTCTCTCTCCCTGTCTCGCTCACTCTCTCTCTCTCTACCTCTCTCTATCTCAGAGCAAATTATAACACAATCTGTTGTTTGACTTAAAACGGTATTCCGCTTTACTGAAAGGTTCGATTACTGTGCGAGAAACATGTTTTCAGTCCCTTCGAACTTACGTTAAATACGCATGTCAGATTAAAAAAACATCAAAACTAACGTGCTGAATGGTCTAAAAACTGATGCTGTTCAAATGTCCATAGAATTACATCTTAATGTCATATTATATCTTCTGAAATGCTGCGTTTGTAAGATTTTGCAGCATTTATTGACAATAAAAATGGCTGCTTGGTCCATTATCAGCGGCGCCACAATCATAAATGTAGCAAAACGGGTTTCCTTTACCTGAGTTTTCGTTGCCGAGGAGGGTAATAATATTTGCGGTGTCACTGAAATTCAATAAGATTCCGGACCTCCGCCACCTTCGTCGGCTATGGTACACCATTTTGGTCGTGTAAGCGCCAAACTCCAGATTTCAATTTTTTAACTGAAAATTGTAACGCATTAGCACTCTTCAAAATGGGTAAAAAATGATTCAGTTTACTCAGGAAATCATGTAGATTTGCATGCAATAAAAATCATTTATGTTGCAATTAGTTTGAGGTTAAAGTGTATCTTTACTGGACCAAAAGGTGACCTGACCCGGCCATCATAAGTATTTACGTCTACCAGAGACGTGATTAAGTTTTGTTGTTTGCGCTGAATGGGGGCCCCACCCGGCTCCTTCTGTCTTAAATCCGGATTTGGGGAAGAGTGTATAAACTTTTTTAAATTGCAAAAAAGAGTTGAATTTTATTGTCCACCTCTTGGGCTCCACACCCGCAATCTAGTTCAATAAAGGGGACAGATAATGCTCGGACATCCAAAGCTGTTGTGCCATAGCTCTCCCAGGGTGTTACTCCCGCCAGGATTGACCCAGGTCTCGACCCCCCGTGGATTCGAGGCCTAACGAGTTGACTGGCAAAGGCTATACCACCCCCTGTCTTAGGAGAAGATGGCGTCAAAGCGGTGTGTCAGTAGAGGGGCAGTCCGCAGACTGATCCGCGTCAACCACCAAACTATCCCATTCTTCCCCATCACAGGTCGCACCTCAAGGTCAAGGAGGTGCCCATGCTGTGGGGACGTATAAAGACTTTTATCCTAATTGCTATGCCGTGAACCCCACACGGCGTGAAGAAAAGCGGGACAGAAGACAACGCAAGGGAAGACAACAGCTGTCACCCAAAGGCCGCCGAGATGTGGCGGTCTATGTGGGACAGCCCACCATTTGGATGTCTGCTGTTTCATGTTCCGTGCTGCCAAAGTGGCAAGGGATCCAATGGTGAAAAATGTAGTGCATGTACTATCTTCTGGACAGTGTGTGAAGACTTTGTAACAGTTTATGGGTTTAATGGAAGTTTTTATTTGTAATTTTTTAAAAGGAAGAAGTGAGTGAAGGCTGTGAATGAGAGACGATTATTGACCAGGAACAAACGTAAAGAGGACACGAGTAGTGTATTGTATGTAAGAGAAAACTCTATTCATCTGATTCAGGAAAAGTATCATGATTGTTTAAAATGATGGTAAGTTAGGTGAGTTTCTCATGCATTCTAGCCTTCTCTATCGGGTTTGTTCCACAATCAAATTAAACATGCCAAAACCAATTACAATACGTAAACAAAGAATTCGAACACGCATAGAACGGAAAGAAACAAAAGAAAAACGAAATTGGGATAGTCAATTTTTTAACCTAATGGAAGATGTTTTAGACGTGGAAACCATTCTTTGTCATCGAATTTATTGTAATGTGTCTAGATAATGAATATGTCACATTATTTACCTAATTTCAACCATTTTTGGGGTAAAATAATTATTTCAACTGTCCAAGATAGTTACTGTATCGTTATTGAACGTGATAGCAGCACTAAATATGCTGGCTCTGCTGATCCGTTGTCTTTTATATTTCTCTGTATAGCTACGCAAACTTTTCTGTCCATCAAAAGGAAATGAACAATAATAAGAAAACCAAAAAGTCGTTGTCGGTCGTGTATATCCGCTCTGTTAGGTTCTAACATTGGCTTGCCTCACGCTATCCAATAATCTACATCAAGCATGTCAAACTGAAAGTTCCCGAAGGGCCACATGGGTCACATTATGTCATCATGGGGGCCACACACGGCAAATATTTGCACACAGTACAACTAATTGAAGTCATTGAATAAAATTTACTGTAGGATATTTTGTTGCTTAGTATGCACATACAATATGTATACGAATGTTTTAGCAGCATTCATGAATACAAACTAATAAAATAATTTGATCAAAAAAATTAAGGACATAGTATTTTCGTATTTTGCAACAGCAACAAAAACAATGTTAAAAGAACACAACAGTTTAAAACTGAAACATATATTTGCTACTATTCAAAAGGTTTTAGTGTTTTGTCCTGAGGTTTGACGCCTTTTTTGGCTGACAATTTTTGTTATGTTCGACTGAAGTGTCTGTGCAGTTCCGACTTTGATCAAAGATGCCAATGCTAACTAGTTAGCCTTGTTCTCTGAGAGGTTTTTGTTGATTTCATGAAAGAAAATAGCTGTTCACACACATAGGTAGAACCAAACATTGCCATTTATATTACGAAAAAATATGATAAAATACATAAAATTTATATCACGAAAATAAAATGTGCTCGCATTGTAGAAACCTTTACGAGGGCCGCAACTTTGCTTTTAAAGGGCCACATGCGGCCCGCGGGCCGCATGTTTGACATGCCTGATCTACATCATTTCTCAATGAGCTATAAACGGGATAAAATACAACATTATTTGAGTAGAAATGGAAAGACAGAGATCTTACTCACGTTGTCCGCCGAACAGGACTGTTTGGTCTACCAAATAGGAGCGGTTTCTAAACGTGAGCGTCCAGCGGCCAATATTTTGCCCACCGTCAGTAACAGCACACGGAAGATACTTGCTCCACGTGAACCCTTGAATACCATCTACTGCAGATTCCGCAGTGGAACGTCTGGAGCCCGAAGCTTTAGCTAACGATGACACCTCGACATGCTGTTTAAGAGCGACGTTGCGGCCTTGAATTACAAAAAAAAAATGTCTTTCAGTTTGGGTTTGGGTTTAACAGCGTATCTTGACGATAACGACCACATTGCATACCTCGCAGCTATTTTTAGATAATACTTGTTAAAATGTGTTTTTGGTGTTCTATCGGAGTTTAGCATTCAGAGCTTCATCAATTCAAATCTGACAATGGAATGTAAAAGTTAAGTATGATATTGATTACATTGTTAAAGTTCTCGAACATTCTTTTGAATAGATCAAAAATGAATTTCGTAAAATTTGATATGGATCAAAATCTTTAAGTCAACGTGTAGATCTTAACCTCTTTCAGATATAATAAGACGACCTGCGGGTCCATGTAAAAAAATAATCATGTCGCAATTCCGAGGGCATTGAGTGTTCTGTGGACATGCATGAAATCGACACATTCAGTTTGAATAATTATGTTTCATTGATAGTTGACAGTTACACGCCACACAAGAAGCGCCGAGGGCCAAAGTCAGAAAATTATCCTTGCATGGATGCACAGCTGTAGCACTTCTTCGGATATGTGCCAGTCTAGTTGAGTTTGGGTTTTACGGCGCATCGGCAAGACAAAAGCCACTTTGCGCCTTTCAGATGTCTTTTTGGGTACATTGTATTTTGTTTATAATTCATCATCATCATCATTGCCTTTCTCACCCTGGATCAGGGTATAGGCCACCAACAAACACTTTCCATCCCTCTCTATCATGAGCCAGCCTCTTTACATTATTCCAAGTCTTTCCGCTTCGTTGCACATCATTTTCTCTGGCTCTTCTCCGCGTTCACCGCGGCCTTCCTCTTGATCTCTTGCCCTGGGGATTCCAATCCAATACCTTCTTCGTGATGCTGTTTCCTGGCCTCCTGAGAGTGTGGCCGATCCATCTCCATCGCCTCCTACCAATTTCCTCTCTGACTGGGCTCTGTCTTGTTCTTTTCCATACAATTTCATTGCTGACCTTGTCTGTCCATCTGATCTTAAGTAGCTTCCTCAAACATCTGTTGATGAAAACTTGGATTCTCTTTATATTGGTATTCACAATCTCACCATGTTGAATTTCACAACTAGAATTAAATACCTTCGCATAAACCTGATTACATTGGTGAATTTTTTTTTTTAAATGTTTACCAGAGATCCAATATAGTTTTACAAATATGTATGACATTGCCACATAAGTGTTGATCAGATCCACCTGGAAAGAGATCACCTTGCAAGAATCTCAATAAAGTCGTGATTTTTATTGTCTTGCCATTATTTGAATTGTGTGTTAGGAAAATATAGGAATGGACACAATGTGATCATTTACATTAAAAAAGCATCAAGGACACCATAGCTTCATTGGGTTAATGGCATCAGTAACAAAATGTTGTGTGATAAGTTTCGCAAAGGCCGGAGTGAAATCAGATTCAATCAGCGTTCAGAGTTTTTCTACATGCCTTTTTTACTTTTGATAAATCACAAATGTATTTAGGGCTCGCAAGTATCTCTTTTGTTTTGACGCGAAGAAATTTCTCTATTTTTTGCCTTCTCATCACGATCACACTATCGATACTTGGTAGACAAAAGACGGTCTCCTCTCTCTCGGGCCGTGTGTTGAGTGAAACAAAATGACTTGTGATGTCCCTTTGGCATTCAACTGGTCTTGTTTAAAAAAAAAAATCAGTAGCATTAATTTGCTGGTTTTTTTTATATTTTTTTATTGAAATATGTGTACATGTTAGGGAGACGGTAGGAATCGACACATTCTGATCAGTTACATACAAGAAGAAACATCGAGGACACCATAGCTTAGTCGGGTTAATACCGTTAATATTACAAAATGTGGTGTGATAAGTTTCGCAAACCCAGAGTGAAATCAAATTCAACTAGTGTTCAGAAATTTCTAGGTGCCTAACTAAATATTGATTAATGTGTTGGAGGCTGGGAATCACACCATTTTGCTGTGATGCAAAGAATTTTCTCCAGCCTAGTCTTTTATCATGATCCAAAGATTTTCTAGCATTCTCTTCCAACCCATATGTCAAGTGAACTTGTTATGTTAAAAATAAATGTGTCATTAGACAAAGAAGGAAATACAATGAAATGTGTTGAACGTGAAGTTTCATTTCATTTAATTGATCTACTGAAGTTAAATGTAATTGTTGTTTTTTTTTTTTCTTTTTCAAGCTGCAAGCTTAAATAAATGTAATATTATTTATGAAGTTACAGTGGCCAGGTGGAACCTGGAGAAAGTCACGAGGAAGCAGCTGAAGACTGCATCGGAGCAAATGCCAACCATGACTTTATGACCCAGATCAGCAGCCAGGAATGTACACTTCAGAGTGAACGATTTTATACAGAGGAACTTAAACGATCATCTTTCTGGATGGGAATTCTTTGCAAATTTCATGATTTCCAGATTTAATTCCTGAGGTGGAAATTTGCTATTAGAAGAAATCAAAAGTAAAATGTCAAGCAAAATGTCCTGAACACCATGTCATAACTCGGGCAAAATTTGAGCTAATATCTGGCTATCCAATATACAATATCCAAGAGACATGATTGTGTGTTGCCGTTGGTGGTGAAACTTGACATCTGAAGTAGAGGAAATCATTCTGGCATTTGTTTTCCTTTTTGATCAACAACAAAATATTTACATGTGTGTCAAATAAGCCAAACGTTTTTCAGATATGGCTTCAAAACCATAAAAAGGCTTGCGAACTCTCTTTGTAATGCGGAACTGTCACATTTAACTCTTTATTTTTCTTTGCTAATGATCATAGATTGAGGAACCTTTGTCGGTTAGAAAAACACGATGTATTTTTTTTTTTTTAATGTTTCAGAAGTGGTCAGCAGGAATGTGGAGGAAACTCTAGAGACAGATAATGAAAATGACAGAAAGGAAAGTATGTAGATTTAAATGACCGATTTTACCCTGAGAAACTCCTTCATAATTTCTTGCCAAATGTTTTTACCTATGGCATTGCAGTTTACACCCAAGGCTGTTGAAACATTTGTACATTTTGGTGTTTCTATGCTAATGTTTTGTTACTACTTTTGATTATTACAAATGGTATTAACTCTTGAAGAAATAATTTCAACATCATCCTTGTGTTTTCCATTCCAAATTCCAACTTAACACATCCTAACCTGGTGCAATCAAATGTGTGTGTGTGGCTTGTTGTCGGGTGATTGAAGTGAAAGTAAGAGACCTGGTGAGGCCAATGTTTACCCTCTTTGGATTGAAACACTTCTAAGAATTACAGAGAGATAGATATTTCTCATATTATGCAATATGTAAACAATTTCTTAAACTTTGTCCAGGTCTCTGTAAAGTGGAATAATACTGATAATTAAGTGCCATAACACTTTTTTTTTAAACACATAGCGAAGAAATTAGAATTTAGTTCTTCTGCTTGGATCCCAGACATGCACTGGTGGCGCTGGCTTTGGGTTGGAATAAGTCAGTGTGGGGTTATTATGCAATTCTCTAATATTTTATGTTTTTCCTTTATTTTTCATTGTCAACAGAATGCATATGGTTGGGCACCTACCAAGAGCAGGTTGCCTAAATAGAATGTCTAGGGAAATACCCTGAACAGTTGGCCAGCTACAGACAGATTAAGGGGTCTGCGCGCGGGGAAGAAGGGAAGCAGGGGCAAGCAGAGGAGAAGAAACATCAGAACATGAGAAAACAGATAAAAAAGATAAATTAGTTTGTACCTACGTAATGTACGGATTTAACTACATGAAGCTTTACTATAGTTTCTAAATCTGTGCCTATATAATGTATGGATTTGACTACATGAAGCTTTACTATAGTTTCTAAATCTGTACCTACTTAATGTATGGATTTAACTACATGAAGCTTTACTATAGTTTCTAAATCTGTACCTACGTAATGTACGGATTTAACTACATAAAGCCTTACTATAGTTTCTAAATCTGTACCTATGTAATGGATGGATTTAACCACATGAAGCTTTACTATAGTTTCTAAATCTGTACCTATGTAATGTATGGATTTAACTACATGAAACTTTACTATAGTTTCTAAATCTGTACCTACGTACTGTATGGATTTAACTACATGAAGCTTTACTATAGTTTCTAAATCTGTACCTATGTAATGGATGGATTTAACTACATGAAGCTTTACTATAGTTTCTAAATCTGTGCCTATGTAATATATGGATTTAACTACATGAAGCTTTACTATAGTTTCTAAATCTGTGCCTATGTAATGGATGGATTTAACTACATGAAGCTTTACTATAGTTTCTAAATCTGTACCTATGTAATGGATGCATTTAACTACATGAAGCTTTACTATAGTTTCTAAATCTGTGCCTATGTAATGGATGGATTTGACTACATGAAGCTTTACTATTATATAGTTTCTAAATCTGTGCCTTGGTAATGGATGGATTTAACTACATGAAGCTTTACTATAGTTTCCAAATCTGTGCCTATTTAATGTATGGATTTAACTACATGGGGTATGATTAAAAAGTTGTGGACGGTGTCAAGGTTAATACTATAATTGTCGTGCTGGGTCACGACTTGAAAAGATTTGTTTTTTTTCACGGTCTCGTTGATTATAACCAGCGTAAATGTCCTTGAACTGTTCTCGTGAACAGTTTGTTTTTGTAACACTTTTTCTTAGAGATGGAAAGAAAGTGGGGCAAGATAGAATAAATGGATAAGTTAGGAGTGACAGTGCAATTCTCGACCCCGTGATTTTGATGAACTCTTACAAGGGAAGAGAAGGGGTGAATAAGGATAGATAGTTTAAGACGCTTAGTCGCGTTCAGAAATTCGTACATAAAACGTAGAAAGCACGAGGGTTTAGAGATTTTAGTAATGGTTTTGACATTTTAATTTGACCTTGTCTGTTTCTAGTACAAGGCCGTGACCAACTTCCATGCAGAATCTATTAATACTGCGAGCTGAGCTCGGAATGGATGCACCAATCAAATCTAGGCATTTGGACGGTAATTTGCAGCTGGCTGCACAGTATAAAAGCGTAGCCATACCTATGTCCGTTACTCCATACAGAAAATTCCATCTGTGCAGGCGTCGGCATGATTCTGCCAGAAGAATCAGAAGACTGTTTTTTTTTTATGTCTATGTCCATTATAGGCATTGAGATGAAGCCATATGCTCGATTATGATATACCCACTGCTGTTGTCTACTGTTCCCTGATTCCTTATCAGGGACCAAGTGTAAGTGTTTGTCTGTTGATGATTCAACAATGAACGAGGAGCTGACCATAATTTTTCCAGTAGGACAGGATTGCCGCATATGCTAGGAGTGCTACCCAAGAATGCAAGACAAAGATGTATATTAACTTGCAACTAGATCTAGTATGAATGTTTGGCATACACAACTGTGAATTGGAATTGATTTGTCTGGATGAGGCTGGGGATTGCCAGCCCATCCTAGAGTAGATCTAACTTAACTACGTCAGTTTGTATTGACGAGCTTGATCGATTATAAGCGGTAGGCACAAATAGCTGAGATGACATTGTCGCCAGAGACATTAGTATATTGCTTGATAGATAGTAGGCAGACTATATCTGAGAGATAGATAATTAATACTTAAATTGTGAGTGAGTCAGAATAATCTTAATCTTATAGGAATCTAGAGGAGTCTTCTAGTGACATATTATTGAATTTTCATTTGATGCTGCTGATGTTGTCTTTTTAGTATGTAAGAGATCTAGACAAAATTGTTAGGATATTTAAGGTAATTAAATTTGTGGCCCTGCAGGTCTGTTCATAAAACTTATTCAGATTGTTATTAGTGTGTGGCATGGTACGAAAGAGTAATTCATAAATACCTCTCGATTTTAAAATGCAGTCATAAAACCAATAACCCATAACACCCACTCTGTAACACTATCACCCAGTACCAGACCCGTAACAGACGGTTTAAATTTGCTTGTATTTATGGAATGTAACTTAATATCAAGTATTGCTATAATTAGAGTCTAATAATTTTGTTTGTGCCTTTGTATTGATTGAATGAGCCTGCACGAGTTTTACCGAATTTTCACTATTAAATTAGTGTGGTACACGTGATATACCCGTATTCACCTTTTTCATATTTGTGGTCTGTCAAATGTGAGTTCATTGCATGAGCTGTATTGTGTTTATTTATACATGCATTTAAGCAAAAACGGAGTAGGGTAAAGAATTTCCATGCATTTGAACCTTAAAATATGAGCACTATAACAGTCTGCACACAAAACATGTACTCACAAATGATCAAAGATGTCAAAATGATCATTTTAGTTGTAATATAGTTTATTCTACAATTTCTCTTCTTTGAGAATTATTGACTTGAGCAGTCTCTGAGAACGATTTTGATGAATGGAAGTATATTTTAAAAATCAAGGGGCACTATTCTCACCCTGTAAGATTGCATTAACAATGTGACAGTCACCGCTCTGCAATATTACTTCTTTGGGGTGCATAGATGTTTCCAGAAACATTGAGATCTTACACTTCACATGAACGTATAAAGATGATTGGTAAATCAAGGGACGGAATTCCTACACAAGATTCAGCATGACAAGCAAAGAACTTCTGCAAACATCACTAAAGCTGTTTGACTAATCTGCTTCCCTTGGGTGTATTGATTTGTGCAGACATTTTGAGATAGTTGAAGTTTTGATGAATGAACATGCACATTTTGTTAATAAAGGGACGGAACTCGTACACAAAGAGTTCCGGTAAAATAACATGGCAATTTCTAAGCATGAAAATCAGTGTCCTGTAACGTTGCCTCTTTGAGAAGTAATTGATTTTCTTAGTTTTCGAGAAAACTGCTGTTTTATGGATGATCAGCAGGTTGGCAAAACCAAGGGAGGCAACTCGCGAGGAAATAAATTGTTAAAATACTAAAACAACGGTTATTATCGATTCTCCTCAGTCTACTCCTAAATTTTCCTTCTTTTAGTAGTGTTGGTTGCATAATGCTTGTAGTTTCAGAAACCTAAAAAGACCCTGATAAATAGAGAATAATTATTAGTTTATATGACAAGCACAATAACTCCAGATCAATATATCAAAATTTCTCGCCCTTTCTAGATGTGACCTACAACTTAGCTTCTCTGAGAAGTATTGAATTCTCCGTACTTCTAGATTTGCCCCACTTTTATTTGGCTTGTAGGTCTTAGATTATTTCAGAAAGGACAAGGCGTGATGTGGATCCACGACAGAAAATAATTTTTTTATTCGCAGGCATGATGCCTTCTTCGGATATGCATGACGTCTACACATTCAGTTAAGTTACATTGATAGTTGGCAATTGCATGTCACTCATTCGGGAGACATACTCATTTCAGACATTCTTTACTGATACATGTAGTTGGCTTTGAGTTTGAGTTGGAATTTGGTTTTCACGGCGTGTCGGTCCGATAACGACCATGTTACGCCCTTTAAGAGGCACGAAGTAGAGACTGTGAACACTTCTCTTTATCTTCCTATCCCCTCTCCCCCCACTGTCTCAGGTAGCATCTGCCAAGCGCATTAGTGCACTGTTGGTATTACTATATAAGGGAAACATATACGAAAGAAAAGTCTGACGGCTTAGCATCCGAAATTTCCAATGGTCGCATTATCAATGAAGCGCATACCTTGAGCAGTTTATTAAGTAACCCTTGCCAGGCATCATCGAATGCTGAGAGTTTTCAGTTTTTTGTTTTAGGTTGAGTTTAGTTTTTCGGCCCGTCGGCAAGATAACGGCCACTTTCCCGCCTTCAAGGTGTAAACTCTTTATTTATATTTCGCATTGAGAACTGTCGAGTCCAACACAGAACCGAACACATCCATATGAATTTAACACAGGAAGAAAAAAAAAAGAAAGAAAAAATGTGTTGTATAGATCTGTAAAAAGTTTTGTAAACATGTATAATTATATATAAAAGTTAATAAGATCAAGTTGTAGATCTTATCCTTTCTCAGAAACGACAGGATCCATGGAGTCCACACATTCAGTTAAAATAATTATGTTTTATTGATAGTTGGCTGTTGCATGGCACACAATCGGCGGGGATCCCCCCCCCCCCCCCAAGAAAAAAACGGTGTGTACTGTGGGTATAAGCCAGACGGAATCTACTAAGGACATTTCATCTCTCCGACTTTCTTGAGAGGCACGAGTCCACAGTCCAAGTTGATTTTGGATAAAGTGGAGTTTATTTGGTGTTATTGATTAACCGGTGCCAGGCTTCAGCGAATGCTGAGAGATAGTATTGGTGCTTTGCATGGATCACTGGAATGCCATCAGTCAGTGTTGGTTACATAAAAGATAAAACGATCATTCACACTTCCTTTCCAAACATATAAAAGTAACAATTTTCTCACCTCCACTGACGTACACAGAACACAGATCTAGGACGCCCGTGCCAGTCAGTGTAATTTCCGATATACGCATCCTTGGGAAACAGTGATATTCCAGCGTGTTTTGTTGCACATGCGCAATGAACGTATCAGCACAAGCTTTCTGGCCTTCAAAGCTGAAGTTTATAAAACTGAGCTTGTCTGGGGGGACTAAAGTGCAAACAGAATCATGTTCAGTAAGAATGTATATAATCGTAAATACATTAGTAAATGCCGTACAAAAGTGCACGACATTTACAAAGTCAATAAAAGGATTCAGTCTGATTTGATCCTATTTTCATTTAAGGAGGAAACAGGGGGATAGGGGTTTGAAACCGAAATTAGGCTACAAAATATAGATAACAAGATATTGTACTGCTCGGTCAGTTTAACCCTTTAGGAATACTATACTTACGAAACGCCAATTGAGAATGTTTAGACCCTGATATATGGGTTATAGTGGGGGGGGGGTGTGGTGGTCAAGAAAAAGACACAAGAATCATGCCATTAGGCCTCAAAATTAGGCCGAAGTAATGTCTCCGTGTCACTACCAAAACCAAGAATTTAAGTGAATACTTGATATCGATACCTTTATTTACATATTGTCCACATGTCTAGGTCAAGGTAATAGGCTTGAGACACCCCATTCCTTTCTCTCAGGCTCTCATTGGCTAGGGCGAAGGCCGTTCCCTTCCGTATTTAAGGAGCCTAAATTCGGACCTACATTACAGCGCACAGAATACAGTTTAGTATCAGCTGACTGGACAGAGCTCTTGTTTCAAGGTTTTGTTATTACGATGTTGCAATAATAACGTTAGTCACCGTTTGTATCAAGTGCCCAAATACAAAACCACTTGATGTCCTCTGCAGTTTCAAAAAGCCAGACAAAACGATCTTAAGAAGGCGTAGACCAGTGGCAGGAGAAGAGTGCAGATTATGGTACATGGTTTTCATTGTGGATAACTGAGTGAGCTGTAACGGATCAAATAGCTCCATTAGCATAAAGGCGAGAAGTTCTTCAATTGTCCTTTTACTACATGACTAGATGAGCTACGGGGCATTGCCCAGAATAAACAATCATGTGATCCCCCCCCCCCTCCCCTCTAGTATAATAAAAGTAATAAACTACAGTCTTGCTTCAGAGCTCATGCGCACCACAATATTACGCACCAAACTGAACGCTTGATACGGTTACTTTTTATGACATGCACGGTAATATATATTACAAAACAAACATGCAAAAATACACATGTTACATGGCAATAAACATTGTTATTTTTTTAAAATACATGCTTGAAGTAAACAACTTTTTATTATAGCCATCATCTTCCTTATCTCAATTGCCACCTTCCTGCCAAACTTAAGGCCTGAAGAGTGTATATTTTGGTCAATAACTCATGCCAAAGGTTGCAAGTTACTGATATAATAGATAATAGCCCGCCTGCCCCTCCCCCCCCCCCCCCTGATTGTGTCCCCCACTTTGAGTTCGGGGCTAGCCACTGTAAGGTACATGTTTGCTCACCCTGCACAGGGCAGCATCTTTCGCAAGCGCTCACGCCGCACGGGCGGCAAAAGTCGACAAGGTCAAGCTGACCGCGTCACGCGCAAAACGTATTTTTACGCATCAGTGGCCGTGTGCATAATCAATGCGTGAACTAAAGTAAATACGTTGACTGGTGTTAACACGAGAAATTGTATTCATTTCTTGCGTTAACACCAGTCAACGTATTTACTTTAGTTTACACATTGATTATGCATACGGCCACTGGTCACTGACCTTTTTGAGACGTAACCACCGTGTTATTGTTCACTGTATCTCTTCTAAATCAAAGGCATTGTGACATGGACATGTTAACCAGTGAACCACTGGTCGGAATCACAAAGACTAAGCTTTCAAAGGCTCTCCCCACACTTTCAAAAGATGTAACGTCGACATGCGAACTGTTGCTCAACAAATTTGCAATATTATCTCATTTTCTCACAAGCTGACCACCATCTGGAGTTGTCTGTATCTAAGAACCAATCAGAAACAAGCTCTGAAATAATCTTTGCCCCGAATGCCCACATTGGTTTATTAGTATGTGTCAATCAGGATGAAACCATTTGTGTAGGGCTTGGGAGGGCGTGGCTAGTTATTGTGCTTCTTTCTCACGAAAACTACAGCTGTCAGTTTGGAATCATAAGTCAGATCATTGGTTAGAGACTGACAGACTAAGGTTTTGCTGGTTAATTAATTATCAAGCGTGATAAGGCATAGCAGCAAATGTTTTCATACCGATCAATAAAAACCGAACCACGTGGACAGCGTATGTGGTCATCGTATAGCGGCACGGGTCAGTGACCCCAGATAAGATTCTCCGTGAGTAAGGTCAATGACCGGGCAGCGGGCTTTACGGTTAGCGCGCAGGGTGAGCGTTAAACTACCTGTAGAGTAGTGAAGATAGGTTGGAGTTTTAGAATCGAGGTGGATTGTATCAGACTCTGAGAGAAGCTTCGTTGCGAACTTGGCATGGGCAGGAGGATTATATAGGGGCAGCAGCTGTGCGATTATATCTTTAAGTTTAGACTTTAGGAAGGGAGCAGGTGGAGGAAGGACGAATAAAAACAGAGTGTGATAAATCTGACAGCAGTAGTGAATCTCAATTGAATATTAGTGGTCAATGGGTAGGCATGTACATGACTCTCTAGTTCATAAGCATAGAGCCTCCTCTACTCAGCCCACCGGCTTCTGATGCATACCAGTGGTAGGCTGCATTACTTTTAAAGGTAAAAGGCATGTTCGTAAATAACTTTGCTTGCTGGAGGCAGACTAGTTCTTGGAATGGTGCGGGGGATGCGAACGTTGCAGAAATGCCGCTGCAATTCTGTTGAATAGCTGGATTAGTGTCACCCGAAAGTGGGACGAGTGAAAGAAGACTGGGAGCATAGTTTTAATCCCGGAAAGCATTCGTCGCTGACAATGATGGGCACCACGGTAACACGTGTAATTTGCTAAAGTCACTATAAAAATTACGTTAAACTGAGTTGACTTCATGTCCAGGTACTATGAGCAGCTTTTGTGACTGCATGATAACATATCGAGTTTGCCCAGTTATAAAGTTGACTAAATGACGATTATGACTTCTGAGAAAAATAAAACCTTTTTCCTTTTTCACTTTGATGGACGAACTTCTAATTGAACTTACCGTTATTGTGCCGGAAATGAAGTCTTGCCCATGAGAACACTGTATCCATTGAAACTGTTATTGAGGTTGTATTTTGTTGCATGTTGCAGGTGGTTTCATCGTGGTCTGTCAGCCACTTGGGAGCTATACGATACAGCATGGTATCGACTGCAATGGATTAAAAATAAAAAAGGAGCTGTTGCCTAGATCCAGCTTAGATCTGCAATCAGTTTTTCGACGGCATCTGCTATCATGGAAGTTTACGTTGTTACGGAAGGAGAGGAAAATGTGCATACAAACGTGTGGAAGTGGGGTTTGAGTTTGAGTTTGGGTTTTAGGGCGTGTCAGTGCCATACTGGCCACTTTGCGCCTTTCGCGGTCTCTTGTTGTATATTATTTTTAGGTTGTTGATGTTGTTTTATTCAGAGACTCATCAATTTAAATTTCACAGATACAAACTAGAGAGTTCGGTATTAACCTGAGTACGTTGATGAAATTTTCGAAAACGATTCTCGATTTTGGATACATTTGAAAACGTTTGAGTTTGGATTTTACGACGCCTCGGCACGGTAATTGCCACGTTAGGCCTTCCACGGTCAATTTGAGTACTTTATTTATGTTTGGCATTCAGAGTTTGTACATTTCACAAGCAGGATTAAATAGTTCCGTTTAAATTGTATTACATTATTGTAAAGTTTCCAAACTTTACTTTGTAAAGAAGGATCTTGTAAGAGTTTTGTAAATGATCTGTTAACTCAAGTTGCAGATCTTCGCCTTCTTAAGAAAGGACAAGACGTACCGTGGGTCCACGTTAGACAATACTTCTGTCATAGCAGGCATAGTGTTTTGTTGGTAGTTGGCAATTGCATGACATTCTTTCTGGAGGGTCTCCCCCCCCCCCCCCCCAATCCTCCTTAGTGAGAAATGTTGTGCGGGAGATATGTATGTATGTACAGCTGAAGATGGTTGAATATGTGATTATGTAAATGGATGTATTCATTGCATGTAAAAATCATATAGTCAATAAAGTTCTTGAAATATGTATGTATGAATGAATGTATGTATGTATGTAAATTTAATAAATACTATCCCTTGTGTCTGGAAATTAATTCACTAGGATATCATTCTGAAATAATTCATTTGGTCTCGTCCACAAGAGAGTAAAAAGTGGTCTATGTAAACTTGGCCTCAGTAACACCGAAGCGAAATTTATAGCAAAATACTGCAGTGTTAGCAGTGGTATAGGCTCTTTTAATGTATGGAAGCTGAGAGCAAGAAAGTACGACAGAGGTAGTCTAGCATAAAGTGAAATAATATTGTATTAACTCTAATGTTACCAGAGAAGGAGATTTGGAGGGCAAGAATGAAAGGGACCATAGCATGTATTTCCGCTTCTGTACAATGTGAAGTATTGTTTTTCCAACAAGATATTGTACGGGTACATTTGACATGTATTTAATGGAAATAAACAAATTTGATATGTATATGTATGACTACTTAAGGATAATTTCACTTCTCCGATTTTGCTGGGAAGCATGGGCCCACTGTCCAAGCGAATCTTGGACGAAGTGTAGTTTGTCATTTGTTCATCTCATCTTTACTCAGAACAAACTATTGGAAGACAGATGCTGTAGTATTCTCGTGAACTGCATAGCATCTATGAAACGAAAAGCAAGTTTGCTGGCCATTTTATTTGCCATCCCTGGGTGTTGTTGTGTTCCCCTATGTAGTTCGGAATGTTTGTCTCTTCCAACCACTATTAATAGTTATTGACTGAATTAAGGATTCAGTTATGAAAGAGCAAAAGGAAGATGGACAGGATCCATCAGAACGATAAAAATGAAGGCGACCCTAACACAACTGTCAACGAGGGGTTTTGGAGATAATTGTGTTATTGTAAAATTCCCCTCCAGATGTCAGAAGTGGGATTTGGTGGAAAAAGTAGATGTGAACACAGCTCGTTGACTCACACCCGAAACATTCATACTACAATAACTAAGCAACACAGGATTACTAGTGTTCAGGCCTGACGGGCCATATAATCATAATACAACATTCGACTGCATAATTTACGGTAATCACAATCATAGATATTACATAAATGTCATCCACTACTGAAATTCTAGCAAGTCTATCTAACATAGGGTATAGAAAGAAAGGTGTTGTACTATGCACTCTTTAAGGGCGCCTATCCAGGACCACGGTTCCTAAAGGACACCGGTGTAAATAAGTTCAATTTGGTCGGTCTCGCTTTCATACAATCAGTAAAAAAACCTAATCAGATAATTGATTGGCTCATAAAGCGTAGCAGCTCTCACTAATAATTTTTCACAGTAATACACTTTACAAAATATCTATGCTGCTCCACACTAAGGAGTATACAGCTGGGAGATGAACATAGTTCAATCTCAAACACAATCTAACAGCTCATTACACATCTAGTAAAAGTATAATCAATGTCCTTCTCTTCGTCACAATGGGGTGACGGAAAAACTGTCACAGTTCCTGGCACGAACACATACGAGGGATCTCACCATTTCCTCGCTCGCGATGGTTTTGCGAGCGAGAGAGTCCAATGCAAGCGGTGTGCACACTTAAGCCTAGTGCACAGAGGCTTCGTCACTGTCCAGGTCTCTCACAACGCGAATCTTTTTGTCTGTCATCTCCACTCAGGTAGGAGGCCCCCGTGACTCGTCCTTTCGCCAAATGCTCGAAATATGAATCCACTGATCTTAGTACGTGTGTTAGCTTTTATACCCCCCGATGGTTACTAAGGGTCTCCCTCCCGATTGGACGATCAAGGACCTAGCCACGACAAACACAAGTTTGTCTTTCAGTTAACCCTAAGTGCTTTCTCAAAAGGATATGTACACAACTCAAAAACCTACGCTCGAACTTCTACAATCCTACTATGTAAACAAGAAAATCTCGCACGCACACCAAAATCAAAGGGTTAACTTAATGTTTAAAAACTTCACTCACACATCCCTCATCACGAAATCCGTGGCTCGATTAATAGCTAAACGCGTTTCATATTCTCCCCAAAATAGACAACCCATGACTAACAGAAAAAAGAGCTCATGCGGCTCGTGACAACAACCGTCCGCCAATCAGCTAAAGACTGTTCTTGTAAACCGGTGTGATCGATCGTGCTTTTCGGACATCGTGAAATGGATGAGTATTCGATGATCGTATGCCCTTCTTTGCTACAGGTAGACGGCGATTGTTTGTTTGCGGTTGACAGCACCGAGAATTTAAACACCGTTGTTGATTTCTAATTTCGAGCTAGCTTCTATTTCTTATTCCAGATTATGTCTGGTACAGACAATGAGAAACGTATGGACAAGTTGACGAAAAATGGTGAATACTGGCCACGTTCATGGGGGACGGTACAGTGAGATTGATCTGAATAAGTACAATATATCAACATGAGATCATATAATGATACTGACCCCACTGACTTGTGGCAAATGGAAGCTAATATTACTGACACAGGACAGTAGATTAGATATCTATCAGTTTAAAAGGGCCTTAAAAAGTATCAACCATATTGATACGGTACAATAGACACTATTGGCCATACTGAAATGGCACCAGAGAGACTGACTATATTGACACAGAGCAGTAGATACTGACCATACTGGCAGGCTGGCCCAAAATATCCTGCATGACATTTCGCTCCATCTGTGCACTCGCCAATCGTGCTATTGCATTTATTACTCTCACAGTGGCACATATACAAGCAGCCTGGACCAAACCACCTGCTGCTGGTACAGCTGATGCTCCTACCTGTAAAATATATTTCATTTATCATGTAGTCAGTGTCAAGACTACACGCTGTGAGGGGAATATTCTATGTATAACATTTCTCAACTTCTATTTTCCTCATAAACTTGTGATAATTGATCTAGATCTATATGTCCATTGCTTTTCTTTCCTTTTGTTTGTTTGTTTTTAATCATACAGTCGCTGAATTAACACACAATCTCTGGATCTGGAAAATTGAATACTGTATTCCGGTGGATTACTTCTTGTCGCTATAATTCTAAAAGCAACCACCGATAGTTAATTTTGCATTTACTATGCATTCTTTTAACTGATGATAGGGAGGGGAGGAATACCTTACTCGAGCGCCACTTTTTGATAAAAAATCCTATATATTTTTTCGGTACTTATTAATTTTGTTAGTTTATCCAATTGTCATTGGAAAAAAAAGCAATGATTGATATGTAACGACGTGAGGGTCTAGTCAGTTTGTATCATCGAGGCCGTAGGCCGATGTTCGTCTGGGCAGAAGTCAGATTGACATATCAGGGAAAGCCGCCGGGGTAGCTATATACTGGCGCTCGAGTACGGAACTCCTTCCTGATGATATAGGCCCTTCTCATTCTCAGCCATTGATTTAACATGATAACCGAACCTCTGACATATGGCAAGTCCACTCCTAGGCCAGTTAGGAAGACACGTAGAATCGTGGCATGGATAAGCAGCCCCATATATAATTTCACAGGTTAACAGGTCTGTAAACATAAGAATACACGTTCATTAAAACGTTGAAGGTATGAAAGATTTCCGTCAGTAGGCACGAGTAAATTGATAAGTTGTAATTCACAGCCCAAACTGAAAATCAAAAATGAATAATACAATGCGACGCAAGGGCTCCAATTCTTTTTACGCTGTGGCTATTCTTACGGCAGCCTACCAACTTACCTAGGCTATATTAGTCCATTGTCAGATTGATATGTAACGACGTGAGGGTCTAGTCAGTTTGTATCATCGAGGCCGTAGGCCGATGTTCTTCTGGGCAGTAGTCAGACTGACATATCAGGGTGAGCCGCCGGGGTAGCTATGTATTGTTTTCACTCGGACTATAGAATGCATTCGGAAGTCCTTCTTAGAGTTAACGAGTGAAAACAATACATAGCTACCCCGGCGGCTCACCCTGATATGTCAATCTGACTACTGCCCAGACGAACATCGGCCTACGGCCTCGATGATACAAACTGACTAGACCCTCACGTCGTTACATATCAATCTGACAATGGACTAACAGTTGGTAGGCTGCCGTAAGAATAGCCACAGCGTTCTTTTTATTACAGAAACCACAGAAAAACTGTGGGGTCGTAGGAAGGCTTAAAGCAAAATCAAAAATTGGCAAAAAGAAAAGTTGAATGTAGCAAAACTTCACATAAGAAAATGATCAGCATTCAGCTAGACAGGTAAATCAGGACTTCAGAGGGTTGATGGTGAGACCACCGCGACGTATTCTTTCGTAAGGCTTTGCTGCATTCAACTTTTTGTGTTTTTGCCAATTTTAGACTTTCCATTCTTTAGTGACGAGTAGTAAAACTTATCTTGACAACAATGCCAAGAGGTCAGAACGAATACCTGAAACGTGCACAGGTCTGATGAAAGTCCAGATCTAGAGTTAGGTCAAGCATAAATCCACTCTTAGATCCATCTGTTTCACTAATATATGAATAAATGATCTGCCATCATCGCATTCCAGCTTGACATTGGTACGTCAACATTTCCCCATAACAACCGGGTGAAAACCTACACTATTCAAGAAGAGGTCGGTTTGATGCAATTCTCTTTCCAGGAAAGAAATGCGCAACATTTTAAAGTGAATTGGATTTACCAGTTCCAGCCACGTCCATAGCAATATCATTCCGACTTCGGCTCTGTGCGCTGGAGAGATCGATCTCACAATTGTTATGCTTTGCTATAGCATTATCTATTAACCAGCCAACAACACTACAACAGTTCAATATGAAGGCGTTTTTATTCAGCGTCAAACTGATTGTTTGCATGACTCTTTAACGGTTGAGTTCATAATCAAGCGGCATAACTCTAACTATTATAATTACATAACATCTCCCCTTTTAAGCATGAATCATTTGTAAGTACATTAATTAACAGAAAAGGTATCCAAGAACAGGGGAGTCTTGCTTTATCATGTACATAAACATTCCAAAATCCAATATGTGTTTGCACATGTAGTGGACCACTATGAAGCTAAATATTATAACTGTTTATGCTTATAAATCAGACTTAATCAGAGAACAAAAAATGAATTCTTCATTTAACTAACACTTGAAAAGAATCTGATTCTTATACATGAATTTAGTTATAGTGTATTAAATATATATAAAGGAAGCAGTCAGTTCTTTATCTTATTATTTTATATGATTGCTGCTGATAAGATTGCTAGTAGACTCTATTAACAATTTTATTTTATTTTAAGACTGATAAGGTTTTTATTGTCTATATCTCATGGGGAGCACGGCCTGATCTGGTTGTTCTATATAGGTGTTGTGTAGGGTCTGTGTTGACAGGACCATGCAATGTTTGGTTAGCATCTCCTTCTGGTGGGACCGTAGCTGCAGGTTCTGAATCTGGTGCAGGTATTTCTAGTTGACCTTGTGGTACAGATGATGTGCGATCTTCAATTGTGATCGGTGGTGTCAGGTCATGGTGATTTTCTCCATTCATAAGAAGATGTTGTCTGTTGCGTCGAAGGTCTCCACTCTTTGTTTTGATGTTGTATGAGCGTGGAGTTGATGCATGTGAAATGACTTGGGCTGGTTCCCATTTTCCATTGTGCCTGTATCTAATGAAGTCACCTGGGCTTAGTTCTGGTAAACTACGTGTGTTTTGATTGTAGTACTTGTTGTGAATAGTCTTGTTTGCCTTTTGTTTCCTGGGAGTGACTGGTAGAAGTGTTCGTATCTTTCTGCCCATAAGCAGTTCAGCAGGTGATTTAGATCCGTCTGGTTTTGGTGTTGCTCTGAAGTTGAGGATTGAGATGTTTCGGTCCTCACCACTTTCTTTTCCTTTCTTAAAGAGTTGTTTCACTGTTTGGACATTTCTCTCAATAAAACCATTTGATCTAGGGTAATATGGACTACTTGTCACATGTTCAGTGTTCCACTGAGATGTGAATTCTTTGAAATGTCTGGATGTATACTGAGGACCGTTGTCAGAAATCAACCATACTGGAACTCCATGACGTGAGAATATAACTTTAAGGTGTTGGATTACTTTCACACTAGTTGTTTCCTCTAGTTTGCACACTTCAAAATACTTTGAAAAGTAGTCACTGACTAACAGGTAGTCCTTGCCGTCAAAATGAAATAGATCTGTGGCAACTTTGGCCCATGGTTCATCTGGTATAGGATGTTTCAAAATCGGTTCTTTCTGTTGAGCATTTCTATGCTTTTGGCAGACTTGACATTTACCAACAGTTTCCTCTATCTCTTTTAACATTCCTGGCCAAAATATTGCTGTCTTTGCTCTACTTTGTGAATGTTGGACTCCTAGGTGTCCTTGGTGAAGTATCTTCAACATCTCTTGTCTCATCGATTCAGGAATAATGATCTGATCACCTTTAAGTAAAAGTCCATCACATTCAGTTATGTCTTCTCTTACTGTCCAAAATGGCTTAATTTGTTTGGAGACTTTTCTAATTGTGTCTGGCCATTCTTGAATTTGGTCTCTTAATTTGATCAGGGTTGGATCTTTTTCTTGTTTGTTATTTATTTCTATCAGTTTCTTAGGTGTTGCATGTAAACTTGCAACAACCGAGTCAACAAAAGCTTGGATTTCTGTTTCTGGAATCTCGCTTTCAGATTTCTTCTCACTATTGGTATTCTGTTCAGTAGCTCTTGAAAGAGTGTCAGATAACACTTGTTCTGTTCCTTTCTTGAAGGATACGTTGATATCATACAGCTGCATCCTGAGAAGGAACCTCTGTATCCTTGCAGGGGATTTGTTATATGGCTTTTTCATGATTGCCACTATCGGCTTGTGGTCAGTCCATACTTGGGTCTTTCTGCCGTAGACATACTGGTGAAATCTTTCCAGGGCGAAGACAATCGCAAGTGTCTCTTTTTCTATTTGAGCATATCTTTGCTCGGCTGAAGACAAGCTTCTTGATGCATATGCGACTGGTTGATTTCCTTGCAAAAGTATAGCACCTAGACCATCCTTGCTTGCGTCACATTCTATAGTGACTGGTTTTGTCACGTCAAAAACCTCAATGTTGGAGATGACGTGAGCGATTCCTTTAAAGCTGCTATGGCTTTGTCATGCCTTGGAGTCCATTGTCACTCACTTTTTTTTCCTAACAATTCTCTAAGTGGGGCTGTTTTGGTAGACATATCAGGGATAAATTTCATTAGGTATGTTACCATACCCAAAAATCTCATAAGTTCCTCTTTGTTCTTTGGCTTTGGCATGTTTGTAATGGCTGAAACTTTAGTGTCATCTATTTTGATGCCATTCTCTGTGAAGATGTGTCCAAGGTATACCATTTTTTCTTTTAGGAACTCGCACTTGCTTGAATTAAATTTCAAACCGCATTCTCTTGCTCGGTTGAAGACTGCTTGTAGACGCTGAATGTGCTCGTCCATTGTCGAACTCCATACACATAAATCATCCAAGTGGCAAGCCACACCTTCTAAGTCACCGAAAAACCTGTCCATGGCTTTTTGAAAAACTTCTGGTGCTGACGATATACCAAAAGGCATTCTAAGAAATCTCCATCGTCCGTATGGTGTGGAGAATGTGCAGAGTTTGGATGGCTCTTCGTCAAGTGGAACTGGATAAAAACCACTTGAAGCGTCCAGCTTGGAGTAGTATTTGGTTCCTGCCATCTTGGTTGATATCTCTTCAACAGTTGGAATTTGGTGATATTCTCGCTTCAATGCAGTGTTCAATCTTTGAGGGTCTAAACAGAGTCTAACTTTTCCATTTGGCTTGTTCACTACAATCATGGCATTCACCCAATCCGTTGCTTCTTCTTCTTCTGTTATGACACCAAGTTTCTTCATTCTTTTCAGTTCTGCTTCCACGTTTCCTCTTTGTGAGAATGGTATTTTTCTTGCTCCTGCTACCATAGGTTCGATGGTTTCATCTATTCTGATGTGGTACTTGGTTTTAAGTTTCCCAAGCTCTCCGAACGTGTCATTGTATTCTGTAAGCAGGTCATCTAGCTGTCTTTTTTCTTTTAAGCCATCTACTCTCTTGACGAGTTTAAGCTGTTCTGTTGTCTCTAACCCTAAAATTGTTTGTGCTCTTTTGCTAGATGTTATTATGAACTTGATCCAATATTTCTTTTCTTTGTAAAAACACGGGATCGTTGCCTGCCCTATCACTGGAATGTTTTCCCCGGAATATGATGTCAGTTTCAGAGAGCATTTTTCTTGCTTGACTTGCAATTTGTCAGCAGTTTCTTTCGACATTACATTCACTTGGGCACCAGTGTCGACTTTTGTTTTGAGGTTCTGTCCTCTAACATTAAGAGTTATGTTCCATTCTGTTTTTTCAGTTCCATGGCTTACTGAGCCTACTTGGAATTCTTCTGCATCACTTTCATTGCCTGATACTTGTTCTTGTTCTACCTCATGTAGCTTCTTTTTGTGTTTTCGTGCACTTCTGCAGGCCTTGGCAAAGTGGTTGTATTTCAAGCAGTTGAGGCACTGCTTTCCAAATGCTGGGCATTTCTTTGGTGGGTGCTCTAGCATGCATTTTTGGCATTTATATTTATAGGTCTTTAACTGTGCCTGTTGATGACCATTGTCCTTTCTACAAGGTTTTGTTGAACTCAAAGCTTTTCTTACTGCCTGAACAGTTTTTTCTGATTCCTCTTTCATTAAGTTCATCCCTTTCCTCGATTCTTCATCCGCTCGACACATGCTGATAGCATTTTCTAACGTCAGATCTGATTCTCGCAATAGCCTATCTTTGACCTCAGATCTTCTGATCCCTACGACTATTCTGTCCCGAATCATGTCATTCTCCAGTTTGTCATAGCGACACTGCTTGGCCAGCTTGGTCAGCTCTGTTATGAACTCATCCAAAGTTTCTTGTTCCTTTTGTGTTCTTGTGTTGAATTTATATCTCTCTAACGTCACATTGTGTTTTGGTTTGAAATATAAATCAAACTTACTAAAAAGAACTTCTAGTTTGTCTAGCTCTTCTTCTCCCAATGTCCATGTATTATAGATCTCCCTAGCCTTTCGTCCTAGACGGTGCAGCGACCTAAACGAAAGTGATAGGACACACTAAACGTTGTTCCAAAGACTAGAACAATCTCTGGGGTCAGCCCGCAAACTTTCCACTGACTCTAACGATTTCTCTGCTGCAAGAGTGCGAGCCTATTCGTGCCTGCTGTCAAAATATCCGAACCTATTATCGATACATGGACTGTTGCTCGTTATCGAAGACTTGCAAACTACGCAATTTAATAGGAAAAATTAAATTTTACCAGCTGCCACCATGTTATGCTTTGCTATAGCATTATCTATTAACCAGCCAACAACACTGCAACAGTTCAATATGAAGGCGTTTTTATTCAGCGTCAAACTGATTGTTTACATGACTCTTTAACGGTTGAGTTCATAATCAAGCGGCATAACTCTAACTATTATAATTACATAACAACAATGAAGCGGTCAAAGCCTGTTATAGGCTCGAACTGGATGGGTATGACTTGGGTGTCATCAAATTTTAATAATTCAGCGGTGTTTTTCAAATGTGCAGAGGAATGTACATGACTGTGACAATGAAAAAAAGTCTTAAGTCAATGTGCTCTGTTCATTATGGGCTAGAGTCTACATTTAAGACAGTGAAACACTTCTGCGATTTGTGAAACGTTTACCCTTCCAATTTAGTATCCTCGTCATAGTCAGTCTCTTCACTAGGGGGAAATGGGTGATTTTTTTTATTTTTTTTTGCAAACACTGAAGCTTTCAATATTTGATTGTAGATTTTTGCCGGTAAGCCTACCCCGCGTCGCCCGGGCCACCAAAGTATAATCCGCGTCGACCGGCCCATCAAACCTTTGCAGCCCCGATTTAGCTGTCTGGCTGAATGCTGATCATTCCTCTGAGCTGGATATCAGAGCTTTGTCCGCTTCTGATTCGCTCCTCATCTGGCGTGTCAATCTTCTCGCCTGAACGATAAAGGTTTGCGCTTCACTGCTTGGCTCAAAATCTGGCCCATCAAAACTTGTAAGGAAGACGACAAACGGACGCCTTGACGTCCATGTCGGAGGTGGTGCAGCTAGTAACTTTAATTATGTGTGGCTAGTTGTGTAGTGTTACCTAACTGAGTCCACACTTCATGGCCGTGAAAATCATGTACAATTTTTTGGTGTTCTGATCTGAGCAATGTTTAGTTACATTAATGAACACCCAAAAATATTTTACTGCCGCAGACTGTCATAGAATAAGTAAGCATCTTCTGGTTAAAAAAAAACAACAACAAAAACTTGAGTTTGAAGACTTCGATGCTGTCAACCTTTCTGGTATTTTCCTCACAGAAAGATCTAATATTTTCATGTTTCCACATAGCAATTGCAGACAATAATGAAGGCAACTTTAATTGTGACGAAGGATTTTTTTTTGTGTGTGTGTGTTAGAAATAGCTTGTCTTTAGCAGTTTGTTGCTATCTGCACGTCTGTTGACAGGCGGTATTCTAGTTGCCGAGCCCACTCGAGCGGCCTCCCCGCTATCGGTTGCGACCTAGTTAACTGTGTTCGCGACCCCGATTCGAGGGAGGGTTTCCCGGAGCCCGTGTAGAGTTTCTGACTAACTGTTTTTTATCGGCAATCAAAGCAGTCTCACAGCCAAATCAGCCCATAGGTCATACTTTTGTAAACACATAATGACTTACCGATATATTGTAAATGTATTACAGTGAACCATAGAAATGTATTCAACGTCGTAATAGAGATAGAGAGGCACAAAGTTATACAATATTTCCTCAAATGAGTACATTGTTCATAAATTTCAGATATGAAATTAGATATGATTACTCTCATCAAATGAGGCCAAATCATCACACAACATGAGAAATAGGTTAAATTTCAAAACGCACATGAATGCATTCACGTATAATTATCCAGTCTCGAGTTATTCGAGTTAAACAATCATTTTCCGTTGGCCTCACTGTCATGTCACGTCTGCACTTAACCAGTCAATATTATCAAAAATTTACAAAGAATGAAAAACAATGAATAGGTCTAAAAATTATAAATAATATCACAAATTAAGATTTTGTCTTCCTTCCTTTCACTGGTGGAGCACATGCTTGGAGTTCTGGAGAGGTTTGTAGATGTTGTGACTGCATGACGAGTTGAAGTTGGTGTTGCTTGTTTTTGATGGCTGCCACAGAAGCGTGAATGAGCTCGCCCTCTTGCTCACCATGCAGTGCCAAACCAAACCCTTAATTTCTGTATCCAGGGAAGGCAGTGCTTCTCTGGAATATGTAGCTTAGGTATGACTTTGTTGGGGAAAGAACACCTGAATAATTCCATGTACCTAGCAATGCAAGTTTGAATGTGTGGAATGTTGTCGGGTGGCACAGGTTTTCCATGTGATATTAAAGTGTGAACTTTGGCGTATGCTTCATTTATTTCATTAAATTTGTCCCGCAAAACAAAGGCCGTGGTCAATATGCTCTGTTTGTAGGTGTTATCCTGTGTTTTCTTGATAATGAATAAAGTAATGTCTTTATAAATTTGGCAATGATGTATTTGTGGCAGTGGTTTCCGATGAATGACCGGCTGTGGTATGACTGAGGTGTAATGTTGTGTTTGTTAAGAATGCTGTCTAGTTGTGAGCAGATGGGCCCTGACCTAGGGCTGGGGGGCTCAAAATCAAGGTTGAGTAACTCCTCTTCTGCTTCTGAGAGCTTCTCCTGAAAACGGCTTTTCTCTTCTTCATCAGTAGTCAAGAGTCGCACAACTTTGCAGGAACCGAATTTTTTCTTCGAGTCCCTCAGCCTTTGGTCAGTTGCTTCCATAAGATTTTAATGACGCAGAGACACCTTTGTATTCATCTTCTGATTGTGAGCCCAACTGCACACCGATTTCATGTGCAGCCTCTTCAAGCAGTGGACGGTGTTTCAGCTCCATACCTAACAAAATATGAAGATATGGCGGAGCAGCATGACTTGGATCTACAGCTAGCATTGGGAGGTGGAGACTATTGTGAAAACTTCGCACATGTTTCTTCAGCCCTAAGCCGACCTCTTTGATATATTTGTAATGGTGTTTGATGGTTGTTATGATCCCCTCTAGATTTTATGAATGGGGTGTGTTTAGTATTTACTATTATGAATGGGTATATCTGTTCGACTGCATTTTTTTTGTATGTGTAAATGACTAACTCACACACAACCATACTAATCGCCAAATAACATATTGGTAATTTTTAGGCAGACCTGCAGGGTCACAAACCATTTACTGTCATACCGATAAGTTACAACATATTGTATGTGAATGTGAACTATGATGAACAACAATCTCCATAGAAATTCATATCAGATCTACATCTAAATCTGGAACTATTCTATAATGTCATTCTATCTTAAATATCTAAACTAATTGTAAATCAATTCCTTTCAATGCTTTCATCCTTATAATCCCCCCACTGAAACACTAACCGCTTAATTATTTTATATCTATCATTATCCCCAAGGCTGACAGTGTTACTTAAGTAATTCTACAGACTTGCCTAACTCACTACGGAGACGTAGGCATATGATTATTTAGACTTAACGACAAAATAACATCGCATGGCATGGATCATCTAGATCTTTGATGAGCTGGTAATTCCCAGCCTCACCAAGTCCAAGTCAGTTTAAGTTTACAAAAAATAGATCCAGCTCTAGTGTCATGATTCAGATGTTGTTAAAACTCACGCAGAGAGTGAGTTGTTTTTTTACCAGGGCCATGAGAAATTGGCTGGTGGCCTTGAACGGTCCTCGCCAAATTATAGTTGGTAAGTAAATAAATGTAAAGTTAAACTGTTAGATTCACGCTTGTGGGTTTTAATGTTCGTGATTAATAAGTAATGGAGTAGGGGTGAAACAAAGTGGGGACAGTTGACATTGTTAAGTATGACTAGACAAGTTTTTGCACGTTAACTGGCTGGTAGAATAGTGCAGACGTATTACTACAATTAAAATGGTGGGAGGTTTCGACCTATGAGATAGCTGAACTAATTGGGCCAGCGGACTAGCACGCTGGGTAGCCAGATAGTATAAAACATCGTGTAACGTTCAGATTTAGTGAATACAGACGAGCAGAAGCATCGTGTCGTGAAGTATCTCCGGTTGACCAGTACCTGAACTGTGTGCTTTGAAGACAAGAAGTCCTTGCTAACGGACTGACTGAGCTCTAGAAAGAAAGGTCTGAGTGGGCTGACCTTTGAAAGCCCACGCTGCGCTATATTGATGTTCGCGCCTACCAGTAGGCGTGAGCAATGGTAATATATCTTATTTATTCAAGCATAATAGAGATCGGAGATAGAGAGAGAACTACAGCCTCATAGGAAGACTAAGGAAACCCCAGCTGGCACTCGACCACGAGTGTCCTGTATCATAGATCTATTGCCATAGTATGATTGGAATAATATAGCACATTGTTGATGAATTGAATAGTGATTGTGCATAAAATATATAGTCTTTTGGCAACTGCTTAAATTACCTACAAGCCGAAGAGTGCTTCTGTAGGCTTTGAACGTACTGGGCTCTCCTAACATTTAAGCCCATATGATTTATGGAGAGTTTGCCTGACGACTGGCCAGTGGCGACTCAACTGTCACTTTAAATTGATATCTAGTTTCGTATAATATACCTATTTGCTATTGATTGCAGTACCTCCATAGTTACATGAATATCATTTGTTAAGTTATTAATTAGAGTTTTTTTTTGGTTTGGATATATACCCCTATTGTCTTTTGTTTTGTTATTAATATTTATGTAAACTATGGCCTGACCGGCCTGACATATATACGCTCTAGTTATTTAATACTTTTCTTGTGTGGTTGTGTCCGAGTGTGAGTTAGCTGCCTCTCGTGCAGTCGTAACATCCCCAAGACCCTAACTCTGCTCGTGACAATGGGTTTTTTTCATTTTGCACGACTCACTTCTTTCAGATTTCCTTTTCTTTTTTCCTTCCATTGTTTGGTTGAAAGGGTAAGGGGCAGAGTTGGATTCGATAAGATTTAGGGTTGGGTATAAGGACGGGGTTATCAATAGTTTCGTATACACGTACGCACCCCTGGGGCTTGGGGACGTACGTACTTATAACAACACTCATTACCCCCCCCCGCCCCCGCCCCCCCCCCCCAAAAAAAAAGTACAGCATAGACAGAACAACAAAATCCTTGAAGGAAGACCTGACTGAGAAACATTTACTGTCAATGCAAGGTACACTCAAACAATGAAACACAAAATCTTGAAAACTGAGTTGAGCGCTCGTTGGTTGGTGATCGAGTGTCCTCACATGTTTGTCTGTACTTATGGTTCTCGTGGAGCTGTTCTTAGCAGCGTTCCCGCTCAGTCTTGTTAGCATTAATGTGATCCCAGGAAAACTCCTGGAATTAAAAAGGTATTAATTTAGTAAATAAAGGCTCTGGAAAAGCAATGGAATGGGAGGATTGGCCCTGGAATAGCCCTGGAACTCTCTAGGAGATTAGCCTTAAAAAGGTCTTAAAATTTGTGTTTCAGGTGAAAAAATGAGACGCAAAAACTTGCCATAGCTCAATAGATAATTGGTACATGTACTATAATAGACAATCACTGGTAACTTTATTGCATTTGCGCGATGGTAGCCTAGCTCTTCGGAGGTAATACGGGATACGCGCACTATAACCATGCATACGTGACTGGCCTTGGCCTAAGTTTTGAAACGTCTCCCATAATATATCCACCTCTCGTCCACGTCGCGGAAGATTAACGAACGAAGTAGGAGATTGCTGGAATTGGGCGAAATGCAATGTGGGCGGACAGCCTCGCCGATTACGCGTTGAAGCAGCCACAAGAACAGCTGAAGATCCCACATACAGATTTTAAAAACCACCCATAAACAATTACATGTACATCAAAACGAGAGGGCAGGAAGGATGGGATGAACAAACTACAAATAAATCGCACTCAGTCTAAGATGAACTTGGACAGTGGACATGCGCCTCTCAGCGAAATCGGAGAGATGAAACTGTCCTTAGCAGACTGGGTACTGCTTCATATCCACTGCCAGCCAACTGTCAGCCACATTTTAACAGAATGTGTGGATTTGATGAGCATCCGAAGAAGGCATTTTGCCTGCGGATCCATGAAAGATTTATTTTCTAACTTTGACCTGCAGCGCATCTTGTCGTTTCTGAAGGAGGCCGAAATCTACAAATTGATTTAATAGAATTTTATTATATTTACATGGTTCAAACATACTTGACAGTGCGGGCCTTCTCCTGTTAGGTTTTTGACAACACTTTTTTTGACACTGTTTATAGGAATCTGAGGGCTGAGAGCCAGCCCAAAGGAGGATAATGAAGAAACTAAAAGGAGCAACATGGCTGTCATCGTGCTGATGCGCCGTTAGACTTAAAATCAAACTCAGACACTTTCCTGGCGCAATTTAACCAGGCAGAATGAAATGCCTGTGTATTCAGCAGGCAATGTTTTACAGCTGGCATCATCAGGTGTCACATAAACAACAATGGAATGCATGGAAATCGAACTTTGATAATGCAAATTTCTTTTAAATGTTCCATGCTACTTATGCGACGACGTCTACAGGCCTTTCCATTGTGTGTTGAAGTATCAAGCGGATTCGGTGTGTAATTTGTATCACCAAAAACAGGGGAAAATAAAACGTGTCCCTAAAAGCTATGCGCACATAAAACTTCAGTCATCAATATCTCAAAAGTTGATGGAAGAACTTTGACATTCTAAAGGGAAAATAACAAAGTCAAAAAGATCCCTTCAAAACAAATATCTCAATACACACTGTAACAGGGTGACAGACTGGCAAGGTATAACTAGCGTGGGAAGATGGTTGACGGCGGGGAGACAGAGTTATTGTAGGCCAGAGGGGGAAAGTAGCCGATGCAACGGAAAGCGTTTTGACACCCGAAAAGGGTAATGTTTACTTGACCGCCGTACTTGACGATCAGATCACCTGGGAATTGCTTGGGGGAGTAGAGATGCTCCAATAGTATTTGACGTGGAGTCGACGGGGGTGGCTATTAGGATAACTAATGTACTTTCGGTGAGCGTCTTGGGACGCTAGCCGACTGGGTATAAATCCTCGAACGCTCCTTCCAACTTCAGACCGCTGAGAGCACTCACCAGCTTCGTGCCGAAGAGGAGACCACCACTGCAACTGTAACTTCGTACTAGTCTTGTGAGTGGGGAGGATCAGGGAACCCGCAAACATCCTTTGTCAGTGCGTGGTATCTTTGGTATCTTGTCGGCATTTGAGCTGTTGCTGAGTGGTAAGTTAATTGTGCGATGTATTTGTATTTTACTTAATGTTCATAATTGTAGAACCTAAATCTAGTGGGTTTACTTTGGTATAACTACTGCCTCTGAGAGAGTCACGGAAACGTCGTTACATATATGTTACGAAACCTTATAGGATGGGGTCTGTTAGAGAGAGCGTTATTCCTCGTGGGGAACGTGTAAATATCATTAAAACTGTATTGATCGTTTATTCTATTGCCTATATGGGAGCCTATGGAGTATGGCAGCTGCAGCCTGACTTATAACAGTGTCAGCGGTTAAAAGTATTAATGGTGAATATCCGTCATGGAGTAAGTATGGAAGTCATGCCTTCCAACAGTAGATTAGGAAGTTGCGATTGTTTTCCTACAGAGGAGGAAGAACAACACCTTCTTGGCTTCTCAACTTCTTTTCCTTTGATTAACGACATCGTGGCGTCTTGGCTTCCCGACCTATTGGTACCTGCCGATACCTGTTGATCTAACTGCGCAGACAAGCCAGAGTAGAGAGGAAGAACCAGCGCCCAGATAGCGCCATACACCCCTAAAGGAGAGGTTTCCTTAAGCTGAATGTACCCATGTGTTTTATAAAATGTGCTAGAAATTGAATATTACGAAGCCTTTTAATTATCATGTACTGATTTGCATCAATTTCATTCCATCGAAATTCACATGAAATTGTATGACCTATGTTCCTATTATTATTGAATGAATTAATAATTATTGTATATATATAAGCAATACAGATATCGTTTGTTATAACTTATAGAAGAGAGATAGTCGATTATTTAGTGTGTTTGTGCCGTGCCAACCACGGCTGGTGTCAGAAGAAAGTTATTGAGAGAAAGTGGAAACATCACACACATCATAGATGATTAGATGTCGAATCAAAATTATTACACACTATGGAAAATGACAGCAGGTCTACAAATAAACCGATTGTCACGAGCGAGTGAGCGAGGATCAGTAGTTACGAGAAGAGGCTTAGAATAAAGTTAACCCACGGGCCACGGGGTAAGGAAAAGCATGCATGTTGTAAGTAGGGGGGGGGGGTCTGAATGAGGCGAGAGCGCTGTATTACTATCACTGCACACTAAGACGTCCTAGGGAACGGACGCAGGAGAAAGCCCCAGAGGGCGAACATAAGGAGAGCAGTCGGAAGACTTGGGAGTAGTGTTTTTCCAGTGATGACTGGTAGGTGAAACGATGATTGATAGTAGTTATGATTGATGTATTATATTCGTCTATGACCATGATGTAAATAAGTATATGTGAGGAATGTGGAAGTCCTTGATACTGTATATAGCAATGTGCGCCATGAGCGATAGATGAAAGTTGAGTTCATGGATTTGTAGCGAGAGTGAGTATTGGGTACTACGGTTGAGGTGTGTTACCGTAAGATGTTTGGTGAGTGAAATGTGAACTATTGTGTATACGCTTCATGAGTTGTAAGGAGGGGTGAAGTGAATAGAAGTGGTATGGTATTATACAAATGTAATGTTATTCTTGTAGGTGCCGGGGACGGGCCGAAGAGCCGCATACGGTGAGCACAGGGGATAGGCCAGCATAGGGCCGAAGGCCACACGTAGGCCAGGAGTGACGCTGTCGTGCAGGACAGTAGAGGCACATGAGTCGTGGCAGTCTGGCCACAGACAGGGACGTATATATGATTGTTGATGTGCTATTGAAATGCTAATGTGCTATTGCCATGTTGATGTGCTATTGAAATGCTAATGTGCTATTGCCATGTTGATGTGCTATTGGAATGCTAGTGTGTTATGGCAATAGGAAGGGGCTATTGAGAGACTGCGGTGCCAGTGAAATATTAATGTGCTATTAAGACCCTGAGAGGAGAGGCTGAGGCCGAAGTGTCTTTAGAAAGTAACTACCGGGTTGTGGACCCGAGGAAGAGTGCATGTGGGAATAAGGCCGTTGGACGGTAGTAAATTCAATAATATAGTGTATGTAATTGCACTTTTATCTGTATCTTTATGTATAATAAATGTGTGAGTCTGATGGGTTGTTCTGTTAAGTGTTATACTTGTTCGTTCGTGATTGTTGTCTTGTTATAATTATTACATCTCCCAGTCTGGGATTTGTGACACCGATGTGCATTTTAAATAAACCGGTATGTCATGATTTAAGTAGTTATAAATTCCATTAGTGGGTTCAGTAAGATGGCACACTCTCTGCGAAGGAAAACATGTGTGAGCGCGTCATCTGGTCTCCTAGTAACTGGATAGAGATGGGGCTTTTGTGACGTCAGGTTAACCAAAGGTTACTGCATCATTAGCAGACGGTTGACTAGCAGGACAGCGGAAGCAGACGCAACAGTAAAGAAGACATCGCCGACCATTAAGAATGGATAGGAGAATCTAAATAAACTTAAAGAATGGGTGGGATTCCATCTTTAAGGCAGAAGAATGTGAAGAATATCAGGCGTTGATGAAAAGGGACGCGTAAGTTTAAACTTAAGAGGGGGGGGGGGCGAATTATATCTTGATCTACGTCACACCTAGGACGGTTAAATTGACAACCAATGAAAGCAGGCGTACCGATCTTGCTGCAGGGGTCTAGCCAGCGGCGGGGACAATAGTTCGTCAATGCTAGACACACAGTCCTTGCTGTGACAGCGTTCATTGATCGTTTTCAACTAGAGAGAAAACAATGTGGAATTATGCCTGGTCTTGTTGATTGAAAGCCATGGCACTGTGATTGATATCCAAAGCTCTTGTTGGATTCTCTGGCTTATTACAAGCCAGGGCAATGGTGAGTTATAAGAAGACTTCGATGACAGAAATGGACCTCGTGGTTCAAGCAGACGAGGAGCGTGGCCATCTAGATCTATATTTAAAGGAGGGGATGATGATTTTACTAGGAATGAAAGTTGCAAGGAATGTATCTCCCTAGAGATTTACTAGATCTAGTTAGATCTATTTTGTAAACTTAAACTGTCTTTGGACTTGGTGAGACTGGGAATTACCAGCTATTCACAGCTCTAGAAGACCTATGCCATGTGAAGTTATTTTGATGGTATGAGTGTCATTTGAATTTACTATCCTACATTTGTCGTTAACAGTATGAATGCGACAGTGATGTAAAAGCCATTAATCCTATGCTACGTCTCCGTAGTGAACTAGGCAAGTTGGTAAATTGTTACAGCTTCTATATGATCTGTAGAATTACTTAAGTAACCCATTACAAATTTCAGCCTATGGCAAATAATGATAGCTAATGTCCTGAGGACATTTAACGTAGTTGATAGCTAGATCTAGAATAATTAAGGGGTTAGTATTTCAGTGGGGGATCTATAAGGATGAAAGGAATTGATGTAGATTTATTTTAGATGATCTAGTTAGTCTTAAAGTTAGAATTAAATTAGATCTAGAATAGTTCCAGACTTAATATGAATTTCTATGGAAATTGTTGTTCATGATATGGTTTTTACATTCACATGCATATTTTTAACTTATCGTAAATACATCCGTGTTTGTGGCCCTGCAGGTCTGACACAAAAAGTTACCATTTTCTTATTTAGTAACTAATAGCCTATGTTTGTGCATGAGGTTTAGTTCATTTACACATACAAAAAAATGCAGTCGAAAACATGTCACCATACAGCATAGTAAATGCCAAATCCCACTTCATGACACGGTACTTACCTCCGTGTTGAGGTAGTAGTGATTCTGCAACGTCAATAATAGAATAATATACAATTTCAGTATCGGTTTCTCACACAGAGGAGGATAATAATATTTAATATGTAATCACATGTTATGTGCATGTGTGTTGTAATCTGTCTGTTTTGCATGATTGGTTGTTTGTTTGTTTTTCAGCGCAGACGTTTGATCTGTTACATAATGACTGTAATAATAATTATAGTCTTGTTAACTCCAAACAAGTCGACTTCGCTTAAATCAAGTTTCATCTGAGTCGATGTATAGTTTTTTTTAATTCATAAAAAAATAAAAAACTGCTTAGATCGACCTCAAGTGCCTCTTCAGTCGATTTTTTTTTCGGCCAATGCCCAAGTGAAAATATAACGGTGTAACGGGATCTTCCGGTTGCATCCATAACGTGTTGTCGCCCAACGAACTAATCATACCGAAGCATGCCGCTTTCCCTTTGTACCAGACTTGCGTCCACCATATACTTTTTCTTCCAATTTTGTTTGTTAGACCTCACAGTGTGTCCTTGGCGAATTGGGTGACATCATGTGGTGTGTCATGATCACATTAGGATCATAAATGCCGTGCTAGGTCACGACGTCAGTGAGTTAATTTTTACGATCTTGTGATTATAACCAGCGTAATTTGTCCTTGAGCTGTTCTCGTGAACAGTTTGTTTTGAAACACCTTTTTTCTGATAGATGGAGAGAAGGAGGGGCGAGACAGAATAAATGTATAGCTAGGAATGACAGAGCAGTTCTCGACCCCGTGATTTTGATTAACATAGATAAGGGGCGAGTAAAGGTAGTTTATTTAGACGCTTAGTTGGCGTTCGGAAATTCGTGCATAAGAGTAGAAAGCACGGGGTTTGAAGATTTTAGTAGTTAATGTTTTGCATTTTAAATTTTGTCTAGACCGTAAAATTGACCTAGATTTTGGCGCAAGGCCATGACAAGCATAAATTAATATTGCAGGCTGAGCTGAAGCGACTGCACCAATCAAATGTATGAATCTGGACGGAAGGTCGAGACATAGCTTTGGTATTTAAACCCGTGCAGAGCTTAGATAGAGGCCACATGTAGACAATCCATTTACGAGGTGGACGGCGATAGTCCTCAGCCAGATGAGAGACATAGAGACGCAGTTGAGCAGTCCATATTGTGAGGCGCGCCATGATTTAAAGCTCCAGAGCCTAAGCTACTTGGTTTGATATGAACCCACAGCGTTTACATCCAGCGCTCTCACTCCCAGTGAGGGCCTAATGGTGAGAGTTCATACTAATTTGTAATGATGAAAGTGAACCGTTCTACTTACTTTTGAAGACAGTTTCAGAGCTACCGCCAGACAACGCATGGTTGTACAAGCATTCTCCATGGCGTGTCTAGAGGAAATGTCCATATCACAACTTGTCTCATCGAATTAATAGAATTTAAACTGTTATATCCGTCGCCACGTGCGCGGATTCTATTTGGCATATAACTCATATGACCTGCAAGTAGTTTGAGTGAATAAGTTAGTCTTTATAGAAAGCTGTAGTTTCATTAGTTAGATTCAGTTGCCTTTGAATTGATATTTATATTTATAATTATATTTGTTACATTAATTCCTGTAATTAAACTGCCCTACAGTTCTGCTAAAAATCAAAGCAATTGATTTATTTAGTTTTTAGAGTGCAAGTATTTTTTTTGTGTGTTCGTCGATTGTGGGAGCGGACCTCGAAAGAGTGTCAGTCGAATTCTCCCCATCTAACCCACATCGCGACATGGTGTCCATGTCTCTCCCATTGTTTGAGCTGTTGTGATACCTCCTTGTTGGGGAGTACGTGGGAGGGTGACGTTAGCCAATAAGAACAAGCAAGTTGTCAATGAGATGCAACTGGCGATGAGAAGAAAAAGAGGGGAGTTGACGCCCGCCTCTATGTCCCTTTTTTCGAACCTCCTATGATACCGTGCGGTTCGTAAGTGGGGGAGTTTTTTGTTTTTTTTTCTTTTGGGAGGGGGGTAGGGGGGTCGGGATGATATCAGCCTGTGCGCGCTGGTTATAGTTTTAAAAATTGTGGGGCGTGTGACCAATGAGAAATAAAGGAATAGGTGGGAGACGTCATCGCAAGGTCGCGAGCGTAGTATTGGATAATTACATAATGGTAAACACAATCTGTAGGTCTAGGCTTAGATTCGAGCACATGCTCGGAAATCAATTGTCGATCTGAGTTGCAATTTCGATTTCACTCATTCTGTTCAGTTACATCAATCAAATGGTAAAGTGTGTTGAGATTATTCGCACAGGTCTGGGCCTTCTTATCAAGGCCACACTTGACGCTTTAACTTGAAGGCTTCCCTGTAAGTGGCTAACACTCAAAGGCGTTGTCATTAAAAGACAAAATAGCACTGATTTATGAACTTGAAAGACAAAGAAGAAGTAGAATGTGATGGCGCAAAAATAATAATAATAAAAATAATAATCATAACGACCCGCCGCAATGATTTCTTTTCCTTATCAAGGGGTATAACTCAGCAATAATTTAAGTTGATTTCTCGTGTAAGTCGATCTATTTAGTTAGGTCCCTTGGACATCGACTGAAGCAGCATGCCCTGTATTTCTTTCATTTGTCTAAGCTTGGCAGTAATTTTATCAGCGATTTCAAATGAACACCCTGCTGGAACAACAAACAGAATAATGGAACAAAAGATGACATAACAGATTATTGTGTAAAGTGAGACTGTGTAATAATAATTATAAAACTTCAGTTAAAACTTCATCAATCACATCAATGTGATTACTGGATGTGAGAGTCAAGCAGTTATCGCACTATAGTATCCGGTTAATGGATATCATTGGCAATTATGTTGCATGTCGTGTTCTCACTCGTGAACTTGCGAAAAAGGAATAAGTGCAACGTTTTTGGCCAGTTGACACAATGCGCTACTCCTTATATACTAACCCCCCCCCCCCCCCCCGGTAATAATTAATAAGCATTTCTTTGACATTTCTTTGAAAAGAAATAAAACATTAAACTTTTTTTTTGTTCAAGAAGACGTTGGCACAACTTGGGTTAGCCTCAGAAAACTTTAGCAAATTTTAACAAAGCTAAAGTGATTTAGTCTTGCTTAATGGAATACATATAGCAATAATATTTACAGTGCGAGTCTTTTACTCGATTTTTAACTTCAATTTCATAAGTTTGTTTCTTTTTTTAATCTTGCCAATAGGCATCTCAAGGCTGAAATCTAGTCCAGAGTTTGATAACCGTGGAAGGCGCAATGTGGCCGTTACTGTGTCGACGCACCCTAAAACAAATCTCATAAGAAGCATAATTTACTGACGTCATACAAGTGTGCAAAAAAGGTGGGACGCAATCTGGAAACATTTTGTGCCATGTCATTTATAAGAGAAGTATGAGGAACTCCGTGGCCAGTGGCCGGTTTCATGAAAAGCGCCCAAGGCAAAGTTCCCACCCAAATATGGCGAAAACAGGCCCATGGGTACTTGACACGGCTGGGCAGCGTTTCATCAAATGCGTCCCGTCAGTTTGGGCGTTCCCATGGGACACAGATCCTGGGACAGCTAAAGAGTAGGCCCAAGGGCCAAAACAATAGCCCAAATATGGCGGGTGTCCGCTGATGTCGCGAGTGAGCGGACACCGATAGGCGATGCATCGCAATAATATTAGGTTCAAAATGCTAAAACTGGGTATCATCTAGATCTATCCATTTTGACATCCCTCGTTCCTTAGAATACTTTTTTTTTTTATCCATTCTCACACATGCGCGCCGATTTCTTCATTAGATCTACTCGTCCGCTCGAATCAACCGAGTACCTTTCGGTTCGTCATTGTTCGATTCAATTCTAGATCTAGATCTAGATCTACTTTCTTCTCACACCACACAATTATAATTTGATTGTATCCCCAGCCATGTACATGATACGAATACCGTCTACTTGCTTTTCCTCCATTCCACACAATGAAGGCCAACATTTTGATCTAATTACAATTTACACGCAGCCACGGCCTAGACTCAGCCCACACACAGTTTTTCTACAAAGCTTGTTTCGTCGCGGTCTACAGACGACAGTCACAGTGCAATAGTTTCATTTCGTTCGGTCATTCTTTCGCTCACTCTATCCCTGCACAATCCCAGTCATGTTCCTCGCTCCTTTCGAAACCTCCTAATTTGCTGTATCTACCGTGCCCCCCCCCCCTCCAATTGCTATTGGTTTAATGGTTTCTTGGTTTGGTCATGCTTATTTAGTAAGACTTTCCCCTAATTACTTAGGGTTCTCAGTAGCGTAGCCGTTAGCATCTCTGCCTGTCAGTCAATTGGCCTTGGTTCGATTCTCAGCATGGCAGGTATTTTTTTTTTTATGTCTTTTTAGTAGCGGGGGTACATTGGTTCTATTCTCAGCAGGGTAGGTTTTTTTTTATTTTCTTCTCTTCTTATAAACGTTTTTTTTTTTAATCAGTAATCAATCTGTTTGGTAATTTTTTTTTTATCCAACAACATCTATATATATATTTGAGGACTTGAAAACTTTGTCCTCTATGCATTCCATGACCACAGCACACAGAGTTCTGAAATTTTTTGTGCTGATGCAGAGCAAAACGTACGAGGTTTTTAAGGAATACTTCTTGAAATTTGATGCTCTACTGATTTTAGAAAAATCAAACAAAAAATCGGCCGGAAAAAAACTCCAGTAGCCTTTTTAAGCGCTTTCCTTCGTTTCACACTCACATCTATCTTTTTTACATAGATCTCTATCCTCTTCAAATTGAATGGACCGGAAACTCGGAAACACACTAGATCTAATCTAGATCTAGCATTTTGTGCAATCAATAGCCCTAGATGTAGAAATTTACCTCGATCTACTTAAAAATCAACTAAGCAGTGCATAGAATCTTCTTCCGTATAGATCTAGATGTGTTTAGATCTGGAGTCTTGGCCTAGATCTATCTACTGTGTTTTTGGCATTTTGTGCAATCAATAGCCCTAAATCTAACCCGTGCGCAAATCAAGCTATTGTACGGGATGCGCAGGGTGTCAACTCACAAAGGCAGAGCAGTAAGACTTAGATTCTAATTAAAAACAAACAAACCAAAATAAAATAAACAAATAGGAACAGACAAGATGAAGCAGGTCCATAATAACCACCCAGAACTGAAACTTATATTCAAACCGATTTATCCCGGGCAGGGCCGGGGACCGCAGCTTGTTAGGAATAATTCCAGTTTGCTTCTTTTTTTGTTGTGATGGATAAACAATTGCATGCAATTTTTCTATTAAATTTCATGACGTTTTGTTCAAGTGCTGTAGATAGATAGATAGATAGATAGATAGACAGATAGATAGATAGATAGATAGATAGATAGATAGATAGATAGATAGATAGATAGATAGATAGATAGATAGATAGATAGATAGATAGATAGATAGATAGATAGATAGATAGATAGATAGATAGATAGATAGATAGATAGATAGGCGTGTACATTTACCGTCACACAGAATGGCCCAACGACCCTGTATTTGACCTTGTCCGGTTTTCCAGGTGGATGCCCACTATCCCATACACAAACTCTGCAGACTATTAACTTGTGATGGCGGTTCTGTAGGATTACAACCATTATTCAGCATTATGTTTATATTGAAGTCATACATTGTTATGTTGTTCTATTCAGCCAGAAACATCGTACTTTTCATGTTTTCCTATAGCATTTTTCGAAATTCAACATGGAAAAAGAAAATGAAAATAAATAAATAAGTAAATAAATCAATAAATAAGAAAATCAGTAAGGACTGTGGTTTTTTTGTATGTTTGTTAGTTAGTTTGTTTGTTTTTTGTTGGTGTTGTTTTTAAAACAAGTTGAATACAAAATGGCATACATTATCTCCTTTTCAGTTTTCCAGTTTTCTCAAGTCCTATCCGCAGATGCACTCATAGGTTATTACTTCAATGTAGGTGGGAGGGGGGATCCCCCTGAGTGTGTGGCGTGTGACTATTCTTCCGAATATGTAGCATGTGGCTCCGAAGTTCAGAATAGAGACACTGTCAGAAGCGACACAAGCCAGGAATGCGCCATCAATTTTGACTGTCCTGCCCCATTTTTGATGCGATCGAGTGTTAGCAAGTAGGCATGTAAGCAACAGTGTTTATTGTAGCATCAGAGAGTATGTATTTAGAAGAAAGATCTTACTTCCTCTAAATCGGGAAAGTAGGTCACCGCGATAACAGGAATTGAAAGAGAAGGTTTTCACCAGAGACAGTGTGCGAATCTGTTTACTTTGGTTTGTTCGTATTTTTGGGACGATTGAAACTATGTAGAGCCGTTTGTAAGCTCTTATTCCCCGAGGAAATGCACATACGGATATTGCGTACGCCGATCAAGTCAAGTGAAGTTGCATTTTATCAAAAACGACAGTGAGCATACTTCCTGTTGTCACGAAAAGTGGGCTTCTTTCGCTTCTTGTAGTTCTCTATCCTGTGCTACGAAGAGCTCTGTGGCAAGGAGGATGATTTGATATTGATATGGATGGGGAATGGCAATGAGATGATAATGCTTATAACAATAACATACCTTATCCCTTCCGTATGCTTCCAATACGAACTTGAACCTTACACCCCCTGGAATCTAAAGGGAAATAAACATCACACAGCGTATAGCTTTTTTTGGTAACGCTTTTCAAAGGCTGGTGGTGCACTTAATCTTTTCACATTCGAACAATGGTAGCAGATTGGCCACGTGTTTGTGACACACGAAGCCCTGCGTAGACAAAGAGCATACCCCATGCGGCGCTTCGTGACGATCAGTGACGGTGCTACATGTAATAATTATCGCTCATCACAGGTAGAGACCAGACAATGCACGGGCCTGACGAAGCTACACGGTTGTAGTCTTCATGTTCTGCCTCAAAGTTTGCATCAGTGAGGGATAAATCATCACTTTGAACTGACCGTGTACAGTGTGCTGCCACAGCACATGGTGAGTAGGGAAAGAATGCATTCTAGCGAGAGAGAATCAGGCGCAAGGCGGGCATGGTGGGCGTGTAGTAACAAACAAAGAACAATACATGTTGTTACTGTCTTATTCCCAACACGTTGTTCTGCGGCCGACCATGCCATTACTGCATGCACTCGAAATTAATTCACTTGCTATGGCGAGTGCTTTAATTATCAATTGCCTTTATTGAAGTATTTATTATATAGCTCATATAGCAGAAAATACGAGGATTTAAAATGTTCTCGCTGTTGGCAAGGTCTCGTTATTAGCAATGACCTTAAACCTAATGGTCCAATGTAATGAAGAACAAACGCATCTTTTGTCTTTTATTAGGCTTTGAAAAACCTTAACATCATAAAAGAAGAGAAAAAAAAAAAGGGGGGGGGGGGGAGAGGCGATCGGTAAAAGAAAATTTGGAGTAAAGGGAGGCGGGAGGGGGCGATTGCCTGAAAAAAGTTGAGAACTACTGCTGTACATGAACAGAAGTACAGGTACTTTTATAGTGGGCTTCTTCATTAAGCTTGTTGTATGGAGATGTCATCAATCAATAAAGCCACTCCCTTAGGTATGATGTTAAAATGCAAGACTGTTTGTTTAATGCTTTTCCCACCTGTTGACTCACCTCGTTAACAGTGGTATGGAATGACCTTTTGCATGGCGTGACAATGCCCTACTCCTACCCCAACCGGCGCCCCATTACACGCCCTCTTGCAGCAATGCCAAATGCGTTACATTACCCTAACCCTTTCCTTTCCTCAGGATCAGTAAAACTGTTTGAACTGGAGTTTTGTTGGTACTAAGGTTTTCAACATGCAGGACATTCGAAATTACGTTAGGGCGAGTGAGCTTGACGACTTCGAATTATCGGATATTGGTCAGCTCGAATTCGAATTATAGAAGAAAAAAAAAGATATTAACAGAGATAAAGAAGAAGAAAAAAAAACGAAATTTCTTTGGATTTACAGAAATTAGGATCATCAAAATTTGATTTACAAAAATTTCACTGTATGATGACTCGATGACCCACATAAGAACCCAAGGATGATTATACTCTTTGAGGTCATTGATGGCTTTCATAGCGACCCGGATTCTTTGATCCCTGGAGTAAGGCCTCTCTGGATAGTACTTGTGGCTCAACGAGTAAGAAATGTTGGGCAAGGCCACCACCAACAGTAGGATTGTCAGTGCCTGTGCAGACATAGATAACAAACGATTATGTCCCTTTTCCAGTTAGATTTTTCATTTTACTTTTAATTCCATAGTTACAATAAAGGCATCTGGTTGCTGAGAGGCACCCCAAAGCAGGAAAACGAAAAAACCGTCGGTGGCGCAGTGTGACAATTACTGTGCCAACGGCGCGTTAAACCCAAACTGAAACTCAAACTCACTGACTTAGGAGATGGGACACCAATAGTACGAGATATGGAACACAAATAACAATGTACATGGGGCATGGGCACTTCTCTCTCTTTCTTTTTTTTCTCATACTCTCTTTCTTTCTCATCCACTCTCTCTCTCTCTCTCTCTCTCTCTCTCTCTCACTCTCTTTCTCCCTCTCTCTTTCTCACCCACTCTCTCTCTCTCTCTCTTTCTTTCTCTCACCCACTCTTTCTCTCTCTCTTATTTCCTCTCACCGCTCTCTCTCTTTCTCACCCACTCTGTCTGTCTGTCTGTCTCTCTTTCTCTCTTCCGCACTCTCACTCTCTCTCTTCCATATTCACTCTCTCTCTCTCTCACCTACTCTCTCTCTCTCTTTTTCTCACCCACTCTCTTTCTTTCTCACCCACTCTCTCTCTCTTCCTTGAGCATTCTCTCTCTCTCTCACCCATTCTCTCTTTCTCTTTCCCACCCACTCCTTCTCTATCTTTCTGTCTCTTTCTTACCCACTTTCTCTGTCTTTCTTACCTACTTTCTCTGTCTCTTTCTTACCTACTTTCTCTGTCTCTTTCTTACCTACTTTCTCTGTCTCTTTCTTACCTACTTTCTCTGTCTCTTTCTTACCTCTCCCTCTCTCTCCCTCTCTTTCTCACCCTCCCTCTCTCTCTTTCTCTCTCTCACTCTCTCTTTTTCTCACCTGTTTCTCTCTCCCTTTCTCACCCACTCTCTCTCTCTCTCTCCTTTCCCTTCTCTCTCTCTCTCTCTCTCTCTCTCTCTCTCTCTCTCTCTCTCTCTGTCTTTGTCTTACATGCCGAAGGTCTAAGAAAGTGAATTTTCAATGGTCTTAAAATTATTTTTTTTCTGTTTATTGCATCAAAAAGACCTAGAGCTAGTAAATTCATGAATTTTAGTGCTTAGTTTATTAAACTTGGATAATAAATACAAACAACATTATAAACATTTGAAGTTATCTTGAAGTTAGAATTTTTTTGATGGTGTAGAAATGAGCTAAAAACATAATTTGTTGCTGCCATTAAATAACTTTTAATGGGCATACACAGTCATAGATAACATTTTCATAAAGTCAATGACATCGTTGACACATACAAACAAGTAACTTTTCAAGCTTAAACTCTGTTCTCCATCTTGCTATGAAATGGCCAAAAAATTCTGCATTTTCACAATTTTTTAAATCATTTTCTTTTGGGTCTATTACACAACTGAGGGGTGATTTGAAACAAGCATAAAAAGGACCTTTATTACATAATACCCACAGGGCCTCTGGAAGTTTTTAAAAGCATAAGAATAATTATAATTATTAGCCCAATAGTTTTCACATGCCTGGAACACAAATTTAATGAATTATGTAACATTGGAAATGGCCAAACGGCCAGTTGCTCGATTCGGCAGAAGAAACAAAAAACAAGAGAAAGATGCACAAAGGTCTTTTTTACCATAAAATCTTTAATATTAAAGATGCAGAGCTGAAACTTAAGATATTTACTTCTGAATTGGTATGCTGAGTGCAAAAATGCAGTCAAATTTAAAATATGAAAGGTTTTAGCCTTTGAATTTGTGATTTCACAGTAGAAACAATTGGCTAATTAAACACAAATCTTAAGACAGACAATTTGTTGTTTTTTTAAAATTCTTTCTCCCTTTCGACTCACACAGAATTTGTTTAATTATTTCACCCTTTTGACTAACACAGAATTTTAAAAATTATTTCACCCTGTCGACTCACACAGACCTGATAAAGTATGGGAATAAAATTCAACAGGCCTACTAAAAGGCTTTGGAGGACTTAACGTCATAATTTGCGGATAGCCTCTCTTCTTGTGAAATGCATCTGTTGGGTGTGAGTATTGATTTCGGAGGAGAGGGTGAAAAAGAAGGGGGGGGGGGGAGCGATGAAAGGAAATTTGGAGCATATGGGGCCCGATTCCCTGAAAAAGGTTGAGAACCACTGTGACTGGTCTAGATAATTGAGGAAAATATTTTTTACACCCTCACATTCCATGAGTTGTTGCAAATTCGTATGGTGTCTAAGGGTAGCCACACAAAGGCCGCCGAATTCGGTCACCGGGCCACTAGGCGCTTTAGGTGAGAAGAATTGCACTATATAATTTCAACAACTGCACACAGAGCCCACCTAGATTCGGTCCGTTTATGTAGTGCAATTCTTCTCACCTAAAGCGCCTAGTGGCTCGATGACCGAATTCGGTGGCCTTTGTGTGGCTACCCTAATTAGGTAGCGTTTATAGAGACGGCGGGTTTCGGGAAATCGCACGCTTGATTCGACCCGAGAGAACTCGCGCGAGGAATGTTACTCAATATGCTTTGTAAGTGTACATAGACAACTCGTGTCTCTCGAGGCGGCAATTTTGCCGACCAGCGCGGGAAATTACCAGAACCAATTGTATGTTCTTGTTCCGCGTGTGTCGCGCGGGAGTTGTGTTGGCTGTGTACTTTTCTTGGCTTCACGATGGATGTTGACCTCGTCTTTCCTTTTCCCGCCTTGCTATGAACACCAACCGCGCGAGTGATTAGGCGCGAGTTTTCTTGCGCGAGTAACCATCTCGCGGCAACCCGCCTACCCGCTTTCTCTATAAACACGGCCTAACGCGAGGCACAGAATACCGAGACGGACCATTCTCTCTTAACTTTCACTATAAGTCCACAATTTGCGAGCGTATAAACACGGTGAATACTACTCATAGAGCTCTGTGGTACTTGTCTTTTTACTTTTTCGTTCAGTTATGAAGGGGTGTGGTGAGAATTGTTGCATTGTCCACATTGATGATTCGTGAGCAGGTCGACGGACGGAATTTGGCGAATTGACCCGTCTCGGTATCCTGTCTCTCAGCTCAGGTGTAATCCTGCTTATTTTTTTAGGCAGATCCTATTATTTTCATATCCGTGGTACTTACAAATGTCGTCAACTGTTTTCGTACTTGAAACACTTTTATTCCAATTTAATCTGATATGTTACAATTTGTGAAGAAGCTGCATTACAGTATGTTTTTGTTCAAATTACTGTATAATAATGTATTCAAAGATGTAATGCAATAAACGTCTCATGGCAGGTAGGAGAAGAGGATTAATATGGTGTTGGTTCTTATGTTAACTTACCTTCATGTTTCTGGGTGGGTTAGAAGACTGAAAAATGTTAATTTTCCGAGGATAGTTGTTCAGAGAGTTCGTTGATCAATCAGTGGCGACTAAAACTACGGAAACTGGCATGTAAGTGTTTTCCTCGGTACCTTTTATTCAGTGAGGCCGAAGTTATGTTCGACTATATTCTGACGTTAAATAGAACAAAAAACTTGACGTTTTCGGTATCGATTAACGGGCAATACACATACTTAGTGCAGTATATTACCCACGGCTGTCAACCCCGGGACACGTTGATCTAGAGCAGGGGTCACCAAACTACGGCCCGCGACGTCAGTTTATCCGGCCCGCCATCATGATACTTGATTTTGTTTGATAAAACCAGGGACATCTAGAGCTACGGGATGGACAAGCTTCCTCAAGCCAAGATTCTTCAATACAACTGAGGGTTAAAAGCCAGGCCTTAGGCGTGCGTCGGCTCCTTCCCTTCTATGGAGGCACGCCGACGTGAAACATTAGATTTTTACTCTTGAGTAAATCGATACCTTTTAAATATTAAAAAATCGTCTTTGCTCTAGAGTTTTTCTTCTGGCTTGCAAGTATTGAACAGATTGCTTATGCGGCCAGCGCTTGTAAGTCTGTCAGTCATCCGGCCCTCTGTGAAAAAAATTTGGTGACCCCTGGTCTAGAGGCAAGGTGTTCGCCTCTCATTCCGAAGGTACCGGTTTCAATTCCCGGTCGGTGCAAGCTTTTTGAAAATATGGCAGGTAGGATCGAGTACCTAGTCTTCTTGGACAAGGAGGAAGAACTGGGAGGGCCTGTGCGCATGTTATAAATACCCTGGCAGTTGGAAATAGAGAAGAGCAGGCCTAACAAGGCCGTTGTCTGGGAAAAATTAAACAGCTCATCCCTACCATCAATTCCCCCCCCCCCCCTTTGCGCTAATTGGAATGAAACAGGTTTACAAAGTAGAAAAATACAAATACAACAATAACAAACAATAACCAAAAAAAAATGTTTATGTATTATATTATATAAATATAAAATAAGAAAAAGAGACTATGCAAATACCAAATCTAGACTTCAGATCTTTTTTGTTCGAACTCCACTTTTTGTAAAAACTTAAGTACCAGTACTATGATAAAGAGTTAGAATAAATCGGAGCCGTACAACAACTTGATAAGTGCCAGGATGCAATTTAATCAACTGTCAGAGTGTGTAATTGTTATACTCTTCTACACCAAACCATCTACTCTATTTCTTCTTCTGTTTTTCAGAAAACTTAATAGAGATCGAACATAAAGAAAAAAAAAGCCCCGCTTCATTTTGACCAAAAATAAATGGATAAATAAATAAATAAATAAATGAATAAATAAATAAAAACGCCTAACCATAATGGCACACAGTACCCCATAATGTAGTCTAATGCCCCACCAAAATATTGCCAGGCCTCACATTAAGAAGCAGTGGTTTAGGCCTAGAAAATCTGGTTTTGTCAGTTTAGTTATCCACATTCGTTGCTGTTAATACTTCACAGCCGGTCACGCTAACTTTCTTAAAATTCTTAACAATGCAAAGTACAATCGATTGATAATTATGTCATTCAACAGTCCCAATCAACCTCGTAAAGGCAGTGACTAAAGCATGATTTGTACTGCCGACAGGATGTAATTATACCTTTAACGGTGAGATTAGTCGTGGTTCTAATGATGGCACCATAGCATAAATTTAATATTATACCCATCCCCAGGGCCAGTGTGGTATCCCATATTATCCCCTTTCCAACCCATTCCCCAGGATATTTCAAAATATTCCTCGGATAATCTAGGATTTTTATCCTACAATAACCCACGGATAATATGGAATAGTATGGTTTTTGCCCGCGTATATTTAGAATATTCCACTGTAGTGCGGTTTATCAGCCGGTATCAGAAGAGGATGGGGGGGGGGGGGGGGGAGGGGGGAATATTTCCAGATGAATAAGCGGCATCCTAACTCGGCATTATTTTATCCGCCCCCCTCCCCTCCCCTCCCCTCCCCTCTCTCTTGACTGAAGAAAGCCTAAGCTTAATACTGTTTGTGATTAAAAATTCAAAGTTAGCTCGCGTTTTTGAGAAAAATGAATATCTCCCATATATACATCTAGTGATAATTGACCGCCAATTAAAAGAAAAAATTATCTTTTGCCATGTTAAATAAGTCAATTCTTATATATTTGGTGGTGCTGAATATGAATTTAACCATAAAAAGGCTGAAAAACATGAATTTGTATTGGGTGCAGTTCGTAGATCTCAGGTTCCTTGCCTTTTTGCCCTTCTATGGTATACACTATCTGGAGCATCCCTAAACACAGTCCAAAACAGTCTGTCAATATAGATGATGTTCATTTTCTCTGATATCCTTTTCCATGTCGAGAATGTCCTGATGAAACCATTCCCGGTGCTCATCACTCACTGCCCACAATTTTCAGGCGAAACATCCAAATAAGAACGAAGAAAATATATCTTCCATGACATGTTGTACCTTAATTCATGATAGTTCTCATGCAGGCTTTTAACCACTTCTTCGTAAGTTTCAGCTCCTTTCTTTTTTTTTTTTCAAGAAATTTTTTTATCGTTTTGAATGCTTCCCACGCCGCCTACAGTGCATATATGGCGCCTATCTTTTTTATGTAGCTCGCCCAACCTGCAGCCAATATATAGATGACATGCTTTCTTAATTGTTGGGTGAGTCGAAATTTTTGAATTTCGGGGTGAATTTTCCTTAAATGTAACAGAAATCATCAGGATGATTTAGACAATCACGTGGCATTTTAGTCCGATGAGACCAGCTTTAAAATAGCCGCAGAACTTGACACTTGAAAATGGAAGTGTCAAACACCACCCAAAACAATATTTATCTCTCTGAAATTCACATCTCTAGAGTCAAATACGAAGTGATGCAATTGTAATAGATTGCATCATAATCTGTATTTAAGGATGATGCCAACTGATGTGGTGTTATTTGCTATATGGTGCAACCCGACGCTGTTTATTGCTCCGCACCATTTCTATAACTTATGAGCATTGAAAAGTGGGGGTAATCCTGTACCTCGAACACTTTAGTTTATATTAAAAAATCAATATGACATTCGTTTTGAGCGACCCCAAACTAGTTAAGATTGGCTGGTTTTGTCTCCGGCACATTTTGGGGTGTTGATCAGTGTAATCCTACATGGATAACAATGCAAAGTTTGCTCTGCAGGAAGTGCACAGATTGTATTTAAATTTACGCTTGGCAGTCAGAGTTTATAATCAATATCTTTATGGTTGAAATGTGCATTTCGATGCGTTTTTATATTCGTTGACTAACCATGCAAAAATATGACATGCCCGACTATTTTCATGCTGATTGTTGATCTACACATGATTACCCATTTGCTTTGAGTATTGGACTGGATCAATGGAAAATGTCAGTGTTATATTGTCGATAAAACAATGGGGAAACTGGCAAACAGCGGGCATTGTACTATGACTGAAGTGAAATCCTTTTGACCTATTATTCATTGATCCTAATAAAATTGTCAGTGGTAATCAATGTTGACTGAACATCAGAGAAATATACTGATCTGAGACTAGAATGAATCACGGAGAGGATTTTGGAGTTTTTGCAGGCGGTAAATAAATCTCGTCTCTATAACTATAATTATATATGGATGATCTGATCAACACCTTCTGCTTTTTTTTTTAAATATATATATAAACATCAAGCAAAAGCGAAAGACAGAGGTTATCAGATTCTGATCACAGACCTCTGAAGAAGTATGTTTTTCAGTCAGAATCACAAAAAAATCTCAACTTTTAAGTAAGTGTTTTTTTTTTTTTTTTAATAGACTGTGCTGCCAAACGGTAAACACTGTGTGAATATCTGTGGGAATAATTTGTACTGTCTCAGGATGACTTATTGTAGGTTACACTTGAAATAGTTTATGTTGTTAGTGGACTTGACAATTGAAACAATCGTTCAAAAAGATGATAGGAAACTTGGCACAAATATTTTCCTAATAATTGTGTTAAAGAATAATGTGTTGGCCACAAAGAAAAATCTAATATGGCAGCAGCAACATTCAAGATGACCGCCAAACAATGCAAGGATCTATATTATGTTTCTTCTTGTCTGTAAAGCATTGGGTTTACAGCCAGAGATGTTATGACTGACAAACCTGTGACCTTATCAAGGCTGTTGGCTGTTTCATTCTTTGCCAACATAATAAACTTGAAAAAAGTCAATATGGCCGAAACATACAAGATGGCCGCCAAGCAGTACTTTGTTTCACTCTGACTGTTAGAAAAGGCTCGCTTTCAGAAAGATTTACTTTACAATTCTCATGAATACATAATAAAAGATATTTAAATAGATGTAACAAGTAAATGGGATAATGATTAAACAAACCAAAAAAGATGGTGAAACAGTTAACTCAGTTCTGGACCCAGAAAATGTCAGTTCAGCCCATAAATTTTACCACTTTTCAAAACTTCAGAAAAAAAATATGTTTCTACATTCTACCAACACAATACTTGGAATAAATATTATTTAACACTCATATTTTGATATACCGATGTTTGACTTGTGTGTCTAACAAGTTTTTTCTGTAACTGACAGATAAGATACGTCAGCGAAATGAGCCCAAGGTAAAGAGGTGTGTCTTTGCGTCATTGTAGTGTGTTTGATAAAAGTGTTTTGGAACAATCGTCCATAAAAATGTGGCCACATGAAACTTGGCTAAAACATAATCTTTGAGACTAATACGTTGGTTAGAAAAAAATAAATCCAATATGGCGGCAAAAATCCAGGATGGTCGCCAACAATCTAATAAACTATAATTTCACCTCCTCGTCACCAAAGCATCGAGTTTACAGCTACGAATGTTATGACCGACATAATTGTGTTGTTACCAAGCCTGTTTCATTCACTGCTTAACAAATTTTAATTATTAAACTTGAAAATGGTCCAAGCGTCACTTACGTAAGGGTGGCCAAACCTTGTTTCACAATTCGTATAGAAAATGTTATTGATTTGAATAGTTAGAGATGGCCACTGACTTTCACTCCGTTTCATGTAACTAAATGTTATCAATTAACTGTTGTTTTTGTTTTTGTTTTTGTTTTCGTTTTTGTTTTTAATGGAGGCGGAATTTTGTCATATCGAGAATTGAGCAACGCCTTATTCGGTACTATTATTAGAATTTCTCGATACTGGGTCTCGTCCGTGATCCCTCGAGGCTCACCTTACGACGTCACAACACCAATGCTGAATATCGATGATCCTGAAGACCTGATTATTATATCTTGGGAAATACTGGGTGAGGCACTATTCTAGCTGACATGGCATGCTATGAACTTACTGATCAACTTGCGGTGAGCTCGGTACTGTTATTAGTCGTTCAGAAACTCCTGAGATCAATATTCACCACGTCGACCCATATAAAGCGACCTCAGCCATGAAGTGATTAAAAAAGAAAACAGTCAATGAACATTACAACCGCAGGTAAACTGCATGGCTTGAGATTGCGTTCGACGTAGTGGCGCCTGTATGGACAGAAAGATAAGATGTCTGGCATTTGCTTGCAAGTTATATGCTCTGTTATTTGCGTTTCATACAGCGTCTTCATCCTGACGTAGTCCAGAGGCATCTCTCTGGCAGACATGTCATGTGACAAATCGACGGCTTGTGGAAAGGCTTTTGGTCAAATCGTTTCATCGAAGCGACCTGCACAAAAAAGAAAAGTGACTTTAATAGGAAAATAATTGTACAATTGTATCACTGGCCCTACTCTGAAGCTCCACAAAGTGAAAACGACCTAAATTTTACACGGGGCAGAGAGCCAACTGTTTTTGGTGAACTGCATTGCTTATCATTCAAACATTTGAGTTTTCAGTTTTAAATAGCTGAAATAATTATTGTACATGTCCTTCTTCGATGGTAAAAATTGTAAAATTCTGCCAGGAGTTTCCTCCATGGTACATTTGGCAAAAGAGAATTGTCGTATATGCAAGTTAGAATACATTTGTCCGATTTCATGATAGGACCGTGGATATAGCGTCCATACAGAAGCCAAGAATCGGCCACGAATTCATCTATGTACGTGTTTGTGGTGGGACAGCATCATCAAGAAAAATAATTCACAGTGAATGCATTTATCCGTCACGATAAGAATTCAGATGTTCTGCAAGTGTTTCTTTTTATCAACGATTCAGCTTCATGGAGAGTGGTGCATGGGTAATTGCGGGCTCTGGTTAAAAGCTCGGCTCCATATAGTACTGCCTTGTTGAGCTGCCATGTAAATGTGCTGTTATAGGGCTACTCTCGTTCGTGGTCAAAAGTCGAACTGTAGTTTTGTGCAAAAATGGGCTTTTAATAGCATGGTCAACATGTATGAATAAGGACGACCTGTCCTACAAAATCTTTATCCTCTGGATGTCTGTACCATCACTACCCACCCAGCATCTGCTGAGCCAAACACAGGTTTCTGATGCACTTGGGGGAAAAAATCGTTTATGTCTGAAGAAATGAACGTTTCCTTTCCCCCCTGTAGGTTGACACAGCACCGCATTAGCTGAAGGCATGAAGGTTACGTCCTGTACACTATGATGCTCAATTTGAGCAAAGGGTTGTCTGCCTGACTATCTTGTTGCATTGTTTTCATTTCTTGTTATACATTGCCAATTTGAATATTATGTATACTGTTAACAAGCAGATGAAGTTATTCTGATTTCTCTCATTGTTTTATAAATATTATGTGGGTCAGCTCTTCGGCACACATCCAGTTGGTGTCACTTTGCGTCTGCTTCCACCTCTCTAAGTTTTCTTACATGGGCCTTTCAGACTGTCTGACTTACCAAACACTACATCAACGTGTGCATGTATTTGAGCAGGAACATCATTGGGGTTTTTTTCAGCAAGACTGATATCAGAATACTCTCGAATGTGTCTTCGGTGGGTTTAAAGACAACGAAAAGAAAAAAACAACAAACGTTAGTACATTATTTTGTGTCTGACATCATTTGCCTTCTATGAGCCACATAGACACTGTCTGCTTTTTGCATTCCGTCTAGCTCTCCTGCATAATACGGAATGGCTGATCCTCATTATTGAAACGTTCATACACGTCAAGGTGACCAATTTGGCAAATATGAAAAAAGATTAGTAAAGAGTGTACAGTCCTGCTTTATGCTTCTGTCCCCGTTTGTAGCTGCTGCTGCCCTTATTTACCATAAACACTTCAAAGTTATTTTCCTTTACTGGATCATAAAGAAAGAAAGTGGGAGACATTTCTGCATAATAAAATAGTAGGTCTCTATGCCATTTTTCTTCACTCAAAAACAAACATAACTATCTTGAATGTTTATTTATCTTCAAATCATTTTGTATTGAAGATATATTCTTTCCAACATCATAATTACATATTTTGAGATGTAAAATGCATTTGTAACAAGTTACTTTTATGAACAACATCTGTTATGTAGCCTATTTCCAATATGAAATTGTGTCGACCATCTTGAATTTTGGGCGCCATTTTTTTTTTGGGGGGGGGGGGGGGTTGTTGCCCAAACCTTTTTCCTTTAATGCCACCTATGGGCAACAGCAGAGGGACAGCAGAGAATACATCTGACGTGATACTGCGTGTCGTAAGAGGCGACTAAAGGTGCAAAGGTCCTGGTCTCCCGAGAAGAGCCAGTTGGCGGTGGGCCAACTACCCACCCTGTAAAAATAAACCAGTTACAGAAACACAAGCAAATACTTCAAATCAGTCTTTTATCTTGGGAGAAGGGGGAGCATCTGCACCTGTAGATTCAATGAAGGACAATGGACAAAGCCGAAAGGACGCCACTGGCCCGACTGCTCCTTCATCAAGCAAGTCACTCCGGATTGCGTCGTGGAATGTCCGCTCCATGTATGAAGCAGGAAAGAGTGCCCAGGTTACAATGGAGATGAGGCGATACAGACTGCACATACTTGGAGTTAGCGAGACCCGCTGGATACAGTCCGGACTGAAACAACTTAATACTGGGGAAAAGATTTTGTATTCTGGAAGGGAGGACAAAAAGCATACAGAAGGAGTAGCGATCATCTTGAGCAAGCACGCCCAGAGGTCACTGAGGGGATGGGAACCCTATGGAAGGAGAATTATATTGGCATCATTTACTACTAAGAACAAGAACATCAACATGAACATTGTGCAGATATACGCCCCAACAAATGAAGCAACCGATGAGGACAAGGACGATTTCTACAACCAGCTTCAGGAAATAGTTGACACACTGCCAAGAAAAGATGTGAACATTATAATGGGAGATGCCAATGCCAAGATAGGACAGGACAATACTGGGTATGAGGACATTATGGGGTGCAATGGTTTAGGACAAATGAATGAGAATGGAGAGCGGTTTGCAAGTTTCTGCGCATTTAACAGCTATGTGATTGGAGGTTCAGTATTCCCACACAAGAGGATCCATAAGGCCACTTGGATTTCACCGGATGGAGTAACTGAAAATCAGATTGACCACTTTTGCATCACCCGACGATTCAGACGCTCACTAGAGGATGTCATAGTACAGAGAGGAGCAGATGTTGGATCTGACCATCACATGCTGCTGGCAAGACTCAAACTCCGCCTCAAGAAACAAGGTACCAGAGCAGGAACAAAGAGGAGAAAGTTTCAAGTGAGCCTTCTGGATGGAGACAAGAAGGAAGAGTTCCAGCTGACACTGAGGAATAGATTCAAACCCCTTGTTGACCTCGAAGAGACAGTAGATTTGGAGACTCACTGGGCTAAGGTAAAAGGAGTATTTACATTGACATGTCAGGATGTTATTGGGGAAAAGAAAGTGGAACACAAGGAATGGATCAGTCAAAAATCACTGGACTTGATAAGGATAAGAAGAGACCTAAAAGAACGGGTAAATGCAAGTCGTACAAGAAGCTCAAGAGTTGGTAACCAGGAAGAGTACCGAGCATCAGCTAAAGAGGTCAAAAAATCAATTAAAAAAGACAAAGAGGAGTTCATAGGAATGTTAGCAGAGAAAGCAGAGAAGGCAGCAACAGGAGGACACATGAGGATCCTCTACCAGACTACAAAGACTCTTGCTGGAAAATATGGAAAACCTGAAGTTCCTGTCAAGGATTACAACAGGAAGGCTATTTTTGGAAAGGAAGCTCAGGCAAAAAGATGGATAGAACATTTTAACAGCCTCTTGAACAGACCTCCACCAAGCAACCCACCCGACATTCTACCCGCAAGAAATGATTTACCGATCAGTTGCGACCCTCCGACTAAAGCAGAGATTAATGATGCCATAAAGCAGTTAAATCGAGGCAAGGCAGCTGGACCAGACCAGATCCCACCAGAGGCGCTGAAGGCAGATGCTGCTGGGGCTGCAGAGGGTCTGCACTCACTATTCTCGAGGATTTGGATCGGAGGCAAGTTTCCAAAGGACTGGAAGGAAGGACACCTCGTGAAGCTCCCAAAAAAAGGGGACCTCAGCAATTGTAGTAACTACAGAGGAATCACACTTCTCTCCATCCCAGGAAAGGTTTTCAATCGGATTATTCTCAAGCGAATACAGAATGCAACAGACCAAAAACTTCGCGAGGAGCAAGCTGGTTTCAGGAGTAATCGATCAACCACCGACCAGATCGCCACGCTGAGAATCATAGTAGAGCAGTCGCTAGAGTGGAACTCCCAACTGATAGTGAACTTCCTTGACTACGAGAAGGCCTTTGATAGCATCGATAGAGAAACACTGTGGAGAATATTGAGACATTATGGAATCCCAGAGAAGATGGTGAATCTTATCAAGAGCATGTACGAGGGGACAAGTTGCAGAGTCGTACATGATGGTGAGCTTACTGACAGCTTTGATATCAAGACTGGTGTTAGGCAGGGTTGTTTGCTGTCCCCATTTCTGTTTATCCTGGTGATTGATTGGCTTATGAAAGAAACCACCAGTGGAGGAAGAAATGGCATACAATGGACCCCATGGACACAGCTGGACGATCTAGATTTTGCAGATGACTTGGCACTATTGTCGCACACACACGACCAGATGCAAGCAAAGACTACAGCTCTAAACAAAATTTCAGAATCTATTGGATTGAGGATACATCCTGCGAAGTCGAAGGTCCTAAAAATTGTTGCACCCCTAAGCGAACAAGTCACAGTAGGAGATCAACCACTGGAAGATGTAGAGTCCTTCTGCTATCTTGGTAGTATCATTGACAATAAGGGAGGAACAGAGGCAGAAGTCAAAGCACGAATTGGAAAGGCACAGGCAGCTTTCACATCCTTAAGCAAGATTTGGAGAACCAAGGATATATCTCTAAAAACAAAGCTGAGGATATTCAACTCGAACGTGAAGTCAGTCCTGTTGTATGGATGTGAGACCTGGAATGCGTCCCAGGCCTGCATAAAGAGAATCCAAGTTTTCATCAACAGATGTTTGAGGAAGCTACTTAAGATCAGATGGACAGACAAGGTCAGCAATGAAATTGTATGGAAAAGAACAAGACAGAACCCAGTCAGAGAGGAAATTGGTAGGAGGCGATGGAGATGGATCGGCCACACTCTCAGGAGGCCAGGAAACAGCATCACGAAGAAGGTATTGGACTGGAATCCCCAGGGCAAGAGATCAAGAGGAAGGCCGCGCGGAACGTGGAGAAGAGCCAGAGAAAATGATGTGCAACGAAGCGGAAAGACTTGGAATAATGTAAAGAGGCTGGCCCATGAGAGAGAGGGATGGAAGGTGTTTGTTGGTGGCCTATACCCTGATCCAGGGTGAGAAAGGCAATGATGATGATGATGGGCAACAGCTATGCCAAGTTTCATGCTTCTATCATGTTTTGGATGATTGGTCTGAAAAAAAAAATGGCTTATCAAGCCCACAATATCGGACGACCAAAGTTATGCCAAACCAAACAAACATACACACTTGACTTAAAAAAACGGGCATTTTTTAACTAATACGTTTGCACATAAATAAATAAATATCCATACACCATATACATGACTGTGTACTCCGCCACATGAACACACAAACACTAATATATTAACTCTTGTATTCACATACATAACCGGGCCAAATTGTCGCTAGCATGATATACGCTTGAACACAGAGATTTACAGACGAGCAGCCATACAACTCTGCAGACGTATAAAGACGCACCCATGTGTTGCAGAACACACAAAGTAGTTTTCTCTGTAAACACAGTAATTCTGACAGTCCAGTGGCAATGAAATGGAGGTTACCTATTTCCTTATTCCATAAAAAGAAGATACCAGTTTGCTCCTATCTGGACGATGCAGCATTTCAAGTGTATCTTGTACAGAGATTTTGATGCTTCACACTGTAGGCCTGGTCCCATGAAGAGTTCTAATTACTAGATCAGTCACTCTTAATCATTTCAAACCAGTCCACCCCACTAACCCCCCCCCCCCCACGCATATGTTCATATGGCTTTATGTCTCCAAGAACCATTCAGGTTTAATACCATACATTTAGCACCATTGATGGGGCAATCCCTGTCGCTGTTAGAAAACAACGAACATGATTTAAATACCAGTAGAAATTATTGTGCACAAACTAGCTATCGAGAAAATAAAATCGACTCTGAACTTTAACCATAAATGTAACGTGCATTTATTTCACAGCCAAAAGGCCTCCCTCCCCCCAAAATCTAAAATCTCCCCTTCCCCCAGGATCTAGACTGTAGATGAGTGTGTGGGAGGAGGAGGGGACCCCCTCCCCCCTCCCCGTAAAACCATAGAGGCAAGATATAACACTTTTTTACATTACAAGTTTGAAATACTTTTGTTACGGTGTTCAGAAAGCAACACATTTAATCGGGCCGTAAAACTTCCAGCGACGCACACAAAGCTGATCTAAGTCAACACACCTAGCACAGAACAAACTTTGCCCTGGGCGAGTACAATAAAATCAAATACATCTTTTTATTGTCTATAGTTGTTTCAAACTCTGTAAACGAATGGAAGTAACAGGCATTCAGTTGACAGTGGGAAATGACATTTTCTGAATGGAATACATTTTAAGCTTCTCCTTAGTAGATTTTTTTTTTTATGGTGGCTGATATGAATAGAATACCAAGAGACTTAACTACACCAACAGTGTAAATAGTGTGTTGATCGAGCCCGAGCGGAACATTTGCCTGGCTGTCGTTGGCAGTTCAGCTTTTTAAAACTTAATTACATAGTGAATCTCAGGTCTTTTGGCTCGGGGAAACACGTTCACATTACGGTATTGGTAATCATGCTTTAGCAAGTAACTTTACCGAAAATACTTTATGCTTGTTAGCCTGAAACCTCACACAGAGTGTAAGGATGTCAAGGACCGAATATAATTTCTTTAGCAGGAGTATTCTCATAGAATCCTCGTTCAAAGAATTTCAATGCTTTATAAGATGGTAAATGTCTAAGGCCTGCGATTACCATTATGTTGAGATCCACGCCAATGATGAATCGTCAATATTTCACTGCGTTTTCTCTCCAAATGCTCACAATTTTGTTGAGTATATCGAATCTTCTCCACCAGTGCCACGCCCAGACACACCAACAAGTTTTACAACTGTTTGAAGACAAACTGGGTCCTAAGACTTACAACACTGAAGTTCGACCAATATGGAATCAATCTCGTATATTAGACGTGGCCGTGTTCTTTGAACTCTTGGCCATTAAGGCAGTGGACGATGTTCAGCAGAGTTTTGTTTGCAATGGACTTTTAGGTATGGGGTGGCGTGATGAGGTAAGATGGTCACTTTTTTGTGTGGAATTTGCAGTATTTTATTTTTTGGAGTGTCTTTTTCTCCTTTGTATCATGCCCAGCAACATCACTATGGACATTACCATCATCACCATCATCATCATCGTCATATTCATCATCATCAAAAACATTTCATACAGAAAGCAGTTAAGGCCAATACAAATGTGTAGAGTGAAACTTAATATGATCAATACGACCGCTTAACTGTGACTCCTGACTTGTATTTCCGGAGAGCAGTACGCCCTTTTTATCAGTAAAACACCGTCGTACTTTTACAAAGGTACTGATTCCGCCTTGTGTCCAATTGTCCATGTATCATTATATCCACCCGCCCGTCCACTCACCCATCCATCCGCATATTCATCCATCGTTCTATCCATTCATTCATCCTACCTCCCATTCATCCATCTCTCCATCTATACATCCATACCCACAGATTGTTGCATGGAACTCCAGTTATTATGGAGGAGTCTCCTTCATACATCCGAAGCCAAAAGACATTTGGAGACCCAGAATTGCACTGGCTAATACTTTAGGGGATCGAGATATTTTCAAAGATGATCATGCGTAGGTTATCACCGATATTGTTTACATCTTTATTATGTAGTGTTGCAGTTGTGTCAATAAATGCCGATTTTTGATGATGCTTCATAGATTTGTGTAGCCGCTCGACAAAATGATGCACATTCCGGCACTATCCGATTTGAGAAAATCGGTAAAACTCATCATAAGGTCATTTTTGTTTTCCATTTTGCTTTTTCTGTATCTTTTAGAAGTTAACTTCTTTACCATTGTTTTTCCAAATGATAATCCTCTTTGAGAAGGGTAACTGCCTCAAAACTGATTTGAATCGAGTAATCGTCAATAATTTGGACTAAAAGCCGTAATTTTAAAATCGTTTTTCTCAGAACTGCGGTTGTATCACTTCCTGTATCTGAGAAGCCACATCTTCTTCTCTGCTAATTAAATTGCAGCATTTTTTAAAAACAACTAGAAGGGCTTTCAATTACTTGATCTTGATCCCTGCACCAAGGCTTTTCTTGTGTTGATTCTTGTACAGACCTACGGTCATATACGCTGATGGAACGACCTCCTGGGCCCCAGGCAGTCTTTTCTCAACATCTTGTGATCTTGAATTGACCAAATACCCATTTGATGAACAAGAGTGCACCATAGAGGTAATGATAACGCTGTGGTACACTTTTGTAATGTTTTTATACATTTCAAATTTGAAATGGAGTTTTCGATTTATTTCAGAGCTTTTTTATATACGCCAGTCATACTTTTTTCATGTATTCTCATCCATGCGTCCTAAAGATATCCATTTATATCTAATCCGCCGATCCCATAGTCATGTGGGACAAGGTGGTCTAGAGGCAGGGTGCTCGTCTCGCATGCCGAGGGTATCGGGTTCAAAACCCGACCAGTGCAGGCATGTTGGAAGTTTGGGATTTTTCCCATATTTCCGTGTCCCTGATGCTATTGTGGTGTGGGTTCGAGTACCCAGTCTTCTCGGATAAGGACGAAAAAATTCGGAAGGCCCGTGTGGACTTTGCGCGCACGTTAAAGAGATCGTTGGCAGTTGGAAATCGTAAAGAGCAGGCTGAACAGGCCGCTGCCCGGGGAAAATTAAATAAAATTTATCACTCCGTCACCCCCCCCCCCCTCACCCTCAAAAAAAAAAAAACAACCCGACCTCGGCTGCATTGTGGCGACGACGTGCCTACTCTAGTTATAATTGGCCTGCTATGACACAAAGGCAAATTTCCTAAATGGGATTAAAGAAGCATACAAAATACAAAAAAATTTCAAAAAAACATGCCCCAAGTGGTTCATCAACATACCCTTTTATCCACTCAGCAGTGTTTGCACCCATGCTTGATACTCTGTATGTATCTATTCATTCATTCGTTCACACCACTGTTCATCCATCCATCCATCAAACCAACGATCCATCCATCCATCCATCCAAACACCCATCCATCCATCGCTTTGCCTAAGCAATATTGAGTAATCCATCCAAGTATTCTTTATCATGAACATGAAAGGCCACCACAGGAGGTCAATCATACAAACTTTCGAGACAATGAAAACATTAAAAACAGAGCCTTTATTTTTATACGTTTTTTTTTTTTTAATTTATTGTTGTCAGCTCGCAATTTTGTTTTCTTTATTTTTCTTGACGGAGTCTATACAAAAATCTGATTTTTTAAAATAAATTAATAATTAAAATTTTAATACTTAGATATTTGTTAGAAATATTTGAATCTTAACTTTTAGTATTTAACTTTCAACTTTCAACCTCAACTTTCACCATTTAAATGTTAACCTAAATAATTGATTAATTACACAATACACCAACGATCTCACCACTCTACCAATCAAATCTCTGCCAGTCACATAATCCTTAATTTGGTGTTAATAATTTATAGTGTAACGTCAAGAGTTTAACCCCATCCCCCCCCCCCCCCTTATCTTCAGCTGATCGGAATGGGGTGGAATGACTGGGAGATTAACTTCCTTGCAGTGTATGATGTAGTCAGCTTGAATCATTTCTCACCTCACGACGAGTGGGAGTTGGCTGACTCGAGGATAATCACATATGCTCAGCCTGGGCCAAATAATCAACCAGGTTTCATAGGGATCAATGTAAGTGTTTACAATTTGGATGACAGGTAAAGGCGGGCAAAACTAGACAGCTTAGGTATAAGACTGAAAAGAACAGACGGAAACAGTGAGACAGAAGAGAAAAATATACTATGCAGAGAGAGAAAATTTGTGCTTTGAGTCCATGGAAATCTTCTTCTGGAAGTCAGAAACAAACAATGCTTTGAGAGAAATCAGTGTGACAGTTGGAAAGTTGATTAGTAGAATAAAGAAGTAGTCAATAAGTAATTAAAAATAAAAAAGAATAATGAAAGAAAAAAGAATGTATCATGTGATCAGTGACCCAAACGTGTCTGGCGGGTCATTATGTTTAGACCACACCGTTGTTCCTTTTACGGATAATTTTTGAAGTCATATGTGCACTATTGGATATATTATTATTATGGATGAATGCGATTATTTGGCAGTTTTGCGTGTTGAGTTCATCTTCGCACCAGTGTCAATACCAGTAGTTATGTATCTATACTATATCATAATGCCACAGATCAGGCGTTCGATACAACTAGTGATAACTCAGATCATTTGGAATAAACAACATTTCAATTTTGATATCTCGAAATATCCACCACCAGTGACCATAACCCCTTTACCTGAGAGTGCGCATTCTGAAATCACTTTATTCAGCGATAACTCTTTTTCACAGGTGACTTTTATCTTGAAAAGAAGGCCAAACTTTCTTCTGCTCAACGTCATTTTACCTGTGGTACTTCTGTCTTTGATGAATATATTGGTGTTCCTGATACCTGCAGAATCTGGGGAGAAAATTAGTTACGGTCAGTTCAATTGTTTTGTACGTAAACTGTGTGCATGGAGGAACAGAAATACGTAACGTAAAGAATGTAGTGATACATGAAATCTTATCAAACTTTGCAATACCGATCTTGGTTGGGTCTATGCTTTTTCAATAAGAGGCTTTTGACAAAACCCCAGGATTAGATAGATCCTCACTGACCACGACAAAATCCCCTAAGCTTCCAATGATATTATTTGATAGATCTTCAGTGGAGTTACTCGGGGTTTTCTGGGGGTCAAGTGTCGTATGGTTAAAATTGTATGAACATCTGAGAAACTGTTAGCAACAACTATTCTCGTCACTAGTGGCTAATGTTCACATTAGGACACTTCATCTAAAAAGATGAAAACTGTTACTAAAACCCTGTCACATGACTCGGCTGTCACAGATCTTGAGCAACTCCACTGACTGTGACAATATTGCTCAAACAGGTATCACCGTTTTGTTGGCCTTGTCAGTCTACCTGAGTTTTATTAGCGGGTTGTTGCCGAGGTCATCTGATAACTTACCTTGGGTTAACATCTACATCTTCATCTTGCTCATCATCTCAGTCTTGACGGTCGTCGACAGTATTATCATTGTCTTTCTTCATCACTTGGAAGAGGTAACATAATATGTTTTTGCTTTTTCTGTCCTTTATATAGTTTAATTTTTGTGTTGGTCTTTGTTTGTGAAGATAAAATCATAATATAATATAATTCACGAATCCCCGTAAATGTCAGTTCTATTTCAATTTTAACAACAAGAAAAAAAAGTGTATTTTTTCCCCACATTGTCTCACTTTATCGTAAAATGGATTTATAGATTGTAGCAACCAAAGAGCTAAGGTTCTTTTCGATGACTTTCCTCATTAAAGTCCTGTCTCTTAACTTGTTTACGAATAGTAAAAAAGTCTATCTAATAGAGAAAATACCGCTCCACTTTATAATTGGTCTTTTGTGTATGAGTGTGTGTGTGTGTGTGTGTGTATGTGTGTGTGTGTGTGTGTGTGCAATTAGAAACTCCGTAGAGTACGTGCTCACTCAAACTATGGATTGACTTGAACCCACACAAACCACTTAAGAAGGACCAAGAGGAATAAAAATGTTTATTGTCAATTTAATTACAGCTGCCCCTAAAAAGATTCTGTGTGCTTATCTCAGGGACAGTTCCCTACTGTAATCACGTTCATTTTACCCTCCCTTGCCGAGTGTTCAATATCAGAAACCTGTCAACTGGTACCCAACGTTCCAAAAACTGTTAGATTTTCTAACTTACCCACGCAATCATAACTTTTATCATGCATATATTAATTTTATCTCTTTGTTAATGGTTATACTTCAAAATATGCCCACAGAAAGAAGCAAGGCATTTGCGGACAAAAGAAAACTTCAAACATGCCATGAAAAAAATCACCAATGTCCGCAGTGCGATCCAAGGTGTGGAAGTAAATGGAGCAGGCAAGGTGGGATTAGACATGAGGGCGGGCGCACTTCGTCCAGCGGCAGCTGCCAGTTTGACTGCAGATTCTCCGTTTGGAGACAACCGGGGCGGAAAAAGAGTCGAAAAACCAGGAATCAACAAGTACAAAATGATTGGCAAGCATATCGATCTAGTGTCACTGATTTTCTTTGCAGTTGTTTGGCTTGGGGTAACACTGGGCTTTATGATCTCCATCTTATTATAAAAAAAAAAATTGTGGCGGGAGTAATTCATTGTGGTGCAATACGCCTCTTTTTTTCCTCGACGCTACAGCTTAAATGACAGTTTAAAAAATTATGAAATTAATTTTCTTAAGCGTCAACCAATCCAGTTCAACCGCTTTTCTATCGAACGATTGTGTTGATTCAAGTTTCAGTTATTTTTAAATAAAAGTTGTAAAAATGTAAATTATAATGATCTTTGTTTTGGATCCCTGTAGCAAGCCCACCGCACCGGAAACGATGTATTAATACGCTTTGAATTTGGTGCACGCAATTTCCCTATCAGACATGAGTGCGTAGTGCTCTGGTGAGCATGAAATCTGTAGTAAGGCTATAGAATATGGGAAGCTTTCTAGACCTATGTGAGAGAAAGATAGAACGATGGGTTCACAGGTTTATCCTGGATAATGCCGGGAACTTCATCTAGTTTCTACATAAAATGATAATTTGCGTCTGTGTCATAATAAAATGTTTGCCTTTCTTGTCACTGGAATTCATGGGACTGGTGATGTCACTGGGTATCAAAAGCGTATGTGTGGCCCTCTTTCTCCTTAAGAGACTCAATTTTTTGTTTTTGTCTAGATAATATCTTCCCCAGTGAACGGAGATGTGTCCATGAAAAGAGGCAAGACATTTGCGGAAAACAGGAAAATTTTAAACATGCCACGAGCAAAATTATTCTTGTGCGTAAAGCGATCTAAGGTATGGAAGTAGATGGGTTAGGCATGATGGGACTCAGGATATCTGATGTATTTTCTCCCGGGACAGCAGCGTTTTCTCTGCAAAATCTTTGTAAGGGAGGTATCATATTAAACCCGGTCAGACACAGTCAGATGCTGGCGGACAAGAAGTGTAACATAATTTCCTATATTTTCTTAGTAAATCCGGAAAGACCCTATCATACCAAGCCCGGTCAGACACATTCAGATGCTGGCGGACAAGAAGTGTAACATAATTTCCTATATTTTCTTAGTAAATCCGGAAAGACCCTATCATACCAAGCCCGGTCAGACACAGTCAGATGCTGGCGGACAAGAAGTGTAACATAATTTCCTATATTTTCTTAGTAAATCCGGAAAGACCCTATCATACCAAACCCGGTCAGACACAGTCAGATGCTGGCGGACAAGAAGTGTAACATAATTTCCTATATTTTCTTAGTAAATCCGGAAAGAGCCTATCATACCAAACCCGGTCAGACACAGTCAGATGCTGGCGGACAAGAAGTGTAACATAATTTCCTATATTTACTTAGTAAATCCGGAAAGAGCCTATCATACCAAGCCCGGTCAGACACAGTCAGATGCTGGCGGACAAGAAGTGTAACATAATTTCCTATATTTTCTTAGTAAATCCGGAAAGACCCTATCATACCAAGCCCGGTCAGACACAGTCAGATGCTGGCGGACAAGAATTGTAATATAATTTCCTATATTTTCTTAGTAAATCCGGAAAGACCCTATCATACCAAGCCCGGTCAGACACAGTCAGATGCTGGCGGACAAGAAGTGTAACATAATTTCCTATATTTTCTTAGTAAATCCGGAAAGACCCTATCATACCAAGCCCGGTCAGACACAGTCAGATGCTGGCGGACAAGAAGTGTAACATAATTTCCTATATTTTCTTAGTAAATCCGGAAAGACCCTATCATACCAAACTCGGTCAGACACAGTCAGATGCTGGCGGACAAGAAGTGTAACATAATTTCCTATATTTACTTAGTAAATCCGGAAAGAGCCTATCATACCAAGCCCGGTCAGACACAGTCAGATGCTGGCGGACAAGAAGTGTAACATAATTTCCTATATTTTCTCAGTAAATCCGGAAAGAGCCTATCATACCAAGCCCGGTCAGACACAGTCAGATGCTGGCGGACAAGAAGTGTAACATAATTTCCTATATTTTCTTAGTAAATCCGGAAAGACCCTATCATACCAAGCCCGGTCAGACACAGTCAGATGCTGGCGGACAAGAAGTGTAACATAATTTCCTATATTTACTTAGTAAATCCGGAAAGAACCTATCATACCAAGCCCGGTCAAACACAGTCAGATGCTGGCGGACAAGAAGTGTAACATAATTTCCTATATTTACTTAGTAAATCCGGAAAAACCATATCATACCAAGCCCGGTCAGACACAGTCAGATGCTGGCGGACAAGAAGTGTAACATAATTTCCTATATTTACTTAGTAAATCCGGAAAAACCCTATCATACCAAGCCCGGTCAGACACAGTCAGATGCTGGCGGACAAGAAGTGTAACATAATTTCCTATATTTACTTAGTAAATCCGGAAAAACCCTATCATACCAAACCCGGTCAAACACAGTCTGCCCTTGCCACCATTTCTTTGGTGTACATTTTAGTGGCAGCATCTGTGTCTGACGGGGTTATAATAATAATAATAATAATAATATATACATTTATATAGCGCCAGGACTAAAACATTAAAAGCTCTAGGCGCTGTACACAGTAAAAAATCATAAAAGCACATTCAAATAAACTTACACACACACAGACAAACTAGTTTTATACATCCATAGCAAGCTATAAAATTCAGTTTTTAAAAAGAAATGTTTTTAACCTGTTTTTAAATATGTTTAGAGAGGCAGAATTTCGAACCTCTTGTGGTAAAGAATTCCACACACAGGGACCAAAACAACTAAAAGCTCTATCTCCATAATTTGATGCTTTACACCTGGGGACAACCAGTTTGTTTTCTGTAGTAGATCTTAAAAATCTATCAGACTCATGTTTTTTCAAAAGTTCCGAAAGATAGGAGGGAGCTGAACCTTCAAGACATTTGTAAACCAAAACTGGTTTTTATAATGATATTTCCCTCACTTGTGAACCAGACCAAGGGTGGTGTAGACGCCACACTGTTGGTCCGCCGCCCAATTATTATACATCACACTAAAACACTAATTACTGCCCACACCTCAGCAGATGACTAGACCAGAATAAAGAGCGATAAACCAGCCATCAACAAGTATAGAATAATTGGCAATGACACGGATGTCCTGTCTCTGATTCTGTTTCAGCAGTATGACTTCAAGTGACAATGGGATGATGAGTTTATCTCTGAACAGTGTCACATGTTATGCTGTTGATCATAATTTTATTTTATGTCGTTTTCGCCGACATTTCGATTTATGATCCTACTTAATTAATACTACATGTGGAATATTTTCGTTGTTAATATTATTTTTTTCTCTGTGTCTTTAAGTAAAAATAAGATGTAGGACTTATTTCTCCATAATGTGACATTCAAAATGTTTGTGCTAATAAATAGTTCACAGTCTTTTAGTGATACTCGTATTTATGATCTCAAATTTCTACTTAATAATGATTTGACGCATTATCATGTTAGGAATGTAATCACCACACTTTTTGTTGATAGCACTGCATTTTTCTTTTTCCACGTTAAAAATCTGTTTCGCCCTAGGAATCAAGGCACGTTGTAAGTGTTTACTTGTTGTCCATTTTGTAGAAGATATGTCGGTGTCTTTTGTTGTGTGTTCTTTTTACTGTCATTTTGCATCTTCACTCACAATTATTAATGTCCCACATTATATGTGAGTGTGCATGAGAAAACCCACAATAAGTCGGCAACATGACATTTTGAGTTCTGTACACATAATAAAAGATAAGACATTTCTGATAAATTGAAGTCAGTGACCCCCCATAAAACAAGATTTTGAGAAAACGGCATTTAAACCTAAAAGTGGCAATAGCTAATTGACCAAGTAATATTGGAGTGATTGCTGTTAGGAGACCGTAGTCTAATAACTAAGCCGTTATAGAGATCATACTGAGTAGTGTTCACTGTACATCTACATTTTACCATGTAACATGCCACGGTCCCCTAAACAACAGCCAAGTTGGAAGTTTTTGTCGGACCCATATTTTCACTTCAAAGTCGTTTTTCTCAAAATCAGCTCTGTCGACTTATCGTGGGTTTTCTCATGCACACTCACATTATGAGTAATGATGAGATACTGACTTTGTTGATGAACAACAGCAAATTAATAAAAAGTTTATTCATTGTTATAAGTCTGATTCCATCGTGTAAGTAAAGTTAGTGATGAGCGAGTTGAAAAGAGATCCCAACATTTGAAATCATTGACTAAGGGAAATCAGATTGCATAACAAAGAATTTCTACAACAATTAACACATGACAAAGCCGGGGGGGGGGGGGATACAAACCCTATTGCACACTACACTACACTGGCTTAAAAAAAAAATTAAAGTTGGAGATACAGATATGAGGGTGCCCGCCATAGTTCTGAAGGGAGGGATTTGAAATCTCGTACCCTCCATTTCAGGACTTGCTGTACTGACCTCACCGTATTTGTAGGCGAAATTTCTAGACATAATGGTCTCCTTAGAATGATAAGGTTCTAACTTGCTTCCTTTAACTTTTGAGAAATCGAGGACTGAAGTTTCATGTGATCATAACTTTTAGAGGAAAGAATTTTTTAAAATTATTATTAATACTTACAAATTACCCTGCGATTCTGCTTGATACTTTGACACACAATGGAGAAGGCCCGTAGAATTAGTGTGTAGTGTGAAACTTAGTTCAGCCGAAAAGTGGAGATGGAACTTTGTCACTCTAAGGGGACGATGTAGTGAAAGAAGGAATGGTTTGTCTCGGTATTCTGAGTTTAGGGTAAAAGTTTTTATTTCAAATACATGTGTGGTATTTTTCGAAAAAAAAAAACCTGCTCAGAGATAACACGCTTCATATGAACAGGTTAAGCCAGTTTACACTGCGAAATTTATCTTCAAACATGTCAAACGACGCTTGCACATACCAATTGGAGCATTTAGGGTCGTACACAAGTTTGTTTGTAATTGTTGTTGTTGTTGTTTATATAATAAGATACCATGCGGCCCCTAACAACAACCCCACTAAGAATGTTGTTAGGGGAGCGTAGTCTAATTGCAAAGCCAAATAGAGAAAATACTGGGTTGTGTTCACTATTCAGTAGTAGTTTATAATGTAAAATACTACGCGCCTCTAACAACAGCCCTTGCACTAACATCACAACTTTGTGCGCTGTGGGGACACAACATGATTATGCTTGAGTTGATGCTGAATGCAGGCTTGAAGGTCGTCTTTTGAAATAGCCTAATTGTGAGTCTTGAGGTGGCTTCCTGGTCCAGAGAAAATATTCCGACTGTTCTTGAACTCTACAAATCATACGAATGTTTGTGGAAGATCAAATCAAAAGACTATAGTAATAGGGTTTTAAAAGACAAAGCACAAACTGGTACCATTCGTTCAACAGTTTGATAAAACGGCAAACAGAGAAATAATCACGAACTCTTAGAAGCTCTGAGTAAATGTCTTCAGTCATGCGAAGGCAATTATAAAAGTCTACTGGATATACACTAACTCTTCTGATAAATTTGTTTGGTTATAGTTATTTAAATCTTTTTATTAAACAATTTTTTGGCCCACAATGATCTCTTCTTCCTTCGTCTTTTCATCACAAAATGAACAGAAAGAGCACACAAAACGATTAAGTCGACTCTCCTGGAAGCCATTTCTGAAGCAATTTGTGCAAATAAAACTGAAATATCTACACATGTGTGGTGTGTGTGCGAAGCATGAACAGAGCTTGAGGTATGGTTGCACAAGGGAACTCGATTCGATCCCTTTGATCAAATCAATTTGTATAGGTGTGTGGCCAGCGTAAGCTTTGTTTCAAGCCTTGCACAACCCGGAGATTTTGAATGGTTTTATTTTCATTCTGCAACCATTTGCTTTTCAAAAATGTATCTGGTTATCATTTTCATTTTCGTCAGTTGGACCAGTTGCCAGGAAAAAGTTCACGGTCTCAACATGTCAGGTCAGTACAAGGCCTGGCTTTATTTGCTTTATTCTCATAATCAGCTGGATTATATAGAGTGGAATTATGGAAATAGATTCAGCAGAATCTTTACCTCACGTTAAACACGTCAGTAATATTGAGTCTATTCTCATAACAGATGGACATCTTCATGTTGAGTAATAAGGTAAGATAAGACAAGATAATTTGAAATCGATATAACTTTATTGTCAGGATTTGAATTTGAATTGCCGTGCTGGGTCACGGGTTTGTTTATTACATGGCATCATTGATTTTAGTCAGTCCAAACGTCCTTGAACTATTCCCGTGGACGGTTTGTTTTTGTAGCGCTTTTCTTAGAGATGGAAAGAAAGTGGGTCAGGATAGAACGAATGGATAAATTAACAGGGACGATGTAGTTAGCAACCCCGTGGTTTGGGTGTACTTTAACAGGGAAAGACGGGGCGAATAAGGAGTGAAGAAATTCGTACATAAAACGTTTAGGGTGTAGAGACTTTGCGAACGGTTTTGACATCCTAAGTCTGACTTTGTCTGTTACTATTAATAGAATCTATTGGCGCTGCGAGCGGAGCTCGAAGTGGATGCACCAATCAAATTTGAGCAGTCACGTGGACTTGCAGGAGATAAGCGAAGCCATCTTGAGATTTGGGCACTTCCATGTAGAGTTTCCAGCTACGAAGGTCGTCGGCTAGAGGTTCAGCCAGAGAGAACCAATAGACTGTTAAGTCATGTCTATGTCCTGGATAGACAATGAAAATGATCCACAGCTATTTTCTCCAGTTCCCTGAAATCGTTTCAGGGAACCAATCGTAAGTCCATCAAAATGATTCGAGATGATGTGAATCTGACCCTAACTTTCCAGTAGAAGTGCGACCAAAGGAATGCAAGACCATAAAGTTTTACTTGCAATTAAGATCTAGAAAGAGTGACTGATATACACATTTGTAAATTGTAATTGATGTGTCTGGATGAGGCTGGGGATTGCCAGCCCATCCTAGAGCAGATCTAGACCTATTTTAACTACGTCAGTGTGTCTTGACGGTTTGATCCGTTATAAGTAATTAACTGAGTTAACATTGTCGTCTGAGACATAAGAATATTATTTGTGAGATAGTAGGCAGATCATATTTTTGAAGATAAATAATTACTAAGTAAACTGTGAATGAGTCAGAGTGATATGGATTTTCTAATCTTTAAGAATCTAGAGGAGACTTCTAGTTATGCATTATACTATTGTCATTTGATGCTGCTGATGTTGTCTTTTTGATATGTAAGATAGACGAAATTGTTAGGAATTTTAAGTAATAAATTTGTGGCCCTACAAGGTCCTTGATATAACGTACTCGAAATTGTTATTAGTGTATGTGGCATGGTATGGCAGAGTAATTTCTAAAACCTCTCGATATTTATTAAAAATGCAGTCGAACACCTAAATTCCATAATTTAGTAATCCCCATCGTAACACTCGAGGACCCAGCTCGTAACATTTATAACTTTTGTCACAGCATCAGTAACAGTACTAGGGTGGATACAATGTCAAATTCTCACATGTCCTAAACGCATAAGTCAGTAAGTCAGTATTGGTCCATATAACAGATGGGTATCTTCATGTTGAATAGATCAGTATTGATCCACATAACAGATGGGTATCTTTATGTTGAGTAGATCAGTATTGATCCACATAACAGATGGGTATCTTCATGTTGAGTAAGTCAGTATTGATCCATATAACAGATGTGTACCTTCATGTTGAGTAAGTTAGTATTAATCCATACAACAGATGTGTAACTTCATGTTGAGTAAGTTAGTATTAATCCATATAACAGATGGGTATCTTCATGTTGAGTAAGTCAGTATTGATCCAGATGACAGATGGGTACGATTCACGTTGAGTAAGTCAGTATTGATCCAGATGACAGATGGGTATCTTCATGTTGAGTAAGTGACTATTGCAGTATTGATTCATATAAAAGATGGGTATCTTCATGTTGAGAAAGTCAGTCTTGGTCCATATAATAGATGGGTACGATTCACGTTGAGTAAGTCAGTATTGATTCATATAACAGATGGGTATCTTCATTTTGAGTAAGGCAGTATTGATCCATGTATCAGTAGGATATCTCCATACTGAATAAGATAGTATCCGTTCGGTCTTCCCCTGCCGTAGATGAAAATCTTCATGTGGGATAAATCAATACAGGTCTTATATGAATCATCCCAATAACCCATTGGCTTCCTGCATTGATGAGCAACAATTGCCATTTGCTGTTCATGCTTCTGACGCCCTTGCCACGCTCAGTAATGTAAAAAGTTGCACACTTTGAAAATCTGTGAACAAAAACAAGATATTGTCAGTACATGTATGATAAATTGCGGCCCTGTCAACTGTCCTTTACTTTACACGACGGTCTTATACATAAGGTGTTGGGATGGACATGAGCAACACTTAGGGACACGGTGGTCTGCAGGCAAGGTGCTCGCCTCTCACGCCAAAGTACTGGGTTCGATCCCCTGTCGGTGCAGGCATGTTTGAATTTTTTAGGAAGGGATGAAGATGGGAGGGGGTGGGATTCCTCTCCCTGACCTTATGATAGGTAGGATCAAGCACCTAGTCTTCTCGGATAAAGACAAAAACAAAAACAAACAAAAAAAAACTCGGAGGGCTCGTGTGCCTGTTGGGCATGTTAAAGATACCTTGGCAGTAAAAAGTGGAGAAGAGCAAGCCGAACAAGGCTTCTGCCTGGGCAAAATTCTAAAAATAAAAATAAAAACCTAAATCCCTGCCACAAAAACACACACAGAAACAAGAGCAACAAATATCAAATGAAGAAAAAATGAGATGTAAAAGTGGAGAGCAGCGAAACCGCCTAAAATTCAAGACCTGAACACACATGAGTTATGCCCCCTCCTTTTTTTATTTTTTATTGTCCAAAACAAAATTCTATTTTTATTTTTTATTGTCCAAAACAAAATTCTATTTTTATTTTTTATTGTCCAAAACAAAATTCTATTTTTATTTTTTATTGTCCAAAACAAAATTCTATTTTTATTTTTTATTGTCCAAAACAAAATTCTATTTTTATTTTTTGGGGCCAATAAAAATTCCTGCCAAGTTTTAAGCCAAAGACCAGTAAAGTAAGACAGTAGCGACAGTACATTTTACAATAAGTACATTACGTGACATTTGAAGTTAAAATGGCCAACAAAAAAAAAAGTTATGTTCAGCAAAGCACGCGTAAGAAATAATGCCTAAACAATACAATAAAACACAAAGGAAAAAGGGAGATAAGTCAAACCTCTGGCTAGAACATTCAAGAAAACAAAAAAAAAGCCACAAAAAAAAAATTGAAAATTGAACAGGCTGCGATCAAACAGTTTTTCTACGGTTTGTACAACATTTGGTCACTGACCTGTGAGGTGTGCTACAGTTTGTAGTTTTGTGTCTATCCCCTTGCTTCCCCCTAGCACAATATCACCATTTTCGTGTCCACGGACTTCCTCCAAATTTAAGGTGAAACTCAATTAGACAGTTTTCCATATGCCTAATAATCTACAGTGAAGCTTCAGAACTCATGACGAGCAGGACACTGTGCACCAACCCAACGCTTGTCATATAAAATCTCCCTATGCCGTGGGCTTATCAAAAGGAGCACAAAGACAGAAGACTAGACCGGTATTTTACATTTTCACAACTTTTAAAGAAATTTGAATAAACAAAATAGTTGGATGCAAAAGCGATTGGGTTAGATTCGTTAATAATCGAAAACATTAATTTCAGAATTTTTTAATCTGACATTCCAAAGTGAAAAAAAGTAAGCGTTGAGCAAAAATATGACCAAAATTTCACTACATTGAATTACTCCAACCAATATATATATATATGTATATATATAGTATAACAAGACATAGGTGCCTCTTGAGCAATGCCGGATCTACCATTAGGTCAGACAGGCTGAAGCCTAGGGACTCAAAATCCTGGGGGGGGGGGGGGGGGGTCGCTACCTCAGGAAATCTCCATAATTTTTTCTGACATCCATGGCCTTTTCTTACATAAAATGATAATATTACAATGCACTGTAGTATCTGAACACCGTCCTCTTTTGTAATTTTCCTAGCTCTCCATTTTATGTCTGTTGGGTGGGGGGGGGGGGGGGGGGTCAGTCAAGGTAAAGATATGAATGACTGAGCCTCGATACCTGAGAAAACAAAAGGGGTTGGGGGGAGGGCGTTGCAAAGTGCTGAATTTTAAACACCTGTCATCACAACTGGCGTTAATCAAATTATTTAAAACACTTCCATCCTCCTCTAGGTGTGAAGGTGGGGGGATTGGGAGGGGCCTCACAGCTGGAATTGCCTAGGGCCTTTCTTTTGTCTAAATCCGGCCCTGCTCTTGAAGTGTTACTCAGTGAAGTGGTCATTTAGTTAGGTGTCTGTAATTAACTCTGCACCTAAAATTGTTGTTGTGTATGTGTGTGGAGGGGGGGGGGGATAGGGGTCTGTGAGTCAAAGAGGAACCTGGTCAAAGAATGAAATAAAATTAAAAGAACAGTATAATAAACACAAGAAAAAAAATGAACTGTGCTATGTGGCAAACCATATAGATATCAGCATTAAGAGGAAAACTATGCAGTGTGTAAGAAAGCAAAAAGAAATTGCAAGTGAAAAATCAGTCCAATATAAAATCCAGGCTCTCAATGAACTGTACTAGGAGGGGACACGTTGGAATAGAGACATGGTGCTTGTTTCACGCCGAAGGTACCGGGTTTGATCCCCTGTCGGCGCAGGCATATTGGAATTTTTTTTGGTGGGTAGGATCGAGCGCCTAGTCTTCCGGGACAAGAACGTAAAACTCGAAGGGCCCATATGCACGTTGAGCACCACGTTAAAGATACCTTGGCACTTGGAAATCGAGAAGAGCAGGCCGAACAAGGCCGCTGGCCGTTAAAAATTCTAAAAAAAAAACAAAAAAACTAATTCTTAAACCACAACAAAAAAAACAAAAAAAAACTAATTCTTAAACCACCAAAAAAAAAAAAAAAAAACTAATTCTTAAACCACAACAAGAAAAATACAAACAAGGAAGGTGATAGGTAAACGCCAAAAGCAGCGAAACCTCCTAAAACAAAGGCCTAAACAAAGGCCTAAAACATCGGCACCAGGGGCCCCGGTCAGACTCAATGTAAAGTTTGCCTAAAAATAAACATCTGTTTATGGGGAATTTGCTATTACATGTACATAATAATATAGAACAGAATCTTGTCAAATTCATTTTGGGGGGGGGGGGGGGGGTGAAGTTCAGGCTAAAGATGAAATCCGCCACGTTGATATGTATAGGCACACGAACAAAGCTAACAGACATAGTAAAATTCATGCTACAACAAAAGTGGAGTTGGGCCGGACATTTGGGAAGGATGAATGACAATAGACGGACAAAATGCTGTACTGAATGGCAACCACGGACAAGAAAAAGACCACGAGGATGACCAGGAAAAAAATGGCAGGATGATATTAAAAAGAGAGGGGGGGGGAACAATATGGACGAGGAAGACAGACAGACAGAAAGAAATGGAAATCATTGTCAGAGGGCTGCATCCTGCAGGGGATGGACAATGCCTAGGTGAAAGGTGAAAACTTCAGGTTCACCTTAGAACATGTTACATTGTACTGTCGCTAAAGCTGAAGCAAAGTTATACTCTCAGTTCTATATGTTTCAGTTGTTACTTACATAGGCAACAGAAAGATCAATGTCTTTTATATTTCTAATTATTAACGTAATTAAGTGTCTCTTTTAATATTCGTTAAAAAAAACGACGACGGTGGGGTTCGAACCCACGCGGGATACATTCCAAAAGATCTTAAGTCTTTCGCCTTAACCACTCGGCCACGTCGTCTTACGTAATAGACAATTCGATATATTATTTATATAAACAATTTGTTTACGTTGTAGAATTTTTATCAAAGTTAATACATAATGTATCATAAGACAATTCTTGTAAATTTAACAAATCACGAGACATAGGCAAAGAATTGACCGTTTTCAATCTGAGAATATTTGTTCGAAAATTCCTAACATCTGACATGGTTCAAGTCTGGTTTTAAAAGATCTGTTATCCAATCACATTTTTTAAAATCTGTATTTGACGGGGAAAAGTTAACATCCCACACAAATTACAAATTTCCTAATTCATTCCTATCTCAGTGTTGAAGCATTTGAATCAGTATTTCAATGAATACGAAACTAATGACTGTGAAACGGAGGCTGAATCATTTAACCGGAAGTCTGTTCTGTAATCATCAAAAAGCAACTTTGTCGCATACCTTTAAGGTGTTCTTTACTTCGTCGATTTCCTTATTAATGGTTGAATTCACAACTGTGGCAGATTGACATTTTGGGGCACCTGAAGCCTAAACTGTTACGGGGCCCATTCGCAACCAGCAACAACAGCGCAACATCCTAAATTCACTGATTAAAAAAAAAGCTTCCTCGTAGCCGCTTATGGATTAGGGACCTGAAGCTATAGCTTCATAAGTTTCATAGTAGATCCACCACTGGCTCACAGCCCCATTTACATTCATCCAAACAGTACACACCGCGAATAGCCCATTTTCACGTTTTTTATTTGTTCCACATACTACATTCAAATGATTCAGTGAAATATGTAAAGAAAGGGGAATGAATTCCATACGTCCCGACCATACAGTCGACATCACCCTATCACTATTATCCGTTACCCTTTCAATCAGAAAACAGAAAGAAAATTTGCAAAGAATTGGTAGGGAAGTCCAGAACTCTCGTAGAGAGGTTTTATAGTCAGTTTGCCCAGAATGAAACCATGTCATATGTTACATGAATAGCAACAATACTACACAGTGAGTCGTTTCTATGACGTTAACAACAGATGAATGTGATGGAATCAATGTCTAGCTTTAGTGGAAGGTGCAGATGTTGAATTGCCGTACCCAGACTAACTGAAGAAACACAGTCATATTAAACACTTTTAGTTTCAGTTTCCCAGTGTCTCAGAAATTTGCGAATTCCCGGAAGTAGCCGAGTGCAATGACATACTGACCTAGAAGCGTTGTTTCCTACCTCAATAAGATCGAGGTGAAACACATTCAAGAACAGCTCCAGAGGGCTTCCCTTAAGCTGACGAGATCGATAATGATATTTTTGAAGTCTGAACATAGTATTAACCATCAGCACATCAACAAAAAAAAAAATGAAATTACCACAAGAAAGCTTAACGATTGTTCAGAAATGATCGCCACTCCTACCAGACACTAAAACCTCCATTTATGACAAGTAGGCCTATTCATATTATTATGTTCGAAAAACAGTTTCAGAATGAGAACAAAACAATGCAAAACTAGAAACATTTCGCTAGTTTCTGATTTTTGAGTCTGTGAAAAAAGAAATAAAGACGTACTACTTACTGATATCAAGAAGTGTAGATGTTTAGAAACGAAATCCGGTTTTGAAGGCAGTGAGCAGAGTGGTATGAGAGATCAGAAGTCACGTGAAGCTTTAGGCTGTCTGACGTCACTGCCTCGTATTCAATGTGTAGTGTCAGTTTCTAATAATATTGTCTACAGACAGAGGAATACAGTGGAAGCAACCAATAAAATTAGATTAAGTATTAAATTTAAGACTTGCAAAATTGTGTCCCATTTATCACGTACATCGCTCTACAAACATCATCATTGGTTTTTGTTGTAATTTGCGCATGAACTATAATTGTGTTTATACGTATTTGGTGGTTAGCAGCTGGTACATTTAATAATGTTCTTACCCATAGATCGACAAACAGGCTTGAAGAAACGAAATCCTTGTGTATCACTAAATAGTAAGTTTGGTTATGCACACTTTAGGGAAAATTTGATTTAAAACGGTTGAAATGTATAACCAGATGTTAGTAATGAAAGCAAATAATAAATGTTCTCTCCTCGGCTTTGTAAGTAGACCTGAATCCCCTAACAGACAATGTTTGAAATGAAAACAGCCGAACAGAAAGATCCACTTAAATGAATGTTTATATAAGTATTTAGGTGGGGGGGGGGGGGGGGCAAATATATGACTGGCACATATCATGAGAGGAGGGAGGTAAAAATCATCAAAATGGAGCATTCGTACTTACGAGATAACCCCTAACATCAAACCCTGCCCCCCCCCCCTCCCCACCAACCCATCCTCTGGCATGAGCGACCTTTAACTCATTTCCTACGGTAACTTTTGTGGGTGTGGACGGGAACTCTCAATCCTATCCAGTTTGAACTTTAGATGTTTTTCCTTTCACTCAATATGAACACAAGAGACAATATATTTTTTATTATACATTAAAGTAACATAAAATTAATGGACCGGGATACGATTCGATATTTTGAAAAATTGGCATAGATAATACTGTTAGAAAATCAGAGCCCACTCGTAGAGAAGCGAAAACCTGCAACAGAATATTCGGCTTGCTGTTGCGAATGAGTTGATATAGTAACGGCCAGACCTGAAAAATGTATCGATGGAGAAAACCGGATGCTTTCACCTCATGGTGAAGCCTTTCTAGAAATAACATGTTATTTTACATATGGATGCCAATTTTGGAAAAAAAAATTCTTGTTTGATTTATAACTCATTTGTCCTCTGTCCCGTAGGGGGTTTGAAATTACCCTCTGCTGGATCCCTGGCCATGTCGGCATCAAGGGAAACGAGAGGTCGGACATCCTTGTCAAAGTGGCCGCCAGAACTGCTGAGGTTCCCACATACTGATTTGTGCAGGCTATAAATAACAACATCAAAAAGAAATGGCTGGAAATGGTCCAAGACACCCTTAGAAAGAGAACTCATGACTCTTAGCAAAATAGGAGAGATAGAACTGTTGGGTCATACCATCTAACTCATAGCTTTTTAGTGCGATGGGGGGGGGGGGAGGGTGAGAGAGATCCCCCGAATGTATAGCGTGTGACTGCCAGCTAACTGCCGGGCACAATTTAATGTGTTGATTTCGTCCACATCCGAAAAAGACATTACGCCTGCGGATCCAAGAAAGAATTATTTTCTGACGGGGACCCGCAGTGCCTCTTGTCACTTCTGAAGGAAGCCCAACTCTGCAAGTTGGTTGAACAAATATTTATCATATTTACACGATTTATATAGACACATTTTACAGTTTGGACCTTTTCCCGTTAGATTTGTGCAATTTTTCAATTTTATTTGATCTTACTTACAGACATCTGAGAGTTGAATATATCCAAAAATGAGGGAACGAGAAAACTATGAAAGACACAAAGTAGCCGTTATTGTGCCCACGCGCCATTAAACTCAAACTCCAAAACTTATTTGCTTTTGGAAATATGTGGTGCAGCTGTGGATGTAATATTTATTTATTTTTGTACTTTTTATTTTATTAATGTTTTTTTTTTTTTTACAGCTCAGTGACCGCTGCGTAAAGCAATTGTGTATCAACCTGGGGGGGGGGGGGGAGGGGGGACTTAGCAGTCTGTAGCATTGGTTCTCTAAAAGTGGGCGAATATGCTTGAGGAGCGAATATTTTTTTTTAATTCGGCGAGAGGAGCGAAAACGAAGAAAACCGCCTAGGTGTGTGGGGTTGATGAAAGGGGCAGAACTACATGATGTAGAGACAAGTACAGAGCAGCCACTGAATTGTTTAACAGCATGCCTAGATTGGGTTTGATGAACTTAAAAGAGCCTTTTTTTGTGTGCATTTGAAAGGAATACTTTCTGTTTTATAATGAATTAGCTGAGTTCCCGGCCCTGCCCGGGATAAATCGATTTATTAGTTTCAGTTCTGTGTGATTATTATGGACCTGCTTCATTTTGCCTGTTCCTTTAGCTTTATTTTATTTTTGTTTGTTTGTTTTTAGATACGTTTTACTGCTCTCCTTTTGCGCGTTGACGTCCTGCGCGTCCCGCCAGCATCCGTCAAATGGCTAAGATTGGCGCACGGGTTAGTTTGTTTGCACATCGCAGGAAGTGATAGCGTCAGGTGTAAATGGAAAAGAAATATTATAATACTTTCCCAGGCATATTGAAAACACAAACCTGTACTTTTGGCCCTGCAGCGTCAATCTCCCAGTTCCAGACCCTTTCTTTTTCCCAGTCTAGGCACATTGAGAACACACAAAGTTTTATACTTGATAGTCGTAGAACTCAATCTCATCATTCAAACCAGTCCTAACCGGAAGTTGTTTTGTGAGTGTGATACAGTCTATACCGGAACCAATCTTAGTTACATTAATTTGCCGAAAAAATAGACCGAACGCCAATGTGTCGCAACCCAGAAACTAATACAAACGTTCTGCGAGTTATTAATTTTTTATTTTTTTTTCTGTGCCGGGGACACGACGACAGTCTATACTAAGCGTTGTATAAAATCTGAGGGCCACCGAATCAGCATTAACAGAGGCGTAGCGAAAGGCGCGCTGCAATTGTCGTAAGGTTTCACTTTTATTAATATAGATTATCAACGAGCCTTTTGTCATTAACTAGGCTTTGAAAACCTTAACATCATAATGTGTGTACAAACTGTCTGCTTGTGAAAATAATGTGCCTGTTGGGTCTCAGTAGAGATTCTGTTTGTGTGTGTGTGGGGGGGGCGGACAGGGGGGAGGGGGCGGCCGAGGGGGGGGGGGAGAATGGGGCGATGAAAAAAAATTGGAGCCTGAGGGGACGATTGCCTGAAACAGGTTGAGAAGCACTGATCTATGAGCTTAGCTTGCCGGGGCAGCCCCTTATCTCTGCTGTTCCTGATAAGCGTCAGCGCACCGAATCGCGCGCTTTTCAAAGGCAGACAAAATAACAAAACTTATACAAGCGGAAAGTGGACAAGTCATATGCTACTAGCCGACCCGCGCAAGATATACCCTGCAAATTTTCCATGTACTAAGCGCAACCGTATATATCTAGGTCTAGGCTACATTAAAACGGCATTTGGATTCCATGCTTTGACTAATAGAACTTAGTGTTACACCACAATTTCACACAGAATTATTTTATTTAATTTTCCGTTCTACGCGGAACGGTTTCGTTTCTTGGTGCGGAACCAAACTTCCGCGTTCAGTCGGCGCGTGAAAATGGTATCATTCTTCCGGTTCATTCAAAATGGTGAATTAAAATAGAATTACCGAAAAAATCTATTTTCATAAATTCGGGAACAGGAGTTTTCGTATATGTGACGAAAACCTGGGTATGTAGATACTGTAGACGTGTGTAAAATTTAAAGCGCGTGAGCTAAGTATTAACGAAGGAGTAGTCTAACATAGCCTCCGAAGTTCACTTTTGTAATAATAGATGACAAAATGAATCGGAAAAATATTTTATTTTTTTAAAATGGACACTTTGGTCTCTACTCAGTAAGTTTCAGCCTCAATTGTGGTCTCGTTATGACCTGAGTATCTATTGCAACCTGCATTTTTTAAACATTTCGAAGCGTCGACCGTTACCAAACATTGGTAAGTCCTTATACACTGTCAGATATTCATATTACTCATGACTGACGTTTTGGGATCACAAACACGCACACACACACGCACACACACATACACACAGTAGGATCTTCTCTCTTAAATGTATCAAAGAGTCATGGGAACATTTTGTTGTTGTTGTTTTGTTTTTGGAAAAGGCATAAAGGGAGGTTATCGCTTTAATAGTATGTGTTATTTTTATACATGTAATTGTTTCCCTTGAACACTCTCAAGCCAAAAGATTTAGGGGAGAAAACCTGAAGAAACTGGAAGTTTGTCCTATTTTTTTTTTTTCGAGACTTTGCTCTCACCAGAAATGACAGTACTTGGCCAGAATAACGTTATCAGTTTCTGTCTCATGTTTGTCTCTGTTAAAAATCCATCCTCTCTTTCTATCTATCTATATGGCCTTTAGCGTCTTTACAGACGGTCTTAGCAGCTAGAATATTCACTTTCACTTTGACTGACAGCTTCTCTCGTGGCTTATTCTACCAATGTTTGACCCGAGAGTGCGATGGCAGTGATTGCAGGTCAGTCTTTTGGGTTCACTTTGGCGAGTGTTTTCATTCCGCCTCTGTCGTTTTGTCAGGTATGTTTCTTTTGCCTTGAAGTCTATTGCGAGCGTGCCACTGCGCAATTTTTGTCTCCATCTGCTTCGATCATTTGCAAGGTTCTCCCATTCATTGGGGTCGATGTTGAATGCTTTCATCGTGACCTTGCAAGTGTCTTTGAATCGCAGATGTGGCCTACCTCTGGGTCGGTTGCCAGTAGCAAGTTCCCCGTAGAGAATTTTTCTGGGGATGCGATCATTTTCCATACGGTGGAGATGTCCAAGCCACCGCAATCTTTTTTTGCCTAGGAGAGCCTGAGTTGATGGAATGTTGGCTCGGCTCAGAACTTCGATATTTGAGATCCTTTCTTGCCACTTGATCTTGAGAATTTTGCGTAGGCAGCGCAGGTGGAAGGAGTTGAGGGATCTTTCATGTTTGGAGTAGGTGGTCCATGTCTCTGAGCCATACAGCAGGGTGCTTAGGACGCAAGTTTGGTACACGAGTACCTTTGTTTTGATGGTCAGCTTGCTATTGTTCCACACCCTTTTTGAGAGTTTGCCAAAAGCTGTGGCCGCCTTTCCTATTCTGGCATTTATTTCAGTTGTTATGTCTGTGCTACCACTGATGGTTGAGCCTAGGTAGCAGAATTTTCCCACTTGCTCCAGAGGAGAGCCATTCAGCATGATTGGGTTGGGGTTTCTCAAGCCTTGTGTCAAAACTACAGTTTTTGAGACACTGATCTTTAGCATAAATTTGTCACAGGCTTTGGCAAGGCTATTGATGAGAGCCTGGAGCGTGGTTTCATCGTGGGCCACGATTGCAGCATCATCTGCGAAGAGGAGCTCTTGTAACATAATATGCTCTGTACGAGATTTTGCTTTTAGTCTGGCAACATTAAAAATGGAGCCGTCCACTCTGGTGTTAATAAGTACTCCACCTGAACATTGACCAAAGGCATTCTTGAGTAGGGCTGCAAAATATATACCAAATAAGGTAGGAGCAAGAACACATCCCTGCTTCACACCGCTGTTTACAGCAAATGAATTGGATGTGCAGCCCTCAAAGTTGACACGTGCCCTCATGTCAGTGTGGAAGGATGCAATAAGTTTTAGCAATGTTGGTGGACAGCCTATGGATTTAAGGACTGCATACAGGCCAGATCGGCTTACGGTGTCGAAAGCCTTTGTTAGGTCCACAAAGCATGTTATAAGCGGCCTGTTTTGTTCTTTACATTTTTCTTGGATTTGCCGAAGTGCAAATATCATGTCAATAGTTGATCGTTTGCTTCGAAAGCCACATTGTGTTTCTGGTAAGACTTTTTCCGCCAGTTGTTGAAGGCGGCCGAGGATGACGCGAGCAAAAGCCTTTCCAGTAATGCTGAGGAGGGATATGCCTCGATAGTTGTTGCAGTCGCCTTTGTCTCCTTTGTTCTTGTAAAGTGTGACAATTTTGGCGTCTCTCATATCATGTGGTATCACGCCTTCTTTCCAACACTGCAGTAACAGATTATACAGGTGTGGTAATAGTGGGCCTTTTAGGTCTTTTAATACCTCTGCAGGAATGTTGTCACTTCCTGTGGCTTTTCCAGCAGACAGGTGGTCGATTGCATTGGAAAGCTCGACTAAGGAAGGTTCAGCGTCAAGTTCGGCCATTATTGGCAGTTTTTGGAGGTGTTCCTCAAAATCTGGTGGAATATTTTTCTCAGTTGAATACAACAGAGAGTAATGCTCTACCCACCTATTCAGTTGTTCATTTTTATCTGTGATGGGTTCACCATTTACAGACTTAAGTGGGGCGCTTTTGGTGATGATTGGCCCAAGAGCTACTTTCATCTGACTAAAGGCGGTTTTCATATCTCCCTTTTCATTTGCCTCTTGTATGCTGTTACACAAGTCTGTCCAGTATATGTTGGCGCAACGTCTTACCTCCAGCTGAAGTTTAGCTTTTGCATTTTTCAAACAAGTTTTTGTACTCTGATTGCAATTTTTGTTATACTCATTGAAAGCAGATTTCTTTTGCTCAATGAGAGGTAGGAGAATTTCGCTGTTCTGGGCTACCCAGTCGTTGTTTGAAACTTTATGCTGTCCAAAAGACTTGATGGCACAGTCATGAATTTTTGAACTGAGAGTTTTCCATGTTTCATCTACCGAGTCACATTGGGTGACATTATCCATGCTTTCAGCAAATAACTTTTCAAATGACTTTCTATTTGATTCATCTCTGATTGCTGTTACATTGATCTTAGGGATTGAAGGGGCTTTTGATCTGTATATTTTCTTGGCCGAAATTTTGATTTTGCTGACTACCAGTGCATGGTCGGTGTCACAGTCAGCACTGTGGAGGGAACGAGTTATTTTTATACAGCCCAAACTCTTCCTCCTTGAGAGAATAAGATCTAATTGATGCCAATGGCCAGACCTGGGATGGCGCCACGATGTTCTTTGGCATCTCTTAAGGTCAAAGTACGTGTTTGTAACACATAATGAGTTTACGGAGCATAGCTCCAGAAGGCGCTGCCCGTTTTCGTTGATGTTGCCAATGCCGAAGTGCCCAATGCACTTTGGCCATGCGGAGTGATCTGCTCCCACTCGAGCGTTAAAGTCACCCAGAATTAGCAGGCCTTCGGTGAGAGGGATGTTGTGGAGAGTCCTCTGCAATGCCTCGTAGAAAATGTCTTTGGTTTCGTCAGAGGAGGTAAGTGTTGGGGCATAGACACAGATAATGTTGGTAAAACCAGACCGGGTGTTCAGTCTGAGTGTCATGATGCGTTCTGACACTCCAATTGGAGTTGCGATCGAATTGATAAGGGAGTTTTTTACGGCGAAGCCCACGCCGTGGATTCTCGGCTGTTCGCTGCTAAGGCCCTGCCAGAAGAAGGTGTAGTTTTCTTCTTTGACTGACCCGGAGTCGGGAAGTCGAGTTTCTTGAAGGGCAGCGATGTCGATGTTTAGTAGCTGAAGTTCTCGATCAATAATTTGGGATTTCCTGATGGAGTCAATATCAGTGAGATCTTGCTGTTGCAAGCCTGGGCGCATTGTTCTGACGTTCCAGGTACCAAGTTTTAGTATTTTTCTGTTTTTGCCAGGTGCACACTTTACGTCAGCTTTTTGACTTTTGGTCTAGCTCCAACCACCTTATGAAGCAGGCTGACGTGGCGGAACAACACCCAACTGCCTGGGGGCTGCCCAGGTTACGGCGGGCGGTAGTTGATCAATGCAGCTGAAAAGCCGCTCCCACCGACAGAGGGGACCCCTGGCGCTCATCCGTACGCCAAATGGATTGAGCTTATCACCGGTAACTGCCACCTCCCGTGTTGTGCCCATCCGTAACGGATGGCTGGAGTGTCCTCTCCAAATCGGAAATGGGTGGGCTTATAGAGGAGAGACAGACGCTTGCCAAGCCCGTGCAAACGCCTCCTCGTTTTGCTGCCTTGCCTGGGCTATTTTTAAGAGATGGTGCTTTGCCCAGAGGCACCACCCCTCTCTCTGCCATTCTAGTTAAACCCAAGGGAGAGACCAGGTCAATACATTTGGAACTAGTCCGGCTGCAGGGGATGCTGGAAGCCAGTTTGATGCAGTTCTCCCTGACAACCACCTTCGGGTCTCCACTCCTGATTTTCTGTCTGGGTTTACTCCCATAGCCTTTGCTATCATAGCAACACACAAGGCAGTGCGGTATTTGTATTCAGGGTTACCTTCCCCTAGTCTTCCTCTCTCCCGAGATGACCCACAAGACAGTGGGGGTGACAGTAGCAGGCTGTATTGTGTACTGTTATACAATAGCAGAAAACTCTGGCCTGACAAATCCTCTCTTTCTATACATCTATTTATCTGTCTGTCTGTCTGTCAGTGCCATTCCCCCTCCTCTCTCTCCCTCTTTCTCTCTCTCTCTCTTTCTCCCCTTCTCTCTGTCTCTTCATCTTTGATTTGTCTCCATGACTTCCTCCCTTTTCTTGTCTTTACTCTTTACCCCCTCGTTCTGTTTCATTTACTTTTCATTTTGATCTCCATTTTTACATTTTTGCTAATTTTCTCTTTTTTTTTTCTTTAAAATGTACTCTCTCTCTCTCTCTCTCTCTCTCTCTCTCTTTTTTGTTTTCTCTTTCTCTCTCTCTTTCTCTCTCTCTCTCTCTCTCTCTCTCTCCCGTGTGTTCTCTTACCCTCTCCCCTTCCGTAAACACTCTCTACATCAATGACCATATCCCAACTTTGTGTTTCTAAGGCTGCAAGCGCAGTGGCTTCACATCTCCTTCGGTTTCACGTTGTGATCCAATTTCAACTTGTTGAATTGTCGTGAGCTCTACATTATCTCTAGCCTTCGTCGGAGTGCCATCCATTCACTTTCCACTCACTTTCACGGCCAATACGTGACCATCTGGAGTTCTAGTGCTGCACTCAAATCGCTCCCGTTTTTCAATCATCGAATCCGGTGTCGCAAGATCTAAAAACAGCACAGTGAAAGGTCACAGTTCCAAACTTTTTGTACACAAGAATTAGTTTGCATCAGATATTATTTTTGATTTCATATTTGAATTCAATGACCCAAATTACTTACGAGCGAGAGGGTTTTTCCAATTTTGGTCTTAATATTGAAAAAGAAAAAAAAACACTCTTGCTACAAAATAATTGTGTGGTTGCTTCTAGCTTTGAAAAAAAAAAGTTTTCTTGTAACTATCCCCGCTACAAGCGACGGCATGCCTCCATTTTGAAATTTGGGGTCATGGGTCACACGCGGATCGCGAATGAAAAGTGAGTTGGGGGCTCTCCGATTGTATTGAGGTCTTTATTTTCAGATTGCACAACCATCTCAATTTTTATTCTCCCTAAATGGCGAGTGGAAGATATGGGATATGTGAAGCCACTGCGTTTGCAGCCTAATTTTCTTCCTTCTCTCCTTCTTTCCCCCCCCCCTCCCCCCTCCTCTTTTTTTTTCTCTTATTCCCCCACTCTCACCACCAGCAAATCACAGCAAAACTCACTTAAACCTGAATGTAACAAAACAAATAAACTGACGAGGACAGAAAATACAAAATGTGGTTTTATTGTCAGATTAACAGATATCAATTCATGATCCCCTGGCATCCAATAAACCCCGACAACGTTCACACCAACAATTCCTGAAATCTGACATTCAATGAAACTCTTTCATGATCTGTGGCACTACCAAAACTATTTCATGGTCTGTGATATTGAATGAAATATTTGACAATGTTAACCAAAACGATTTCATGATTTGTGATATTCAACATGCTTACTTATAACAAAGATACCAGACACAAAATGATGAGATAGCTAGCGCTTTTAGTGTGCACAGATTTTGCACCGCCACCTATTGGCGAATTCGCGGAAGTCATGAAAAGCGCCGTACTTGGCAAAGCCAAATAAGGAAAATATAGAACTTTGTTCACTGTTCACATCTCTGTAGGCCTTGAATGACGTCACTTATTTTGCCATCGTAACTTCAGTCCATCTGTGGGAAAACTCTGGCTACTTTTCCATGTTTTTTAGTCGCAGTAGCACAATCACAAATTCGCATTTTAAATGTATCATTATATCAAGCATTCTTATCATACTAAGCGCCATGCCCCCCCCCCCCTCCTATCAGCGGGCGAATTGTGAGCACAATTGTTTTAGGGGTGCAAAGAAGGGAGTGTCTCATCTTATCAATTCTAGTACCTTTGCTTATAATTATGGTTCAGATCCGATAGAATTATTACGGTAAACATATCTCAGAACACACACATGCGCGTCTAGCCCGACACACATCTACATACGCCTGCACACACACACACACATACACATACCTACATTCGCACACACAGACACATACACGCTCATAGAAACCTCTACACACATTTACACAGACACAGTCCCACACATCCAAACACAGCCCCCCCCCCAACCACACACACACACACACCTTATACACGAACACACAAACATTATACAAACACCAAAATTCTTTATGTTCACGAAATACAATGCCAGAATATATAAGTGTGCAAGACTAGTTACTCATGTATGCAGTTTTTTTTAAACTGTTAATTTGTATTAATTTCAGTAATCACAAAGTACAATTAATACATTTTCTCAAAGAAAAACAACAACTCAGCCAACTTATTTCCACAAGCAGCATATTGAAGATCAAAGCGCTGCATCTGGCTCGCGAGCCGTGATTTGGCCATTCCTACTATGTGTGAAATCAGTGAAATCAGTGAAATCAGTGAAAATCGTCTATGGAAGATAGCTCTTATAGATTTAAAACATCAAGGCCTTTTCATGGGCATTTAACATGCGCTGGCACAAGGGGGTTGAAGACAAAGGTAGGCAAAGCGTGTTGTAGAGCTTTACTCTAGAGGATTCGCTACCATTGGTATTTACACCTCACTTTTCTTGGCTTTATTTTTCTTGTTTGTGTTTGTGTTTGTGTTTGTGTTTGTGTTTGTGTTTATGGCAGGGATTCGTTTATTTAGAATTTTGCCCGGGCAGCGCCCTTGTTCGGCCTGCTCCTCTCCACTTCCAACTGCCAAGGTACCTTTAAGGTGCGCAACGTGCACAATGGGCCCTCCAAGTTTTACATCCCTATCCCACAAGACTAGGTGCTTGATCCTACCTACCATATGATCAGGGACAGGATCCCCCCCCCACCCCCAAAACAAAAACAAAAACAAAAACAACATGCCTGCCACGACCGGGGATCTAATCCAATACCTTCGGCATGAGAGGTGAGCACTTTGCCTCCAGACCACCGTGTCCTCCCTGTTCACCATTCTTAAGGCCGAACGTTCGCACAGGGGAGGGGAGGGGAGGGGGGGGGTTGAAGGCAAGCATATGAAAAGCATGCATTGGGCTGGGGGGGGGGGGTGAAGGGAGTGATGAGAAATTGCCAAAAATCATGTTACGTACTTCAAGAATGTCCCTATTCTTGCATTCAATACTCCTGTGATATCCTTACGTAAACAACTGCCAAAATCGCCCCTTATATAATTATATTGATTTCTTCAACATTCTCGAATGTTCATTTCTACGGCCTCATGGTAAACTATCCTAAACGGAGTTTTTTTGTTGTTTTTTTAAAGATGTTTCCGATGGTCGTGGCCCTTGACGGAACACAGTTGGGTTTAAGCCTTTGACAGCCCCCAGTTGTCTTATAAGTTCCGGGTTAAGTTGTGAAATTCGAGGGTGAGATGACGGAGGTCTTTTGTTTTTTTTAAATTATCGGAAATATTTAGCCTGATAAAGAAAATTATTCGGTCTTTTGCCTCTCCTGAAAGACTTGTTAAAACCGAGTTACGACATTTTACTGCCGCACCCGCAATATAGCAGTCCAGTTTCTTTTCTCACTTCACTACTTTATGGACGTATTTAAATGTTACATTTATATGTTCCTGACTAGCACATCACAATCATGATTATCATATAGGAGCTAGACGGTGACCTCGTAAGCATCCAACATATCGTGTACCCCATAAATTTCGTACCATAACTTGGGTAGGGCCAACATTTTGGACCAAATTCAGCTTTTTATGTTATGCATTTATACGATTTTGAGACGCTAGAGAAGAGACACATTTTGGTCGAGTAGAATTGAAAAATGTGATAGGAAATTTCGTTTTCGCTTCAACTCTAAATATCACATACATTGAATTACTTAATCACTCCTTGTCAAAAGGCCAACTCCTTTCTACACCGGGGAAATCATTATACATTACAATCTCTTGCTGCTCACAGATGGATAATTGTTAGCGCAAGGGCTTGATTTATTATGACTGATATGACCAAATCCAATTTAACTATCTTGTTTCACTAGCTTCTTCCCAAACTTTGAGGCATCAGCAGCCCCCGATCCACCATCTGGCCCACTCACAAAGAAAGATTGGCTGTAATCCAAAAAGAGGAATCGAAATGCTTGGGATAACAATGCATATAATTGCCTTGGAAATTCCAATTTAAAAAAAAATGAAATTGAAATTTCGTAGGTGTTCTGACGTCAAGTGAAAAGCACCAATGACTAGTTTAACTAGATGAGGTACACTAATTTGGTCACACGCCCTCGCCATGTGTAAAAACAAAGTCATTATCCTCAAGCAAGGGTAGGCCAACTTTGGGCGCGCATAACGCAGTGATGTAGACGTCATCAAGCCAAATGGGCTTCACTCTGAGGGCTGCTTGGTACAGTAGCTGGACAGTGGACATCGGATAACCTAATAGCCCACCCAGGGCAAAAGTGGGTAGCAGGGCGTCGGAAAACTCTTCCACCGACAAGTAATTCTTGTGTTCCTTAATCCTAATGGGTTCCCATTTTTCCTGCCTCCTTCCCAGAATAAAATTCTTGAAACCTTCACGAGTCCGTTTCAAAGCGGCCACCACTTCATCAGGCTTGATTCCCACATCATCATCTGACCTGATGACGTATTGCGCATGCAAACAAGACGTGGACGCCCATTTTAACATGGACACCGCTTTAAATCGAACATGTTTATAAGTATCATTAAAATCTTCTTGAACGATATCTCCAAAATGCTTAACTTCTGTGTTCACTTTCTCTTGGATCTGAGCACTATCATTCCCTACAGGTTTGCCCAGAAAAAATAACAACTTGGCAGGATTGTTAGACTTTCTAACGTATTCACCTAAAACTCCCGAGCGCTTTTTTTGGCGTCTGTCGAAATTCGCCGGGGCAGAGGGTGTTACAAAAAGTACTTCCGGTTGATCTTTCAAGCACGGCTGGGCCGGAGAATGAATATAATTGAAGTCATGATTGTTAATAGCCGGTTCAGATAGGAAAGAAATCACAGACTCTTGACGATCTATAACCGACTGCATTTCTTGATTCTGTTTCAGCAAGATGAATGGATCTATTATTGAAATCTGAGACGAGTTATGCTCCTGTAAGCTGTTACTTCCCTTGATGGCGAGAATGCTGCTTATGCTCCCCAGATGTTCTTGCACGCAAGGCAAAATGGAATGCAACAGAAATCTTTTAGCAACAGTTTTGATGGACTGGCCGTCTTCCTTTTTTAAATTATCAATCATCTCTCTCACTATCATACTGCCTGTTTTTTCATCGTCTAGAGTGGATATATTTTGTCTGTTCTTCGTTGTTCTGAATACGAGACTCAGGCTGGTCACAAAGTATATACCCAGCAACACGATTAACATCTGCTTAAGGGTTGATTTTTTCATTGTTGTCTTGTGAAGCATGGTAAGTGGGATTATCCTTGCCTTGCATTACTTCCTCTAACGTGGCTGCAGAAAAGAAAGCACAGAAATGGACAGTTAGTATAATGTGTAAAACACACACAGAAAAAACAAAGAGAAAAAAGATTACAGGTCATTATATCTTCGATTTACGATTTACAGCATAAAGTAACATTTCTGAGATACGCTTTTGTAAGCTAGACTATACAAAAGGGTTTTCGGGGAAGGAACCAGAATAAGAGATAAATGATCTGAAATAGTTTAGGGGGCAGCCTGGGCTTCTTGGTAGGGTCTAGAGACTGTGTCCCCGTCGGGGGCTTGGGGGTGAGGCATGTATGAAGGTCTGCGTCGATCCTGAACGATCAGGGATGTACACCCAATGTATTAGTTGCCCTGTCTATCAGCTGGTCTGGGGCAGCGTCGTCTGTGACTGTGGAGACCAATGTGAGAGTTGCAGAATCTCTCGCAAATGTCACATTTATGCACTGTCTTTGGTATGTGGGAGTTGATGCGTTCCTTTCTACCGCCCAGTTTTCCATCACAGCATTCCTGAGCTTCTCCTTACCCCAATCTGAGGCGTTGGTTCAGGGTGCCCCTCCATCCTGTCCTGTCAACAGTATTGGTGCTAAGCGCTGTCAAGTCTTTTTTATTGCAGCGGAACTGTGGGCGACCAATGGTTCTTCCCCATGCAGGGGTGGCCAAGCTTGCTTAATGGATGAGCCACATACCATAACCTCCAAATGTTCGAGAGCCACAAGATATGAACAAAATTTACACACACGTCTTTATTGTCACATACAATCAGATTTTGTTAGAAAAAGTTCGTTTTGCATATAAATATTAGGATAATCAATATTATTATAACTATATTTTTTTTCTAAAGTAGGAGTAACAGCTGAGGTTGTTTTAGCACGTTATAGTAGGGGGGAGTTAGTTGATCTGACTACAACCCTTTAGAAAACGAAACTATTACAGCTGTAGAATAAAAAAAACACGAGATCCGACGATCGATTGAGTAATACTAAAGTTTAATAACTGTATCTTAACAATAAAATACTAGGAAGGCACCAACGAACAAGTAAATATCCTACGCCACAGAGAAGGAAAACTCACTTACTCACCGACCAACCACTCACATGGGTCCATATATAGGTATTTCTGTAGAAAGTTCCCGAAATAAATGTAACTTTTGCTCTCGCCAGAAACACATAAACTAACCAATCACGTATCAATACCCTGTCCCAGCCAACGCAGTCTACGCTGTCTGAGCAAGGTTAGGACAAATGGGGAAAGTCCCCGACTGAAAATGAATTTTATCATTTCAAAATGCCCATTTCAAGAACTCATCTACAGTACTTGTACTTTCGAGTACATAACGTGAGAAAGGAAAGACGAAAACAATAAAGAGAGGAAGGGGTGAAGCGGCTTTCACAGTAATTCTCCTATCTTTTGTCTTTTTGCACTCATCATGATTTCTCATTCAAGATTTTCTTACCATATGACACACACACACACACAAAATGTACTTCCGATACTGTCTGGACAAGTTCTGATAAAAGATTATTCTTATCATTGGCATTCTAGGAGGAGCCGTGCCAGACGATATTAAGGTTCCAGGCCGTAATGGTTAAATAAACTACAATAGCAACATAAGTCACACAAAACCAGACAGACGTCTATAGGATTGTATGAAAACGATTGTTGGATATAACGAAGCAAACAGTCATTGATGCATCAAAGGCCAATGTATATGTATAATTATTATCTGAATAGTTTCTATGCCCGTTTTGACATTCATGATTTCTCCGCTGATAATATATAATATGTGATTTGGACCATGCTTTTTTTTTATTTTGTCAATGAAGTTTCAATTATTGTCAATGAACAAAACATTGTAAAACAGTTCACAACATTGAATGCCAACCGGAGTTGTGCTCCCGATAGTATAAAGTGTAAGACTCTGAAAATGTGCTCTCAACAACTGCCAAAAAAGCTTTTAAGCCTATTTTTGATTTATCACCAATCAACCACGTAATTCAATTGTGTTACAAAAGAATTAAGATATTAACTGTACCGAAAAAGAACAAATTGGTAGAAATGAACCATTAAAAATGAATTGCACTAACATCTGTTGTAATGAAGCTTGAAGAGATATTATTTTGATTTGATTATTGCCCCTGGGCGAGTTTCACCGTGTGGAAAGGGGTTTGGAAGATGCCATTCAATAATATATTTCTTGACAACATCTGTAAACACCTTGTTACTCCTAAGAACTTTGCCCAATCCTTTAGGTAGGCTTTTCCAGCGCCTTCAGCACCATAAAATCACACCTCCTTTTTTCAAAATTGTCATAAATGTCACATCCAACAAACATGTTGTACCGTGGGCACTAGTTTTCTTTATAATCGACGCCCAGTATGTAAGTTTGAATGTTGGTGTAACAGTTGACGTAATTTGCAACACGTTGTGAATGGGAATAGTCAGATTATATAAACTACTTCCCTTTAAAACGAAACTGTTACAACTATAATTAATAAAAACACGGGATCCCTCGAACACTGAATACTAAAGTTTAATAATGTATGATGAAATAAACGATATCCTAGAAAGGAACAGGAGGGTCATATGAATACTGCACACTTCTGTCCAAATATGAATACTGCACACTTCTGTCCAAATATGAATACTGCACACTTCTGTCCAAATATGAATACTGCACGCCCGAGGAACATACGAATACTGCACACACCCACTCACTCGCATGGCTCTTATTTATACTACTTCTGATACTAAATTCCGGCACCAACTTGACCACCGAGCTAACTCGAAAATGACCCAGTAAGTTCGGTTGACCCGCAAATCATCCAATCAAACAACAACCCGTCATCGAATTACAGCATCTCAATTGGACTTTTGCGTAAATAACGCTCTCTGGAACATTAAGGAATGTACTGCTATTATCAACACATGTCAGACCTAGGTTAGAGGCGCCGCTAGAACATCAAAGTAAAAAAAAAACACTAACGAGAAGGGATGAGAAAGGCTCAGCGATAGCGAGTGACCAACGAAAGGGGGGCGGGGAAGGTAGAAGACCAGACGCGCAGAGCTCGGCTCTCGTTGTCGCGAATATACAAGAGGAAGGGGGAGAAAGGATGGCTTGCAGATGCTCTAGTTAGACAGAGCTTTTTTTTTTTACATCATCAATTCTCTCAACAAACACGGGAGAAGCACAAGCCTGCCTTTTCTCCCCTATCTCTGCACCATTTATTCCAGTGCTGTCAATGCAGTCGCGAGCTTGACATACAATAAACTTAGCAGATGACACCAGCATCCAAGGCCTAATCACAAACTCGGTCGATGAAAGCACATCACGAAATAACCGGATTTGCACAGCGGCGCAATGATCATTTTCTTGTATTGAATGTGGAGGGGAAAAAAAAGAGATTGTAATTGATTTTAGGACAAATATTGCACTTTTACCACTGTTAAGCATAGATAATGAAGAGGTTGGTTGAATAAACATCTGAAGTATTTGAGTACATAATATCCACCGCGATATAGACACACATATATTTCAAACATCCAATCAAGAGCCAGTCAAACAATGTTCTGCCTACGAAAATGAAGACATTTTCATGTTGATAAAACACTGTTTTTTCTTGTTTTACAAAGCCAGCATTGAAAGCACAATAACGTGCTGCATTACAGCATGGAGGCACACTGTCAGAGAACATGACAAGTGCAAAAACTTAACAACACAGTCCTGAAGAGAACATGCAACACAATACAGACGGCATATTTCAGTTTTCACCGCCTGTACTCGAGGGCTTGTGTAGAGAAATTCATATCCATTGTAAATGACAGCCAAGATCCCCCATTTTCATCAAATGTTTTTATCAGCAGTTTTCAGCGGGGGCGACATCGGCCCCCGAGTTGCGACTGCGAGTCTCAGGGGAGGGGGCGAAAACGACAAAACGGGAAGTTGGGGGGGGGGGGGGGGGCTAAAATGTGAGGGGACGAATTAATATTTTTCCAACTAGGGATTCCCGTTCTGGGAGATGTCTTGACTACAATTTCTCTTACTTTAGAAACATAATTATTACTTATGAATATTATAAAAAATAATAATTACTTCTGCCCACCTTCAATTTTTTTTGTTAAAAAAGTTGTTTTTTAGCTCTTCGCTGCAGTCTAAATGACAGTTTAAAAAATAAAGTTAATTTTCTTAAGTGTTAACTAATCCAGTCCAGTCGCTTTTGTATCGACCGCTTGTGTTGATTCAAGTTTCAGGTATTTTTCAATAAAAATTTGTAAAAATGTAAAATACAATGATCTTTGTTTTGGCTCCCTGTAATAAGCCCACCGTGCAGGAAACGAATTGTAACGATATTAATATTAATACGCGTTCAATTCCATTCGCGAGCAATTTTCCTTCCAGAAACGAGTGCGTAGTGTAGTGTTGCGCATGAACTCTGTAGTAAGACCATAGAATATGGGAAGCCTTCTGGGCCAAAAAGAGAGAGGGATAGAACAATCGGTTCACACGTTTATCCCGGATAATGCCCGGAACATCATCTAGTTATTAAAAAAAAAAAAAGAAAAACAGTCAAGTACATGCTGTTCAATTTCCTCGACAATTCAGTAACTTACTAGTAGATCTGAATGATAGTGGGTGAAGCATTACTTTAGAGAGAAAACCATACTAACATCATTTCAGTTCAACAGATGAAGCGCCCAACAGTGACGAGATGGCATCAAAGTTTCACAGACTTCATCAAAAATAGAGATTCCTGGCCTTCTCGCCGTCCATATTGAGAACGCTGAAAGATCTGAGCGATTTCTTCTGAAGGTCAGCTCCCTGCCAATGAGTAACTTAGTTAGACACTTTTTGGAGATGTTTGAATCAATGCGGAAGTTTCCTTTTCTTTTTAAGCAATAAGACTGAGCATGCCAGCCTGAAGAGAGAATACAGACGCTGCCTGCTTGTTGACAAGTTTTGCCAAGTTTAATGAAGTGGACATTAACGGTAGCAAGACAATCTAGTTAAGGCCAAGTATTTCCTGTTGTTGTTGTTGTCTTTCTGCGTAGAGCTGGATTGATGGAAAGAGGGGGGGGGGTATCTTTCGCTTCCATCAACTTGGCAAAAATCATTCACATTCGATTTTAAGACCTTGGAGATCTAAGTGTGGGTTGTGAACCCTAATGGCTTCAATGCACCTTTGACGTCCAGGCATTTGCAGGAATGCCACTGCTAGATTTCCAGCACTGCATTGAGGGTCATGTAATTTTTCAAGCAAGAGAGCTACAGCCTTTTTCCGGATAACACATTAGAACATCTATTCTTCCCTCTGGAAGGACGTTTCTTTTCCCTCTAAAGGCCTTTCCCGCCATGTTTTTTTTTTTCTAATTTGTAGGAAAGGACCGAGTGCAGCGTAATACACATTACAAGACCAGAGAAACAAGCTGTGGGTGTGTGTGTGGGGGGGGGGGGGATCTGTGTTTGCTTCTCAGAAACACCGACACTACACAGCTGATCCCAGCACACCAACCGCCGGAGAGCCACCGGCATGTTAACAGTACATGCACGTGGGTTTTATGAACAGGAACAGCCAATTGTTGGTGCATTTGATGAAAGATAGTTATTCTTTTTGATTATATCGCAATAATCAGCAAATCAAGAGACATCAAAAAAGCTTTGAAAACCGTAAATCAATTCATGTCTAACACGTGCTCTTTTGGTTGCACGTTTAGGTAGTGGTAAGATAGGGTTGGGGCCTATGACAGAAAATTTGGCATCTAATGTGGCGATTGCCTGGAAACGGTTGAGAACCACTGGTCTAGGTCGCCACGAACAAATGAATAATACCCATGAAAGAGCAAGCAGGGAAAGATACAGAAGATCGTTTTTGCCTTCCGCAATTCGCCTCAACAGACATTTTAGCTAGATCATGTGTGACACATTTCACTAAAGTTCCTTAACACGTCAGTTTACGCATTGCTGTTATTGAGTTTTTCTTTTAGTTGTGATGTATGCATATAATGTAACGATGCCTAAGATCTGTACTGTTTATAAAGACAGACAATGGAACTGAAAGAAAATCTTTGGGTAAACTTGTTCTTCAGTATGCGTCTATACAATGTTGCACATATTTTACGGCCAAATCTATAGTGCCAAGTAATGATGGTGGGATTTTTGGCTGTGTGAAATCAATTTGTGGACGGATACATACAAGGAGCTTAGACCATCCAAGGATTGTGCGGTGCTTGCTGCTGTAATAATAATAATAATAATAATAATAATAATGAAGATCATCTATATAGCGCCCAATCCCAAAAAAATTGCTCTAGCGCTTTACAATAGGTCTTGTTCTCACCATCTGCAAATCCCGCCCCCCCTCGCCTTCCTCACTCTCTCTCCCTCCCTCTCTCTCTCTCTCTCTCTCTCTCTCTCTCTCTCTCTCTCTCTCTCTCTCTCTCTCTCTCTCTCTTACGATGAAGATTTTCCGGGTGTTCTCTGGTGACTGTTGTTCTGCCTCGGCTCTTCGTTACGACAGTACAGACAGTGTTGTAAATACTTTTTTACAGTGAAATATTGGGAAATTTTAAATTAAGAACATTTAAGATAAACAACACAAGTATCAATACACATGAGTAGAACCCTGTAAACCACTTCACAATTTTCATTTCAATACTTGTAGTGGTGGGGATAATTGTGCATCTTTCAATCCATTGAAAGGAGAGAGAGAGAGAGAGAGCGAGAGAGAGAAAGAATCCTCATTAATGATTTCATTTGCCGTTGAGTAAAGTGCCATGCTAGATGGTTATTTAGCTACCTAGAAGAAAGTTTGCCTTTCACAATCAGCAAAAATATAATTTTCAAGGTTTCCTCCTTGAAAAAATGCTGTTTAAAAATCATCCGCTGATGACTCGAAAATGAAACACATTTATGAATGTGTATAGGAAACATTCAGGGTCAAACGACTGCAAATTAGAGGCCCCAATAAAAAAATTGCAAAGTGGAATTCATTTTCTCTAAATGCCGTTCATTGTTTGTATTGATAATATTGATTAAAGGGTGAGAAACATACAAGTTTAATAGTACTTATTGTGATTTTCCTGTATGAAAGTTGTTTCGGTGCAAACAGCAAAAGGTGCTTGAACTGATGGTCTTTTTAGAAAAATCGTGAAGACAAAATGCAGCTAGTTATGGAATGATGCGAGTCGACGTTGCCTATGCGCTAAACAGGACTGCCACACCTGAAGCAAGAGATTTATTGCTGCTGTCAAAACACAATAGGGATGTGAGGGTACAGTCGGGTGTACCGGGATCTAGGTGTACATAATAACGCTACCCGGAAAGTAGGCCTAGTACGTTTAGGGCCCACACCAAGGAACGTGCTGCATTGTTGCAGCATCCGGCAAAACAGGTAATCATGATAATGCGATAAGGGGTGATATCAGGTATTGTGTGGTATCGCCGAAAGGCGATAGTATCGTTATGCAATGTCTATTGTTTCCGTTGTATTGTCTCGGTTAGAGAGGTGAGTAATATTTGTATCGATACGATTATAATCCTGGATATCGAACACGCCTGCCTTCACTGATGGTGTCGCGATGTGGGTTACATGGGGATATTTCGACTGACACTCTTTCGAGGTCCGCTCCCACAATCGACGAACACACAAAAATAAATACTTGCACTCTAAAAACTAAATAAATCAATTGCTTTCAATTTTAGCAGAACTGTAGGGCAGTTTAATTACAGGAATTAATGTAACAAATATAATTATAAATATAAATATCAATTCAAAGGCAACTGAATCTAACTAATGGAACTACAGCTTTTATAAAGACTAACGTATTCAATCTAACTACTTGCCGGTCATATGAGTTATATGGCAAAAAGAATCCGCGCACGTGGCGACGGATATAACAGTTTAAATTCGATTAATTCAATGAGACATGTTATGATATGGACATTTCCTCTAGACACGCCATGGAGAATGCTTGTACAACCATGCGTTGTCTGGCGGTAGCTCTGAAACTGTCTTCAAAAGTAAGTAGAACGGTTCACTTTCATCATTACAAATTAGTATGGACTCTCACCATGCGGCCCTCACTAGGAGTGAGAGCGCTGGATGTAAACGCTGTGGGTTTATATCAAACCAAGTAGCTTAGGCTCTGGAGCTTTAAATCAGGCTCCTCACAATGGACTGCTCAACTGCGTCTCTATGTCCCTCATCTGGCTGAGGACTATCGCCGACCACCTCGTAAATGGATCGTCTACATGTGGCCCAGAACTAAGTTCTGTATGGCCTTAAATACTGGACTGCATCTGCAGCTTACCGTCTAATTCCTGGATTGTGATTGGTGCAACCACTTCTAGCTCAGCTGCCGAACTGAGTTATTTTAAGTAACAGCCCTACGCAACGACCTTGGGAAGACATCAAAGGTCGAATTACTTCATACAATATAATGTAATTTTATAGCAATAAATTCTTAACATGTTCAAAACCCCGAGCTTTTACTCTGGATCACGGTATTTTCTGTACGTCAACAGACGTCTCAATAACATTTAATTCCTACTCACCCCTTCCCTCTTTACTAAACCTAGTTCAAAACACGAGATATAACAAGTGCTCAGTCATGCACACCTACGCTGTCCGTCTATCCTTCCCCACACCTTCTGTCTATCTATTATAAAAAAAACTGTTCAAAACAAATTGCCCACGAGACCAAGTTATGCTGGCTCGCACAATAATTACGTTTGTAAAAATTACTCACTGCTCTCTCACAAAAATTTAGTCAGTGGAAACATTTATGAATTAAATCTGTTCTTGACAGATGGTGAGAGCGGCATTTTGAAAAGTTTATCTTCACTGATTCACGTTACTGGATGCTTTTAATAATAATATAAATTGTTCTTCTGTGCTGTGCTTGTATTTCTGAAAATATTGTGTTTTCAAAGCTGGTTCCAATTACGACCAGAGGGTTTACTCGTTGGATTATTGGCCTACATTATCAGTGTATTCTCTTATGAAGTACCGTTTAATGATAAGTATCTTGTCTTTACAAGCTGGAGATGTAGACTGGATCTAGATTCTACTGTCGCGTAAACATGGTGCGAAAGTGTTCTGTCTTTGGATGCAGGACTGGCTACAGAAATGAGCCAAAAGAAAAGAAAGTTGCCGTGTACAGTTTTCCTAAGGACAGTAAAGAGCGTAAAAAATGAGTAAGCTGCTTGCCTAACCAAATGAAGTTGGAGAATGTGACAGACAACATGGGAGTGTGTGCACTCCACTGGCCTACAGATGCCCCGATGGTGCTACGTGGAAGATACCATGTTCCTAGTATTCCTCCATCAATATTTCCAAATGTGCCTCCATCATGCATTCCAAGTACATCACAGAAAAGCACCCCCCGACCAACAGAAAGAGCAACTCAAGCAGCACGTGCCATGGACATCGATGAAATATCAGAATTTCAGGAGATGGATTCTCATAAGGCAGAAACCTTTCACAATGTATTTACCACTAAGCTGAAGCCTCTTGGACTACTCGCCACTGATAACGACACTCGGCACTATGTTCTCATCAGCCGCGACAGAAATGGATCCATTTCTAAATTCTCCCTTTACTTTGAACTAGAAAGCACAGCTGAATCCATTCAACTGCATTTTGAGGCCTACCGGGGTCTTAAAAGACTCCGCCATCCCTTCATCAAGGAGATAAAGTGCTGGAGCAGTCTTGATGAAATACTTCGCTTTGTGAAGACTGAGGACGAATCTGTTCCAGAGGATAAGAAAGTAAACTACCTCACCAGAAAGGTTAACCTCATCAATGCCAATAGGAACGGTCGCATTTATGACGCAGAAAATTTGCTGCTGGCCTTCACCTGGTACTCGCAATCACGGTCTCTTTACCTTCAGATGAGAGAGTATCTTCAGCTACCCTCACTTGCCACTTTAAAGAAGATAACCTGCGTGGCCAAGAATAAAAGTGATGATGAAATATTTTCCTCCATATTCAGTGGCTTGGGCGAAAAAAGTAAATACTGCATCCTCATAGTGGATGAGATATATGTCAAGGCAACAATATCTTACCGTGGTGGCACACTCTTTGGGTACGCAGCAGACTGCCCAGGGAAACTTGCAACTTCTCTGCTGTGTGTCATGGTAAAATGCTTTTTTGGGTCCAAAAAATTCCTGGCTAGACTCCTCCCATGTCATGCACTGTCTGCACAATTTCAGTTCAACCAGGTGCAAGACTTGATAGTTTCCCTGGAGAAATGTGGAGCCAAAGTAATTGCCATCGTGAATGACAACAACCGTGCCAACCAGTCTTTTTTTTTTCATGTTTCCGAAAGTTAATCCAAACTCCCCATGGGTGGCATCATCACCAGTTGACAGCTCCAGACCTCTCTTCCTTAGTTACGACCCAGTCCATCTTCTCAAGAATATTAGAAATAACTGGCTCACGGAACAAAATCCTTGAATTTCCTCTTCCAGATGCACCTGAAACAAAAACTGCAAAGTGGTCAGGCCTCCAAGAACTGCACCAACATGAACAGCTAACACTCCTCACTCTCTCAGATTTAACAAAGGCTTCACTGAATCCCAACAACATTGAGAAACAGAAGGTTTCCTTGGCTCTGAAAGTATTTTCTGAAAAACTAGCGCAGCACTGAAAACATCCACCAGTTCAACAGTCTTGGCATGACACAGCTTGTTTTATTGACCTTGTCCTGACGTTGTGGAAAGTATTTAATACAAAAACCCCTGTACAGCATATCAGATTCCGAGATTCAGACAGAGCTGCAGTGGCTGACATGGAAAGTGGGCAGCTGGAGATCCTGCGATTCTGGGCAGCCTGTGCTGACAAAATGAAGCCATTGCCTGGTCCAAGGGCCAAATCACTAACAAGAGACACAGCACAAGCATTGACATGGACATGTAACTGTCTGATTGCTCTCTGTGACCACCTGCTTACCACAGAATCACCTGTTCAACATCAATATATTGCTATTGGGTTCTTTCAGCAGGATGACATTGAGAGGCATTTTGCACATTTCAGAATGTCGGCTGGATCGAATTATTACATTACAGTCCAGGATGTTGAGAATACCCATGGAATTGACAGGGCAAAGCTGATGCTGGAGAATTATGATGAAATTGACTATACAGCAGCATAGCATACATGCTCCCTTTGTGAGACAGCAGTAACCGAGGCAGAACTCCGTCTCCTGGATGATCTCCTCGAGAGCGTCTGCAGCATTTCTGCAGATGAGAGGATGGCACTTTTCTTCATTGGAGGCTATGTGGCTTCAAAGGATCACAAGCTACAAGGTGAACCTTCATCTGTACCGCAGGAAGTTCGGTTATTCACAAAGAAAATTGACCGAGGTGGGCTAAGCTACCCGTCACATTGTCTAGCTTTTGCTCTACTTCTATAAGTTTTTTACTACCACAGAAGTGCGATGCTGCCGGAAGAGACTTGTAGACATACATTTAGATTTTCCAGCTCTGTATCACCTCAACCTGGAGTTAGATAAGACTGCTGCTATTCGAATCGTAAATGTTTTGATGAAAAGATTCACTTGCCAAACCAGGAAACAAACTGCGGACAACAGCAAAGAAGAAAACTGACCAAAGTCTCATCACTATAGGCACTTTCCAGCAATTTGCTTTGTTTTTTTTTTTTGCACTAAATCAGGAGCCAGCCATTGTTATTAACTTTGTTTGTTCGACTAAATCAAATGCCAGCCAGTAACGTTGTTTGTTGCATTAAATCAGAAGCCAGCCATTAACTTCGTTGCACTAAAATCAGAAGCCAGTCATCTTTACTGTTTCATGCACCTGACGAGAAGCCAGTCTCTCCTCTGTTTGCTGCACGAAGACCCCTTTCACACGGCGCGGGTCAACCCGCACCCGCACTTATGTGCGGGGCCCGCGCAAACCTAAGGCTGAGGTTTTCAATGGAACCTTTCACACGGGGCGGGTGCGGGTCGTACGTGTTTGCGGGCGAAATGTTTACGCGGGTTCCCCTAGGTTACCCGCACCCGCGAAGTTGAAATTGTACACCGTATGCAGGAATTTGCCCTTGGCTGCGCTTTAATCCCGTATTTCCTTTTGATTGTGACTTTTTTTTTCTGCAGAAACAGTATGGATGCAGATATTGATATAGAACTGCTAATATCATTAGTACTAGGGAGGCCAGTAAAAGTTATGTGGAGCAAGTTCTTTCGCCAATCAAAGGATACACTGATAATGTACATCTATGTCTCCTCTTTTGTCGCAAATACAAGATATAGGAGGAGAAACCGATCACTGTCCATATTTCGCGACTGTACAGTGTAAAATAGAATAAAAAACTGGAGAGATCTAAGTGCGGGTGCGATTTTCACCCGCGCCGTGTGAAAGGGTATGCGGGTGCGGGTGGACCCCACGCAAATGTGCGGGCGCGGGTGGACCCGCGCCGTGTGAAAGGACTTTAACGGTAAGCTTACACAATGAATCTACTGTGGAAATGGGGGTCTGATTCGTATGCATAAGTGTCATGATTCGGATGTTATTAAAACTCACGCAGAGAGTGAGTTGTTTTTTTACCAGGGCCATGAAAAATTGGCTGGTGGCCTTGAACGGTCCTCGCGAAATTATAGTTGGTGAGTAAATAAATGTAAAGTTAAACTGTTGGAGTCACGCTTGTCGGCTTATGTTCGTGATTAATAAGTAATGGAGTAGGGGTGAAACAAGGTGGGGACAGTTGACATTGTTAAGTATGACTAGACAAGTTTTTGCACGTCAACTGGCTGGTAGAATAGTGCAGACGTATTACTACAGTTAAAATGGTGGGAGGTTTCGACCTATGAGATAGCTGAACTAATTGGGCCAGCGGACTAGCACGCTGGGTAGTTAGATAGTATATAACATCGTGTAACGTTCAGATTTAGTGAATACAGACGAGAGAAGCATCGTTTCGTGAAGTATCTCCGGTTGGCCAGTACCTGAACTGTGTGGTCTGAAGACTAAGAAGTCCTTGCTAACGGACTGACTGAGCTCTAGAAAGAAAGGTCTGAGTGGGCTGACCTTTGAAAGCCCACGCTGCGCTATTTTGATGTTCGCGCCTCTCAGTAGGCGTGAGCAATGGTAATATATCTTAATTATTCAAGTATAATAGAGATCGGAGATAGAGAGAGAACTACAGCCTCATAGGAAGACTAAGGAAACCCCAGCTGGCACTCGACCACGAGTGTCCTGTATGATAGATCTATTGCCATAGTATGATTGGAATAATATAGCACATTGTTGATGAATTGAATAGTGATTGTGCATAAAATATAGTCTTTTGGCAACTGCTTAAATTACCTACAAGCCGAAGAGTGCTTCTGTAGGCTTTGAACGTACTGGGCTCTCCTAACATTTAAGCCCAAATGATTTATGGAGAGTTTGCCTGGCGACTGGCCAGTGGCGACTCAACTGTCACTTTAAATTGATATCCAGTTTCGTATAATATACCTATTTACTATTGATTGCAGTACCTCCATAGTTACATGAATATCATTGGTTAAGTTATTAATTAGAGTTTTTGGTTTGAATATATACCTCTATTGTCTTTTGTTTTGTTATTAATATTTATGTAAACTATGGCCTGACCGGCCTGACATATATACGCTCTAGTTATTTTAGTACTTTTCTTGTGTGGTTGTGTCCGAGTGTGAGTTAGCTGCCTCTCGTGCAGTCGTAACATCCCCAAGACCCTAACTCTGCTCGTGACAATAAGGAAGAGATATTCTGTAATATAGGATGTATTATAATCACTAACATTCCATACTTGAAACAATTACTAGGGGATATTTAGCCCTCCATTTTCATTGGAAGATAGCTTTTCTGGTCAATGATAGTGTTTTCGTTGTCGTTATTACTGTAATTGTTACACTGTTGCCGTGGTCAGCTTTGTTCCGTTCGTGTTTCTTGTATGCAGACGAAGCGGCAAGCCCATTCCTTGGTGTGGGCCCTAAACGTACTAGGCCTACTTTCTGGCTAGCTGGCCTGTTTTATAGTACGCCTAGGCCGGGATACAAAACACCGAGATAAACTAAGTTTATAAAAATATTTTTGAGAGTAGAGGAAAAGCCGTGTATTGTACTATTAGGCTTCGCTCTGCCTCTAGCGGACTTGAATTTTGATAAACTTTCAATCAAGAATGACAGAGTGAATACACTGCTATGTGATATTACATTATTGGCACAGAATTTTACTGCTTACATTTAGGTGTACAGAAACGTTGTTAAACACAAGATCGAAAATTATCGGTATAAAATCGCTGACGAACGCGACAGTGACGAATGAGGATAGGTACGTAGCACTGACGTTGATAAACATATCTGATGTAATTGTAGTTCTGTACGCTTTCAAGGGGGTAAAATGTAATGCTTGGTCACGTCATGATACAGAATAGGGAACTACCAGAAGCGAGAGAAGCCCGTTCTTCGTGACTAGCGGAAGTATGCGTACGGCCATTCTGGACGAGATGCAACTTCACTTGACCCATTCAGTAATTCGTTGACGATCGTGTTGGATGTAATTTATACTGGGCACCTGATATTTACACAATAGGATTCATTATTAATGTCTATTGTTGTGGATATCTTTATTAATTTGTTAGCATTAAAAGTGAGTCTATTGGAGATCTAGACCCACAATAGGATTCAGTCCAAGAACCGCAGTAGTGAGATCTGGCTGACATCAACATTTTTACTTCCAGTTTGGTGGTTGTGATTAGTGCGATTGTTCTTTTGATAGGCCCCAAGGAAGATGTAAACATGTTCAAATTCTTTTACGGAAATGAATTTCCAAATAAATGCAATGGAAAACATTTCAGCGTATGTAACAATTATGTTACATTAAATATCGTTGTCCGCGTGCCTAGTTACGAACAATCGATCTCATCAAAAATGGCGCAGGGTAGTCAAAATTGATGACGCATTCAAGCCCTGTGTCGCTTCTGGCAGTATCTCTATTCTGTGCGTCCTGACACGGATATTTAGATACAAATCAAGGAAATGTTGAAGATTCCCTCCAGGTCCACAAGAATGATTGATGGTGTGCCATTCATATACCTCTTTTCAACACTGCGTAGAAATTATCAGAAGTGATTTATTGTTAGCCAACACCGCATAAATTATATTTCATAGAAGGGCGAAAAATACTGTCAAGCCAAGCAGAAGTTTCAGTCGGTACTTCTGGATGCGTTTGAAGAATTCATAAATCCATTTTCAGAAAAAGCAAAATAAGACCTCATTAACATCTCTTCTAACAGTATATATTGACTGCAATGCTGCCTTCCTTTCCCTTTCAGCTTTCTTACATTTTTGATGATATGGCATTGTGCTATAGTATATGTTCTTGAGAGAATAAAATCACAGACAACAAACACCAGCGCACCACTAAAACAGAATGGCCTTCAAGTCTTGAAGGACAAGAGCGGTACAAAACAATGCTGGGGCTAAAGCAGTTTCAAAATGGAAAACCAAGCTGCCAGGAAAAAAATAAAGAAAACTAATCCCCTCCCTCCCCCCTCCCCCCCCCCCCCCGACCCAAAACAGCCGACAGGCACTGCACTGTAGCGACAATGTGTCTGCTCCAGTTGTAACTAGGCTGCAATGAGACTAAGGCAAATTTCTCAAGTGGGACCAAAGAAGGATACAAATACGATAGTCACTACTCAAAACCACCAGCTTCAAAGATACGCCAGCATGTCAGATGGACGAGAACACCCTGTTATGATAAGTTAAGGGTGGTGGGGGGGGGGGGGGATCTTGAAATCGAAATTAGGCTTCAAAATATCGATATCGTGATTCTGTCGTTTTAGGTTACTTTATCCAGTTAGGAACACTTTTTACTAACCATATGCCAATTGTGAATGTTTATAACCCTGAAATATGCCTTTTAGTGAGGTGGGGGTCAAGATAATGACACAAGAATCATGCCATTGGGTCCTAAATAACATCTCAGTGTCGCCACCACGAGTTTTTGTGAATACTTAGTGACAAAAACTTTGTTTATATGTTGAAGACTTGTCTAGGGCAAGGTAACAGGCCTGAGACATCCCATTTCCTTCTATACAAGCATGCAATACCCATAGTAAAACCATAGTAGGGTGCGTGATCACCCCCGACCTTCACCTCGCTTCTATTTCACTGATTGGTGGACTGTAAACGGAGCAATAAATATATAGCCTTTTCATTGGCTGGGGCGAAGAAGTTCAAGCCCTCCATATTTAGCAGATTTAGGTCTTGACCTACATAATAGCCTAAAGAACACAGTGTCAGCTGACTAGACAGAGCTTTTGTTTCAATTTTTTGTTTTTGTAACGTTGCAGTACCACATGGAATTTGTTACCGTTTGTGAAAGACGCCCAAATAGAAAGTCACTTTGCATGCAGTTGCTAGAAGTCAAACAAGAGATCTCAAGAAGATGTAGACCAATAACAGAAGAACAGTACTGATTATGTTACATTGTTTTTATTGTGGATAGCTGAGATGAGCTGTAACGGGTTCAAAAGCTAGTAGAAAGTCGAGAGGTTCTTCATTAGTACTTTTAAAACATGTTGCTACATGAGTCCATAAAGCAAGCCTGTCCCCCTCCCCCTCTCCCCAGTGTATCTCTCACTCCCAACTGTTCTATCCTATAACATACATTATTTCTCTCCCCGCCCCTTCAGCCCCCCCCCCCTACTCCTCTGTACACACCCGTCATAAACCTTTGGTAGTTTGCAAATCATTGTTGAGACCCAGCACACCAAGCAGGGATGTTTTGAGTATGTGTGACACTTTTCAATAACATTTTTATTGAAAAAAAACAACGTTCAAATGCGATTTTTTTCGAAATTGCACATTTTATCAATAATTTGTGAACTAGTTTTTGTTTTGTTTTTGTTTATTGACTAATTGGTATAAAAATTTGGCTAACAGCATGTTTGAACAAATTAAAACATTCATACAGAAGGAAATACGTTTTGTCTTTTCATATTTTTTTCTTTCAGTGATTTTTTTTTTTTTTTTTGCGATAGAAACTAGCACAAACTGGAATTCCGCTACATACTATTTTCAAAATTCATAACAAAAGATGTGTAAAAGATGTCGACATTCCCTTCTGTACAAAGTTTTTAATTGAATTGAATAAGACATATGAGAAGTTTCAAATAAATCCAGTAAAATGTGGCGAAGCCTTTCTATATTGAAATTGACACTTTCTGGGGACTCAAAATCTAAGGTGGCGGCGTTTCCATGGCAACCATACAACGAACAATTTTTAGTACATTGTTTTGTCTGCTAATTCAGACCTCCTGAATTCGATTACGATAGTTAAAATTGTCTATTTCTCATTATACCGTAAGAAAAATCACCTTCAGGACTTGCCCCTCCCGCCTTAATGCGTTATCTCAAAGAGATATTGGAGAGCTAATGCCTCACCGGAAAAAAAATTTAAAGTTAATATTTGCTAGGGCACTTGAGATAGAACAGACTGGGGTGTCTATAATACATTCATAGTGCGAACTTTGATAAGGGTTAGTAGGTTGAAAGGTTGAAAGATTAAACTTATCAATGTTGGCTGGTACTCTTGAACTCTTCGGAGACATCCGTATTTTGGATGTTACCCGACTAGAATGACGGGGGTTCACAGGACAAGTATCTATAATGTGTTTTCAACAGCATGAAAATTTAGATCTGTGCAGTTCCGTAGAGTTTCTAGAACAAGCGTTCTGATTGACTATACGACAGTGACACGGTAATCAGAACGCTTTCTATATCGGCCCCTCAATCTTTTCCACCATGATACAGTTGAACCCATAGTATATCAGTCCTGTCTTGGTATTCTTCTATAACGTATTTGGGCATAATCCTCTTCTAAGCCTTAATCCTTGGCATACTGAAATACTGTACGGCTTTTATTGAGTATAATATATTGTATGATAATGTGGACAGCGAAATATATTTTCTTTTCTTGTTTTTTGTTTGTTGGCTTACACTCCGTTATTTAACTGATTTCTGCCATTATGCAGGCCGACGGTACCTGCAAAGGGAAAGGGTACAGTAAAACTTCATATTTATAATATTCCATGTATATTTAACCTGAAAGTGCCACAGTGAGAAAAGCAACGAATTAAGGAGACCACATTTAACGATTTCATTTTTTTTGCTGTTGTTGTTGTTTTTTGTATTTCCATTATCTTAAACACTGGAGATCTTTTAGTGAGAACATTGAGTATGTAGAAGAGGCACAAAAAGGCACAATCTGAAACTTGTTCAGCCCTTTCAATACGGAAATAGCATTGCATTAAACTCTGTATTGCTCCACCACTTTCAGGTCTTGTTGTTCCATTTCTATCTTTTAAATGGAGATCAGTGGGGTGATTTAGATTCAGATTTACCATTCAAAACAACTGAAATAAGCGGATCTCAATATAAACTGGATTCATGAAAATCTAGCTTTCACCGCGTCAGTAGTTAAAGAGTTAAAATGCCATGTGCCACTTATCAAGTTGTTTCACAGTTCCGATTTATTCTAACTCCTTATCATTGTACTAAAGCCACAAACATTTAACGTTGAATGTCTCGGTGGTGCAAAATGTGGGGTTTGAACAGCCAAGAAATAATGTTGCGATCTGACTTTAAAGGACCACGGGGCAGGCGGGCAAACTATCAAATGAAGACAATAGAGATTATGATACAGAAAGTTACCTAACAGACAGGTCTGAGTTATCAATGAAGTAGGGCTCTCCCCAAAAGTGCTGACAGACAACATTTTTAGGGCCGAGAAGTACAGTGGCAAAACGATCTACCCTAACTTATACACCAGTATAACCCCAAGCACCCCGAGCATTCTGAGCTGGGAGCGCGTACATAATCTCTAACCCCGTCCTTATCTTCAAACTTAAATCTTATCGAAGCCCTAACCTGCCCCCTAACCTGCCCCCTAACCTGCCCCCTAACCTGCCCCCTAACCTGCCCCCTTACCGTGCCCCCTACCCGTGCTATAAAAAAAAGGAGGAAAGCAAAGACAAAATTCGAAAAAAATAATTAATTATAATTAATTACATCTGTTGTCAAGGAGCCTATCGGTAGGAGCTCTCTTACTCTGAGGTCACAAAAGCTTTAAAATACGTAGCCCTGGTGCAAAAAGCTTGCGGGACGTACGTACTTGTAACAACATCCATAAATTAATAATGTGTCTGTCGTCTGTGTGTTTGAGCAGTCAATAGTGAATGTCATGACGACCTAGTACCTATTCAGCGACTGATTGATAATGAATTAGATTCAAGGCCTGATTGAGGCCAACTGATATCCTAAGAACCGCCCAGCCTTATTATCTTTTTCCATTCCATTGGCAGGCCATCGTCAAAACTGACATGACAGTAAAACTCAATAGACGTGTTGAAGAAGTTTCCTCACACCTGAAAACCCAACTTGACTCAATGATAAACATAATGGATACTGTGACATGTGAGACGGGGCCCCTCCCTGAAACTGTGGTAACTTGCAAGCCGCTGGACCGCTTGGGTTGGAAATTGTCTGATTCTTCAAGTTAGAACCTTTTGAAGCACACTGAGAAAGAAAGCTGGGCGACCATGTACAGCGCGTAGACTTTACATACTTTGATGTGCTGATTTAGAAAATGCTATGGTTTTTCCTATTTAATAAAGATTTGACGATTTCAAAAATTCTATTTTAAATCCAAGTTCAACAAGACCAAAGTTCACCGACGGGAAGTGATGGCTCGGATGACACTCCCCTTCTACCGTTACAAAAACAGTGCCGAGAAGCAGAGAAAAATCGCCTGGAGTAGCATAATATCAAAACACGGCAAACAGCTAGTGGGTTTCCGGCTTGCATGTGAACAGCAACAAATATTAAATACATGGGCGTATTTTTGCGAGAGACTCGCGTTCATCTACTGCGCTGAAAACAGCTTAAATGTGAACATGGCTTTAGGCTGCGCTTTTATCTGCACTAGTAAATGTACCCGTTCTCCGAACGGTGAGTGGCAAACAAAACAAAAGAGATTGAGAGACTGCAAAGACGGGTTAGACAAATGCTGAGTTTTTTTAACTATTCGCTTACAGGTCAATCATGGTCGCAAAACTTCAGGGGGAAGGTCTTCCCCCGTCCGCACCACTTACCAAAAAGTTAACAAACATAATATGATGACCTCTCATAACAAGGGCGTTGGTTCTTTCTTTCTTCTTTCTTTGTCCCATACAAATACTAAACCCCACCATTTTTTTTATAAGCCCGCTCAAAAATCCCCTCTTTAGTGTGTTTTCTTGACTGGCGCGGACGGGCGGGGACCCCCCCGTCAGGGTATACACAACATTGTCTGTGTAACATTGTCAGCATCAAGCTGCGCACATGTCTTGTTTACTTTCAAGCAGACCACGCTCAACGGAAATGGCATATTCGATACTGTGTATCGGATTTGCTATCGCCCAGTAAAGAGGCTGCGGAATCGCCATTCATAATAATAGTTCGTCCATCAGGTATGATGATGACCTTAACAACACCAGAGGAATAAAGAACAGAAATTGTTGAGAATTTCAACACATGGACAATAAAGAGGACTAAAGGACACAGAGGACAGAATGGAAAGACTGTTCTTTCATGACTTATGGCTTCTCATGTGACTGATAAGTCCTATTTTTGCCCTGCAGACCCTTCCGCATAAATGACAAGAGTGCTCCGTTGGTTCAGTACCACTGGGCCTTTTCTTGCGCCGTTCTCTTTTTTTGATAGCCTGCTGGACTCTGTCAGCTTCCCATGCTTTGCTGCCTCTGGTAAGGGCCGCCCTCCAATTTGCACGATCAAGCGAGAGCTTTTCCCACTCACTCACATCAATGGCAAAGGCCTTCAGTGATTGCTTGACAGTGTCTTTGTAACGTCTCTTTGGGGCCCCAACATTCCTCGTTCCATTGGAGAGCTCAGAGAAGAAGATTTGCTTAGGGAGTCTGGAGTCGGGCATTCTGACAACATGTCCTGCCCAACGTAGCTGAATTTTTTTCAGGTGGCAGAAGATGCTCAATTCCTTGGCACGATTGAGGACCTCAGTGTCTGGAATTTTATCCTGCCATTTGATCCTTAGGATCTTTCTAAGGCAGGCCAGATGAAAGTGATTTAGCTTTCTGGCATGCGATTGGTACACTGTCCAGGTTTCAGCCCCATAGAGTAGGGTGGGAAGGACCACAGCATTGTACACTTTCAGCTTAGTGTCTGTGCGAATGCCGGCGACATCCCATACTCTCTTTCGGAGCCTGCCAAATGCAGAGCTGGCTTTGCTGATTCTTGAGAGAATTTCAGTATCAACACGAGCCGCGGAAGACAGTGTACTGCCAAGATAGGTGAAGTTCTCCGACACCTTCAGAAGACTGTCATGGACTTTGATATTTGGGGTCACAGGATACTTGTCGTCTGGAGTAGGCTGATGGAGCACTTCCGTCTTCTTTGTGCTTATTGTGAGGCCAAAGTTGTCACAGGCACTAGAGAACTTATCAACACAGTTTTGCATGCTATCCTCATCGTGTGCCAGAAGGGCAAAATCATCAGCAAATAGTAGGTCACAGACTTGAGTACTTTTGGTTTTGGTTTTTGCCTGAAGTCTCCTGAGGTTGAATAGACTGCCATCAGTTCGGTACTTGATGCTTACCCCTTGGGGAGGAGAGCTAAAGGCTTCTTGTAGCATTGCAGAGAACATGATGCTGAACAGAGTTGGGGCTAAGACACAACCCTGTTTTACCCCATTTGTGACAGCAAAGGGCTCTGAAACACTGCCGTTGCTTTTGACTGCAGCTGGCATGCCATCAGGAAACTGGCGCACTATTGTGATGAATTCGGGTGGACACCCAAACTTCGCCAAGATTTTCCAGAGGCCTTCACGACACACTGTGTCAAATGCTTTTGTGAGGTCAAAAAATGTGATATACAGCGCTTTATTTTGTTCCATGCATTTTTCCTGAATCTGTCTGGCAGCAAAAATCATATCCGCCGTTCCCCTCTCTTTACGAAAGCCACATTGGCTCTCGGGAAGCAAGTCATTTGACGAGAGGTGATCAAGAAGGCGATTCAGAAGCATTCTTGCCAATATTTTGCCAGCAATTGAAAGTAGAGAGATTCCCCGATGGTTGTCACAGACTTGGCTGTCCCCTTTGTTTTTGTACAGATGGATGATTGAAGCATCTTTGAAGTCCTGTGGCAGCTTCCCTGCTTTCAACATATGATTGAACAACTCGGTCAAGCTTTCAATAAGCTTTTCTCCACCGAAAGCATACACCTCAGCAGGAATTGAATCCACGCCTGGTGATTTGTTAAAGGACATCTGATTTGTGGCAGTTCGGGTCTCATTTGCTGTGAATGGCTTGGCAAGAGCTGCATTAATAGGAGTCTGAGGGAGGCGGTCAATGGACTCAGTATTTATATTTGATGGCCGATTTAGCACACCTCCGAAATGTTCTGCCCAACGCTGAATTATGGCATTCAATTCAACAATGCATGTTGAACCATCTGACGCAAGAAGTGGCGTAGTGCCAGAGCGGGATGGTCCAAACACAGCTCGGAGGCTCTCAAAGAACTTTCTAGTGTTGTTTGTGTTGGCATATTTCTGAGTTTCTCTTACTCGCTCTTCAAGCCAGTCATTTTTCATTTTCCTCAGCTTCTTCTGGAGTACACCCTTACATGCACGCAGTGCATCAGCTTTTGCTGTGGAAGAGGGGTCACTGCAGTGAGCTTGGATGAGACTATTTTTTTCTTTGATGAGCACTTTGATTTCATTATCATTATCATTGAACCAGTCCTGGTGCTTGCGGACAAGAAAACCAACTGTGCTGCTGGCACAAGAGTGTACAGTCGTATTTAGGTCAGTCCAGCTCTGTTCAATGTTCTCAGGGTCAAAAGTCACGCAATCCAATTTTGAGGAGAGTTCTGATGAGAGCTCGCTCTGTTTCTCAGCTGAGCAGAGTTTTGAAACATTTAGGCGTTTAGGTGGCGCTTTCCCTTGAGGGCGTCTATTGCGCCTCAATGTTAGTCTGAGCTTGCAAACAATGAGTCTGTGGTCAGTTCCACACTCGGCACCACACATCGCCTTTGTTACAAGGACATCCTTTCTGTCAGTCTTCCTCACAATGACATAGTCTATGAGATGCCAATGCTTTGAGCGGGGATGCATCCATGACGTTCTGTTTCTCACGGGGAGACTAAAATTTGTGTTGGTAATGAACAGGCCAAATTCAGCGCACAAAGTAAGTAAGCGCAACCCATTGTTATTGCATGAACCAACTCCATGAGGGCCCAAAACATTTGGCCACGCTGAGATTTCGGAGCCAACCCTAGCATTGAAGTCCCCCAAGAGAATCAGCTTATCAGCTGCCGGGACAGAGCATATGACAGATTCTAGATCAGAATAGAACTTGTCTTTGGCTTCATCTGGGTTTGTCATGGTGGGCGCATATGCGCTAATGAGGGTGGCTGACTGGCTTTTCCCAACTGGGATCCTGAGTGTCATTAGCCTGTCATTTATTTCAATTGGCATGGACTGCAAGTTTCTGACAAGGTCATTTTTAATTGCAAACCCAAAACCATGCTGTCTCGGTTCGACTGCACCCTTGCCTTTCCAGAAGAAGGTGTATCCACCACTGAGCTCTTTGAGTTGGCCACTATCAGGGAGTCTGGTCTCACTGAGTGCCACTATGTCCAGGTTCTACCTGCTGAGCTCAATGGCAATAAGTGCAGTGCGTCTTTCCGGGTTGTTTGAGTTGTCCTGTAGTGTGCGTATATTCCAGGCTCCTAGCCTGAGTAAGCTGAATTTCTTTTTGTTTCGACCGCAAAAAGGGATCCCCACTGGTCGCGGTATACCAGTCAGGGTGATGTGAAGAGGGCTTTCTTTAGGGCACCTTTTATAGCCCCTTCCTCAGTTGAGGTGAGCAGTGCTATCCTTAAATAAGGCTGCTCAGCTACTGTGGGTGCTGCCTCCCCACGCCTCCACTTCAATCGACGATGAAGCGACCATAGCCCACAGCCACCAACGTGTAGGTCTGTGCTAACAGCTTCCAGTCTATCCAAACCTGCTGCCACCGCACTCGCCCATCGCCGTTGGAATTTTGAGAGGAAAGAAGACGAGACAAAGATGAAAGAAGACGAGGTGAGTGTTAAGACTGGCGCAAAGAATTTGTTTTTAGTGAGAAAGAGCTGCGCAAACATCAGACTCACTCTCTCGCCTGGACACAACTTATCCAAGTGGCAAGACAGGGTCAAGACGACTGGAAATGTATCCAGGTGCAGGAGGATGCCAGAGGGACAGTCCTATTGCCTGACCGGCTGCCTGTAGGCTACTCCACAGCCTCGCAGTCCCAACTGACTAGGGTGAAAGACCCAAACCAAAGAACACCAATACTGGTGGATGCTCTGTGTCACGATATCCAGGCCAGAGTGACGGTATATTGCCATCTGCCCTATCAATCAACCACTGGCCTGCTGCCGCCAGCTTCGAAGCTGCATCCGGGAAGTTTGCTCAATTCTTCGTCTGTGATTTAGGCAAACAAGCCTATGACCACACCGCTACCGGGGGCCAATATGAAGGACTCAAGTACTGAGGGTCACATTGTGCCCTAGCATGTGGCCGTTGGGTTAGATGAAACCTCCTCCGCCCTTGCCGTTTACACCGACAGGTGCACGCCCACTGATACCATGCTAGCGTACCAGTTCATGAAACAGGTTGTACTGGATTACATGTTACCAGTAGCAGATTTTTCTGACCTGACCTCGCCATTCATAACAATCATATAAACATACATCACGGCATCCATGCTGGTGGACAGGATAAAAAACAGTAGGCCTAGGCCTAGATATACCAAAATAGTGAGTGTCTCGCTTTAAAGGCCATGTAATGCTTAGACGTCATGCAGAAGTTTGCGCAAAATGACAGCCTTCGAAAACTGAGTATCGATTGCTACACCCATACCCAACACTCTAACAATCATAAAAACTACACCAGGAATTTAGTCCGGGTTTAAACGCTTAGGCGTTTCCCAGTTTTCAAAAAAAATATAAGACGTGGTCAAACGCAAAAACTAAGCCACCCATGCAACTCGGCAGTATCAAAAACGGTAGTATGCAAACTTACAAGTGTCTAGCTTGAATGGCCATGAAATGCATAAGCGTCACAGACAGTTTACCCCCTGCTCTCATTATGATAAGAGATAAGAAGATATGAAATACAAGCCTTTATCATGAGACACCAGTTCAGCTGAATCATGGCAAATCCGGTACTCGAGAAACTGTTTGAGGTGCTCCCTTTCACCGTTTTGTGGTGGCCCCTTACAGTTTGATGCCCTAAGCACGTGCTTATTTTGTTTAATGGTTAATCCAGTTCTGTTTAGATTGATTGGGAAGGGGGAAGGGAGAGGTAAAGTATCTAATCGCCTCTGATAAGCTGTACGCTGGTGCTTGTATTAAAAAAGCTAATATTATTATAAATGACCCCCAACATCCCCTGAACAAGGAATATATAAGATCTGTAAGAAGTTTAAGGCTGTTGTCAAAGAAAACTAAAACTGAGCGCTACTTTAAATCGTTTATTCCATCATCAACTAGGATGTTACAATAATGTCGTCATCTTGATCGTAATCTGTGCACAGTTGAATTATGTCCTGCGTGTCAGGTCAATGTGTTTTAGTTAGGGAAGCATATTGTGTGCACTGTTAATTTTGTTAATTTAGTTAATTTATCAGTGTGTGTGTATATATGTGTGTGTGCGCGCTATGTATCATACTTTCTGCTTCTGTAACTGTATTGTTATGTATTCAATGATCAAAACAAATTTCCTTGTACAAGGACGAATAAAATTTATCTTATCTTATCTATTCAAGAGGCACTTTGTCGTTAGACGACAAAGACGAAGGTATAATGGGTTTCACAATGATTAAATTAAAGTCGTTTTGTCACAAGACAACCAGCGACGCGGGCAGTTTTACCTTAGCCAAAGGCGATCTGTCATTGTACAGTTGATAAAAAACAGAATGAGTTAACTACGCAAGGTTTCGTACACTGAGAAATTTCATTAGTTTGAACTTTCAAAAGATGGAGAAAAAAAAAATGATTAGAATGAATTTTGCCAAAAATGATTAAAAGTGGGCTGCCTACCTAGCTACAGTGGTGAACTTATATTTAGTTTGGACTTAAGAGAACATCATCGCTACAATAGCGGCCAGTTTGAGCCTTTCACAGCATTTTGGTTACTTTACTGTACCTTAATTCTCACGGCTTGATCAATTTAAATTTCACATAATTATGATAACTGAACGGGGATATGTCAGTATCAAATTAGTCTAGTTTTATCTGTACATTTTGATAACAAGTGTTTTTGTATATAATGTATTTTGTAAATATGCGTTTTTTAATTTTTTTTATTTATTTTTTTTTAAACCAACCTGTGGATTTCAGTCTCTCCCATGAAGCACAAAATGGGTTGCGGATCCACGTCAGAAAGTAACAAGTGGAAATATTTCCGCAGAAGATCAAATTCACAACATGGAATTAACCATCAAGATTTTATAATCACAGAATCAAACAAAATGAATAATTATTCATTGGTTTGGATTGGTGACAGAACCAGAATCCTAGCATACCGAGCATCGCCAGAAGTGCTCTTTTCCCCTCGAGAATAAAAATCACTTTTCACATTTCACCTAGGCTCTGTTTACCCACTGCAGGGTGTAGCCCTCCAATAATGATTTCAATTCCTCTATGTCTGATGTTAGTCCTCTCTGTTTTTGTCGGTCCTGCCATCTTCTCCCAGGTCGTTCTCTAATTCTTCTTCCTATCCTTGGTTGGATTCAGTGCCGCGTTTTGTCCACCTATTATCATTCATCCTTCGCACATGCGCAGCCCAATTCACTTTTGATGTAGCATGAATTTTGCTATATCCGTTAGACCTCTTTGTTTGCCAATAATAATACAATAAACATTTTAACAAAACATTTACCAGCGAAATTCTCCTGTGGCTTCCTGAATATCAACCTGTTAGCCGGCAAGATAGGAAAGGGACATCCGTGTGTCTGCAGACGTCAGAAGTGAACCACACGACCAACGTCTCGGTTCGT
>OZ007584.1:3985355-4117855 GCA_963931925.1 Onchidella celtica | reverse complement strand
TTGGTTCTTTGAGAGAGATGAAACTTGAAAGAGATGTACTCCAGTCCTTTGAGAGAGGGAGCTGCATTTTGGTTCTTTGGGAGAGATCCTTGAAAGAGGTGCACTCTGGTTCTTGTATAAATCTGCAGTCTAGGTCTGTGAGAGAAACTGCACTCAGGGATTTTGAGAGACAACTGCACACTAGATCTTTGAGTTAGACGTTCACTCTGGTTATATGACACACACACACACACAGAGAGAGAGAGAGAGAGAGAGAGAGAGAGAGAGTGAGTATGTGTGTGTGAGAGAGAGATAGAGAGATAAGGGGGTGTGTGAGCGCTGCACTTTGGTTCTTTATTAAGGGACCTGCAATCTGGTCTTTGAGAGAGCTGACTCCTGAAAGAGCTGCATCTTGCACTTTGAGAATGTGGCGATCTGGTTCTGAGAGAGAGAGAGAGAGAGAGAGAGAGAGAGAGAGAGAGAGAGAGAGAGAGAGAGAGAGAGAGAGAGAGAGAGAGAGAGAGAGGGGGGGGGCAAGGGGGGAGCAAGAGATGTGTACGTTTGCTCCTTGAGCTGGCTGCATTTCAGTTCCTTGGGTAATTTTCATTTTTGTTCTTTGAGAGTTACTTGTTTGTTCTTTGAGAGAGTTCCACGTAGGGTCTTTGAGAGCTGTGCACTTGGTTCTGTGAGAGAGTTTCAGCAGTTCTTTGAGAGAGGGTTGCAGTTTAGTGCACTTAGAGAGCTGCACTGTCTTCCTTTGAGATGTCTACTTTCACACCAGTAAAGTTTGTGTGCAACGTCAATTAAAGGCTCCTGCGATCGGCATCTTCCTCTAACAGGTTTTGAAAGTGCTTATTGCACCATGCATTGTCCTCTGCACAGAGGAAACGTTGAAAATAACAATCTGGAAATGCACAGTGACTTGTGTGTTACATACTGGAAAGCACTGGATTAAAAAATTCACACAGTGGGGCGTCTTACTTTGTCTGGTCACTGATTGATATGAGACTGACAGTATTTATAGCTATTAAAGTGTGGATGGGGCGAAGATTCGCATGATTAATTACAGATTGATCAATTGACTGAAAATATTTACCAAAATAATATTTACCATTCCCTTATTTGGTCACATTTGATCCGCCCCTATTCGCCGGTCTAGTCTTTCTTTCTTCAAAGTCGGTGTCCACTCCATTGAGCGGCAACTTCAAAGACCGTAAACTCGCCGCCGCCCCTTCCTTTGATCTATTCATTCAAGTTTACCCTACCAGCGGCAATTACATTAATGACAATATCTGTGACTTCGGACTCAAAATATGCGCCGGTTGAGATCTGGGCTATTTCAAAGTGACCACGTTTTATTCGTCCCCAGACTCAATGATTTTACTGGCACATAACTATAATTATATAAAGCAATTTTTTTTTAAAGTCACTACGAACTTAGTAAAACCTAATTACTTTGTGTGCCTGTGTGTGTGCATGCGTGTGTGAATTTTGTACACAATAACCTATTCCCTGTATCTCCAAATCGTTAAAATAATTATGAGTTACAGGGTATGGTACATGACTGCCCTTCTTCAGTCTCGTTATTTCTTAACATGATGCAAATCATGCACTACTACGAAATAATGATTTTTACATTGAGGCTACATTTTGTCGACTTTCACTTTTTTTTTTTTCAGCGCCAATAATTGGTACAATAGTCACGCTATTAAACGTTTACTAAACGTTTACTATTAAACGCTACTAAACTAAACGTTTAGCGAGGTTCAAGCGCCAACAATTGGCCGTGGCCAGCGGCGCATAACCTCGCCAAAACTCATAGCGAGGTTCAAGCGCCGGCATTCCGCCAGCTGTACGTTACCGAGGTTATAACACGGAATTACATCATCGCTTGTCTCCACTACTAAGCAGAATTTTTTCGTTTCTTCAAGTGCATCCGATGCGTCTCGTGCTATAGATTCCATTTTTAAAAAAAAGTGAATTTGCCCAAAAATGGACTTAAGCAGGTTCCAACAGCCAACCGCCGATTTGTAATTAGACCGCCCCAACCTCACAACATTCTGAAAGGAAACTAGTGAAACAAAGACACGACTAAGACACGATTAAGACACGACTAAGACACGATTAAGACACGACTAAGACACGACTATAACACAACAGTAAGTTACAGTTGCGATCCCGACGTTTCTACCTGCAGTGATTACAAGATCAAGAAAATCATGTTGTTCTCAGAAAATATGGAATTATCGCTAACCATTCTGTGAGTCACTCTAGAGAAAGAATGTTACAAGTGCGTCGTACGGCCCCAAAGTTATTGTTCTGTTTTTTTGCTCGAGGGGCAAGTATTCTAAAGCCTTTTGTGACTCCAGAGCTAGCCAGCTTCTCCAGAAATGCTCCTAACCACAGATTCAATGAATTATTCTTTCACATTTTCTTTTTCTTTTCCTCCTGTTTGTTTGTTTTTTCTTATTGTTGAAAAGGTGAGGGACAGGGTTAAGGATTCGATCAGATATAAGATTGAGGATAAGGACTGGGTTAGGGATTGTATGTATATGTACGCACCCCTAGCGCAAAAAACACTTGGGGGTCATACCTACTAATAACAACAGCCTAAAATCATTTCGTCACGATTAGAACACAATGGCCTAAGTCATGTTTTGGTGTTTTTTGAAAACCATAGAAAACTGTTCACTTCGAATATAGTAGTAGCTGTCGTTAGGGGAGCGTTGTACTTTACATAGAAAGCTATAGCTGAACAGTGAACACAGCTCAGTATTTTCTCTATTTGCCTTTGTTATTAGTGCACGTTCCCTTAACAACAATCTGAAATATCGCTTTATTAGATAAATGTGTGTTTTTGTTTAAGAAAAAAAAACAACAAATCAACAAAACAAAACAGTGCAACAGTTGAACACAATGAGTATGTCTATTTCCTGCAAAACTGTCTTTGACAGTACTGCATGCTTTGGAAATGTCCTATCCTCTGTAAATATGATGGTATAATTATGTGTCCTAACTCCAGCTTATAGTGCTTAACAACGGTAAAATTGTGTACAGATTTGATGTACTTATTCCATTACAGTGTTTTCGTAATACACCTACACCGTGTGAATGTCACCGTTTCTGAGATTTCAGATGAATACAAAAGTGGAAAATGCCAGCATAGATCTTTGCTCACACTACTCATGAATCCGCAGTGCTGATCGGATATTCTGTCCATACAGTCATGCTGAAACTTTTGTAAATGTCCACACCATGTCTATGGGTTAGACACAATCAATATGCCCAACACTGGATCATTTTGCTGTGTTGTAAACATTTGCCATTGTCTGTACATTGTCTGTGCTTCAGCATAGTGGTCAAACTGGCCAAACATCGAGTGCACGTATTGTGTGGACGTCCTTTGAGAGGCCCCCTCTTTTTTCGCGCTGTTGATGTGGATCTGCATAGATGTATCTGTTTCGTCGGTAACATTATTATGACAAACGCAAACATGTTGGGGTTTTCAACAACTATAAGTAAAAACATTATGACTTTTTTTTTATAATAACTAGCCGACCCGCGCAAGATAAATCTTGCAAATTTTCCATGTACCAGGACCAACCGGATATCTAGATCTAAGCTACATTAAATGGGCATTTAGATTGGATGCAATGACTAAGAGAACTTACTACTACAGCACAATTTCACCTAGAAATGCACAGATGTGATTACGTCGATTTTCGACCACCAATGTGTAAAGAGAGGTCAAGGACGGAATTTCCGATCATGCTTTTTGATTCTACTCGAAGAAAATACGCCTCTGTATTTTGCGGCTCAAAAAAAAAGATTATATAAATAATAGTAAGGACTGCTTTTTGTTCAAAATGGATGTGTCCACGCAACTCCTCGTCAAAAATTGATGCAGTACACCAAGTTTCATAACTTTTTATAGCGTGGTCGCGAAGTTTTAGCTGCTTACAGGTTCACCCTCTGGCGCAATTGTAGTAAGATTGTCGCGATGTGGGTTACATGGGGAGAATTCGACTGACACTCTTTCGAGGTCCGCTCCCACAATCGACGAACACACACAAAAAAATACTTGCACTCTAAAAACTAAATAAATCAATTGCTTTGATTTTTAGCAGAACTGTAGGACACTTTAATTACAGGAATTAATGTAACAAATATAATTATAAATATAAATATCAATTCAAAGGCAACTGAATCTAACTAATGAAACTACAGCTTTCTATAAAGACTAACTTATTCACTCTAACTACTTGCAGGTCATATGAGTTAGATGCCAAATAGAATCCGCGCACGTGGCGACGGATATAACAGTTTAAATTCTATTAATTCAATGAGACATGTTATGATATGGACATTTCCTCTAGACACGCCATGGAGAATGCTTGTACAACCATGCGTTGTCTGGCGGTAGCTCTGAAACTGTCTTCAAAAGTAAGTAGAACGGTTCACTTTCATCATTACAAATTAGTATGAACTCTCACCATTAGGCCCTCACTGGGAGTGAGAGCGCTGGATGTAAATGCTGTGGGTTCATATCAAACCAAGTAGCTTAGGCTCTGGAGCTTTAAAACATCACGCTCCTCACAATATGGACTGCTCAACTGCGTCTCTATGTCTCTCATCTGGCTGAGGACTATCGCCGTCCACCTCGTAAATGGATTGTCTACATGTGGCCTCTATCTAAGCTCTGCACGGGTTTAAATACTAAAGCTATGTCTCGACCTTCCGTCCAGATTCATACATTTGATTGGTGCAGTCGCTTCAGCTCAGCCTGCAATATTAATTTATGCTTGTCATGGCCTTGCGCCAAAATCAAGGTCAATTTTACGGTCTAGACAAAATTTAAAATGCGAAACATTAACTACTAAAATCTTCAAACCCCGTGCTTTCTACTCTTATGCACGAATTTCCGAACGCCTACTAAGCGTCTAAATAAACTACCTTTACTCGCCCCTTATCTATGTTAATCAAAATCACGGGGTCGAGAACTGCTCTGTCATTCCTAGCTATACATTTATTCTATCTCGCCCCTCCTTCTCTCCATCTATCAGAAAAAAGGTGTTTCAAAACAAACTGTTCACGAGAACAGCTCAAGGACAAATTACGCTGGTTATAATCAACAAGATCGTAAAAATTAACTCACTGACGTCGTGACCTAGCACGGCATTTATGATCCTAATGTGATCATGACAAAGATACAGTCGATATTATACGAGAGGCGTCCGGAAAGTCAGGCTGAGAAAAGCTGGCCGTCGAGAAAGATCAAGATGTCTGCATAATGGTGTCATCTTCCTGCCTGACAACGGCACCCCACACACGGCCTTCCCGACAAAAGAATGGTTCCGGCGATAGGTAGAATGTGCATGACGACATAGAGTGTTTTTGTTTTGATCTTCCTACACTAAAGATGGTCGGTGGATTAGCTGATCAGTGTAACTTCGAGATAATTATGTCTAAGCTGTTAAAATGTCTGTTGGTAGCATTGTAGTTGATTGTTATGACAGGGGTGGAAAGGATGGATCCAAACTGGTCAGATTCCCTACCATCCGCGTAAACAAGGGAACAGAAGTAAAAGAAATGACCGAAAGTCTCCCATTGAATATGTATGTCATGAAGTGGGATTTAGCATTCAGTAGGTTGTTTGGAGATATGTATTCAACTGCATTTCTGTATGTGTAAATGAACTAAACCACACGCACAAACATACTAGTTACTAAGTAACAAAATGGTAACTTTTTGTGTCAGACCTGCAGGGCCACAACCATGGATGTATTTACGATAAGTTAAAAATATATATGTGAATGTGATACAATATCATGAACAACAATGTCCATAGAAATTCATATTAAGTCTGGAACTATTCTAGATCTAATATAATTCTAACTTAGTCTAATTAGATTATCTAAACTAAATCTAAATCAATTCCTTTCATCCACTGAAATACTAACCCCTTAATTATTCTAGATCTAGCTATCAACTACGTTAAATGTCCTCAGAACATTATCTATCATTATGCCAAAGGCTGAACAGTGTAATGGGTTACTTAAGTAATTCTACAGATCATATAGAGGCTGTAGACATCAGAGTATTGCAGACAATACTTGAAGACCTAACAATTTACCAACTTGCTTAGCTCACTACGGAGACGTAGGCGTAGGATTAATGACTTTTACATCACTGTCACATTCATACTGTTAACGACAAATCCTACATGTAGGATAGTAAATTCAAATGACACTCATACCATCAAAATAAAACTTCACATGGCATAGGTCTTCTAGAACTGTGAATAGCTGGTAATTCCCAGTCTCACCAAGTCCAAAGACAGTTTAAGTTTACAAAATAGATCTAACTAGATCTAGTAAATCTCTAGGGAGATACATTCCTCGCAACTTTCATTCCTGGTAAAATCATCATTCCCTCCGTTAAGGATAGATCTAGATGGCCATGCTCCTCATCCCACGATCTGCTTGAACCACGACGTCATTTCTGTCATCGAACTCACCATTAGCCCTGGCTTGTAATAAGCCAGTGAATCCAACAAGAGCTTTGGATATCAATCACAGTGCCATGGCTTCCAATCAACAAGACCAATCATAATTACACATTGTTTTCTCTCTAGTTGAAAACGATCACTGAACGCTGTCACAGCAAGGACTGTCTGTCTAGCATTGGCCAGACTATGTCCCCGCCACTGTACATAACTCGATCTCTCTTGCCTCATTGATTGATACGCAGACTGTGGTTGGTTGATAACATAACCGCTACCTTCGTGACGTAAGTCACAATATAATTCCACCCCAAGATTAACCTTACGCGTCCCTTTTCATTAACGCCTGATATTCTTCACATTCTTCTACTTTAAAGACGGAATCCCACCCATTCTTTAAGTTTATTTAGATTCTCCTATCTGTTCTTAATGGTCCGCGATGTCTTGTTTACTGTTGCGTCTGCTTCCGCTGTCTGGCTAATCAACCGTCTGCTAATGATGCAGGTTAACCTGACGTCACAAAATCCCCCTTTCTAGCCCTTAGTTGCTAGGCCATGGCTGACGTGGCACACGTTTTTGATTCCATTAGTTTAGTGTAAACAATAGCACCTCGTAGTTTGGTGGGCGCGTGCCATCTCACTAAGGGAATTAAGCGTTGACAATGTACACACGTGCAATTGTTTACTATAGTGAACTACATTCAGCTCGCCACCGATTAGTTCGCGACGTCTCCCGTGCTCGCAATGCAAATCAGCTGACAAATCAAAATCAGTGCCACAATCGCCATTGCGATGCCTGGATCCCAATACTAAAGATGGCGGATATGCGCATTTTACTATACAGTTGAGAGGTTATTGCATCCACAGCGTCGTCCTGACTTCCAGATTATGATGTGTTGGGGCCTCTCAAACGACGGTTATCCGGGAAGTGGTTCAACGATGATAAGGTTTGAACTTGACCAAGGCTGGTGTGGGCCCCAAACTTGTGGCTCCCAGTCCAATTATTATGCGTCAATTTGAAACACTACTCACTGCCCACATTCACAAAATTTGACCTCCCCTATTATGTAAGACAAAGTGCCGTGGGAACATTTTTATTTTTAGGGTTTGTTTTCTTGGAAAAGGCCATGAAGGGAAGTAATATCCCGTAATCACTTTGTATTATATTTTATATGTTTGTTTCCCTTGAACATTGGCAGGCCAAAATTTAGGGGAGATAATCAGTCTGAAGGACAAGAGCAAAGTCAACAGTGATGACAAACCCAAGTCTTTCATATCTTTTGGGTTTGGTTTGTTGGTATTTTTTGTCGTGAGTTTGCTCTCAGCGGAAGTGTTGTTGTCCAGAAAAATATTCTCTCTGTTAGTCTTTCTCTATCTATCTATCTATCTATCTATCTATCTATCTATCTATCTATCTATCTATCTATCTATCTATCTATCTATCTATCTATCTATCTATCTATCTATCTATCTATCTATTATCTATCTATCTATCTATCTATCTATCTATCTATCTATCTGCTCTCAGCGGAAGTGTTGTTGTCCAGAAAAATATTCTCTCTGTTAGTCTTTCTCTATCTATCTATCTATCTATCTATCTATCTATCTATCTATCTATCTATCTATCTATCTATCTATCTATCTATCTATCTATTATCTATCTATCTATCTATCTATCTATCTATCTATCTATCTATCTATCTATCTATCTATCTATCTATCTATCTATCTATCTACCTATCTATCTATCTATCTATCTATCTATCTATCTATCTATCTACCTATCTATCTATTATCTATCTATCTATCTATCTATCTATCTATCTATCTATCTATCTATCTATCTATCTATCTGAGTCAGTGCAAAATAAGAACAGCCCAAATCTACCTGTGTTTGTACCCTGTTATGAACTGTCAAATTGTGACCAATAATGGTATCTTAGAGGTTTAAAACACATCATTTCATAAAGATAAAGAATTTGCTATTCCATTTTGGGCAATAAAAATGTGAAGATCGTTTTTTTTTCACTTTAAATCATTTTATTTTCTTTTCGAGGGTTTTTGTTGTCCGTGTGTGCACACTGTTATTTCGTGGATCTATTTAGATAATTACATGCTGTAAAAGTGCATGTGGCTGTTCCAACAGTCGCATCTTCACCAATAATAAAGAAATTAGGCTGAAAATCAGTATTGGCGTGGGCTAAGTCGCATTATGGTCGAAATTAATGAGTTTGCGTCCGACTTTTCGTGTGCACACTGACAAAAACAATGGCCATTGTTAAATCAAGGGCACTAATTCTAATAAACTGAAACAAAAGAAAGAAATGTGTACACATGACATATCACACAACTTCGATGTGACGAACAACTTTCCTTCATTGAGTAGTATTCAGCTTTGCACATTTAAATAGCTATATGCAGTTTAAAAACTGTACTTTGGCAGGTAGATTTGGGCTGTTCTTATTTTGCAATGAGTCATCTATCTATGTTTATACATCTATCTGTGTATGTCTATCTATCTATCTATCTATCTATCTATTTATCTATCTATCTATCTATCTATCTATCTATCTATCTATCTTTCTATCTATCTATCTATCTATCTATCTATCTATCTATCTATCTATCTATCTATATATCTATGTTTATCTATCTGCATATGTTTATCTATCTGTCTATCTATCTATCTGTCCATCTATCTATCTATCTATCTATCTATCTATCTATCTATCTATCTATCTATCTATCTATCTATCTATCTATCTATCTATCTATCTATCTATTTATCTATCTATCTATTTATCTATCTATCTATTTATCTATCTATCTATCTATCTATCTATCTATCTATCTATCTATCTATCTATCTATCTATTTATCTATCTATCTATCTATCTATCTATCGTCTATCTATCTATCTATCTATCTACCTGTCTGTCTGTCTGTCCATCTGCCTATCTATGTATCTATCTATCAATATATGTATTTATATATCTGTCTATTTAACTATCTATCTATTTATCTTTTTATCTATGTTATCCCCTTTCCCCTCTCTTCATCTCTCTCTCTTTCTCTTCCTTTCCCTCTCTCTCACTCTCTTCCTTTATCTTTTTTCCATGTCTTTCTCCCGTTTCTTTTCTATTCTCTCTGTTTCCTCCTTCTGTTCCATTTACATTTCATTTTCCATCCGTATGTTTTCATTGTTTTTCTCCTCTTTTAATTTCTTTGAAATGCTCTAATTCTCTCTCCCAACCATGTTTTCTCTTCCCTTTTCTCCACCTCCTTACATACTCTCTCTATCCCATACACGTTGTGTACCACATCCCCATTTTATGTTTCTTCTTCTCTTCCTTCCCTCACGTTCTCCCACCTCCCTCTCGCCACTTTCCGCCTTCTCCTTTTTTGCCCTCTCTCACTCCTTCTGTCTCTCATTTCCTCACTCTCACCACCAGCAAGCCACAGAAAAACTCACTCAGGCATGACGTCACAAAAGAAGTCAACAGCTGAGGATAACAAATATACATAATGTGGTTTTATTATCACAGATGAAGAGATAACAATTCATGACCCCATGGCACTCGATGAACACCGATAACGATAACACTAACAAGTCATGAAGTCTGACGTTCAATAAGACAACGGTAATGTTGACTAAACATGTCTCATGACCTGTGTCATTCAATGAAGTACTGGTGACGTTTACCAAAACTATTTCTTGATCTGTGACATTTAATAAAATACGATAATGTAACATACATGTAGAATTCATGATCTGTAACATTCAACTGATGAATTAGTGAATATCAGTCTGTGGCATCAGCCAAATCGGCAATCCAATACCTGGCACACAAAACCAGGAAAACCTGGCATAAATATCTGTTACAAAGGGACTTCTTCCAAAAAACAGTTACTTCAGGCGTCAACAAGACGACAACAAATTAAGGCCGATCAATTGAAGGTTATTTAGAAAATCTTCATCTATCAAAGTAGAGCCACAGTCACCGGGAAATGCACTTGTTACCGACGACCAGTGCCAGCATTCCCTTCCCGCATCTGCCAAAGCATGGACGAGTGGATGCTTTGGGCATAAGGTGAAGAACACTTTAAATCTTTTTATTTACTTGTATGGGGCAGATCTGACAGAATCATTATGGTAAACATGTCAGAACACATCTATACACTAATTCCACCTACATACAGCAAAGCACACACCTACACAAACATACAGGCATCTACATACATGCACCTACTCAAACGTTCACACACCTACATTAACCAAGAACACACATTCAACAGGTGAACCTATACGTGCCTTCACACTGACACACATCATTACACAGGCCTACATACATATGCGTACATACACACCTACCATGTACATTCATATATTATACAGTACATGTATAAACACTAAACTTCTTTGCGTTCACGAAATGTATGTCAGAATATACAAATACAACGTTGTGAATGAATACATTACATTACATACAGCACGGTGTATATTTTGGCTGTGACGGATTGATATTGCTGGACAACATGCCCAGGGGTGCATGGTAAACTGTCCTAACTCGACTTTTTCTTTTTTTTTAAATTAAGATAGTTGGCATACTAGTGGCCCTTGGCAGCCCACAGGTTGTGTTATAATTAAGGGGTTAAATTCTGAAAACTGAGCAATCTTTATACATTACAGCCTGCCCTTGCTGCTCACATATGGACAACTATTAGTGCAAGGATATAATTTATTATGACTGATATGGTCGAATCAAATTTGTCTGCTTTGTTTCACTGACGTCACCCGATCTATGATGCACCCCCCGACCCCTACTGCACGGAGTTTGAGCATGCGCTCTAGTAAAGATTGGCTGTAATCCAAAAAGGAGAATTGAAACTCTTGGCAGAAGGAAACATGATGAAATTGGAAATTCCGACGTAAGGCAAAATAAAATTCAAATTACATAGCAGCACGACATACTGTGACGTCAAGTGAAACCAACCAACAACTAGTTTGACCAAAGATACTAGAAACTATAAGCTCAGACAGCTAGCCCGTTTAGCACGTACAGATTTTGAACTTTCACCTAGTGGCGAATGCGCGGAAGTCATGAATAGTGCCGCATTTTACAAAGCCAAACAGAGAAAATATTTGATTTTGTTCACTGTTCATCTATCGCTGTAGGCATTCACTGGCGTCACTTATTTTGTAATTATAACTTCAACCGCTGTGGGAAAACTGGCTGTTTTGGTCGCAGTAGCTCTGTAACAAATTCGCCTCATAAATTTATAATTATATCAAGCATTTTTTCATGCCATGCGCCTTGGGTCACGCCCCCTATCAGCGCTCAAATTCTGTGCACAATATTTAAGAGGTGTAAAGAAGAGAGTGTCTCATCTTATCGCTTCTGGTATCTTTGGTTTAACTATAATTATGAGTTACGTTTGGTCATTGTCTCTTGTCATGTCTAAAAACAAACTCGCTGTCCGCAATCAATGGTAACCAACCTTTGGACGCGCATAACGCAGTGATTTAGACATCAACAAGCCAGACGGGCTTCACTCTGAGGGCTGTTTGGTACAGTAGCTGGACAGTGGACATCGGATAACCTAACAGTCCACCCAGGGCAAAAGTGGGAAATACTGGGTGGGGATACTCTCTCTTTGGCAAGTAATTCTTATATTTCCTATACCTTTCCGGTCTGATGTTTACCCGTTTTTTTTCCCAGAAAAGAATTATTGAAACCTTCCCGCATCCGTTTCATAGCGGCCACCACTTTACCAGGCTTGATTCCCGCGTCATCATTTGATCTGATGTCGTATTGTGCATGCAAACAAGACGTGGACGCCCATTTCAAGGTGGACACTGCTTTAAATCGAACATTTTTATAAGTATCATTAGGGGGGGGGGGGGGTCCTGACAGTAATATTCTAAACAACCAAATTTTGGGAGAAAAGTATAAAAAAAATTACCTGGATTTATTGGTTGCCATGGTAACGCCTCCATCTTGAATTTCGCCTTCATGTAAACAGCTATTTTTAAAACCTAAAGGCTCCGTCATTTTTCAACAAATGATCTTGAAATTTTGTATGTTTATATTTCAATACATAACAAAGATATTTTAGTATTTTTATTTGGCTATCTTTGATAGATGGTTTTCTAAGAAATTCTGAAAATTGTATATAGCGCGTAAGCGTTTTTCTTGATTTTTCACCACAAAAATGATAGATTTCTCATAAACTAGAAAAGATACTCAAACGTGGATACTAATATTTTTAGTACACAATATAAAGATGCCGTAGTGCAAGTTTCATTGAAATCCAACAAATATTTTTTAAAAAGTAATTAGGAAATGAACGTAAAAAAAGTAAGTTTTGAGAAAAAAGCGTTTGAAAATTTGCAAAGGTTTTTGGTTGAAAAAAGTGTCTGAATGTTTACCAAATGTCTCAATACATTCCTGGCTGTTCTAGGTCATTCATACAAGTGGGCGATTCCATTATAAGGGTTCTCATACCACACATCAAATGGGTTTCATTGTGTCTAATGAACTGACATTTGTAGCGTATTTTCTTCTATTGGAAGCAAATATTTTACCCGGCCCTCTCCCATGAAAGTCTTGTTTTTTTTTAATGGAAAAAGGCTTACCTAGGCCAAATGAGTATCAAAAACGTGAATAGAAATGGTTGTACCTTCCGAAAATCGACAAAAGTAAGAATCGATATTTTGAGCCCAAAACTTGATTTCAGGACCCGCCCCCCAAACCTTCCAGAACGATATCTCCAAAATATTCAACTTCTATGTATACTTTCTCTCATGGTAAACTATCCTAACTGGACTTTAAAAAAAAGAGAACAGATATTTGGCATGGCTGAAGCGATTGACAGCCCACAGTTGTGATAAAGCTCTTAACGGCCGGCAGCTGTCTTATTAGTTCGGGGTTAAGTTGTGAAATACGAGCTTAAGGTAACGTGTTTTTTTTGTTTTTTTTAATATCGAAAATATTTATCCTGATCAACAAAAATTATGATGTCTGTGTATTGCTTCTCTTTGTTAAAACGAAGTTATAATAATTATTTTACTCGACTGTAAATCTTCCCTTGGTATGTGTATAAACAAACTTCTTGTCCATAAGCAAAGGTATGCCCACTTTGGGAGCGCATAACCCAGTGATGTAGATGTCATCAAGCCAAATGGGCTTCACTCTGAGAGCTGCTTGGTACAGTAGCTGGACAGTGGACATTGGATAACCTAACAGCGCACCCGGGGCAAAGGTGGGAAATACTGAATAGGGATACTCGCTCTCAGACATATAATTCTTATGTTTCTTTTTTCTTATCGGTTTCCGGTTTGCCCGTCTATTCCCCAAAATAAAATTATCTAAGCGTCTCCGCACCCTTTTCAAAGCGGCCACCACTTCGTCAGGCTTGATTCCCACGTCATCATCTGTCCTGATGACATATTGCGCATGTAAACAAGACGTGGATGCCCATTTCAACATGGACACCGCTTTAAATCGAATATGTTTATAAGTATCATTAAAATCTTCTTGAACGATATCTCCAAAATGTTTAACTTCTGTGTTCACTTTCTCTTGGATTTGAGCACCATCATTCCCTACAGGTTTGCCCAGAAAAAATAACAACTTGGCAGTATTGTTAGACTTTCTGACGTATTCACCTAAAACTCCAGAGCGCTTTTTTTGGCGTCTGTCGAAATTCGCCGGGGCAGAAGGCGTTACAAAAAGTACTTCCGGTTGACCTTTCAAGCACGGCTGGGCCGGAGAATGTATATAATTGAAGTCATGATTGTTAATAGCCGGTTCAGATAAGAAAGAAATCACAGGCTTTTGACGATCTATAACCGACTGCATTTCTTGATTCTGTTTTAGCAAGATATCTGGATCTGGAATGGTAATCTGGGACGAGTTGTCCTTCTTTAAGCTGTTACTTCCCTTGATGGCGAGAGCGCCATTACTGTTCACCATATGTTCTTGCACGCAAGGCAAAATGGAACGCAATAGAAATCTTTTAGCAACAGTTTTGATGGATTGGCCATCTTCTTGTTTTGAATTATGTATCATCTCTCTCATTATCCTACTACCTAGTTCTTCATCGTCTACAGTTGCCATATTCTCTGTGTCCGGCAGTGTTCTGAACAAGAGACTCAAGCTGGTCACAAGTGAGATTATGAACACGACGCTAGCCATCAGCCAAAGGAGTGACGACTTCAATGTTCTCTTGTGAAACATGATTACTTCCCCCGATGTGACTGAAAAAAAAAAAAAAAAACCAGAAATAAACAAAATAATATTGTATGTAAAACACACAGGAGAGAACGAAGAAAGTAAAAGATAACAGGTCGTTTTATCCTTCAAATAACTATTTATGGCATAAAATGGAATTCCTGAGATACGCTCCTGTAAACTGCAAAAGGATTTTCCGGGACGGAATCAGGAAAAGGGAAAAAAAGGAAAACGTGGAATTTTTTAGGCGGTCGGAATGACGGCTACCTAGGCATTTTGGCAGGGTCTAAGGACAGAGTCCCGGGGGTGGAAGGGGGGGGGGTTGAGGGCTAGTGGATAAAGACTCCAGAAAATGAACTTTATGCATTTCAAGACAGCCATTTGAACAACTCTTGCACAGAATTATACAGTTCAACAGATTGTGTGGATTTCGCGGACACCCAAAGAAGGCATTATGCCTGCAGATCTATGGAAGAATTATTTTCTAACCTGGACCCGCAGCTTACGCTTTCATTTCTGGAGGAGGCCGAGCTCTACATGTCGATTTAACAGATTTCCATCATATTTGGCAGGATTCTTGAAGACATATTTTATAGTACGTCCGTCCTGTTCTCTTTAGATGTTTAAATTCGCTTTTATTTGAGCTAGGCATCTGAGGGCCGAAATCTCGCCCAAAGTGAGGTAACAAAAAGCCGTGAAAGGTACAAACTGGCTGTCATCGTGCCGACATGCCTTTAAACTTGAGCTCAAACTCATCTCACCTGTACTTTCGTGTCCATGACATGGTAGGAGGAAGAGGAGAAGAGTAAAGACACAAAAGAGATGAAGTACCATAAGGGAGTGGTTCTCCTATCTTTTGTCCTTTTATGAAATGAGCACAATTTCTCATTCAAGATTGTCTTACCATCTGACACCCCAAAATATATTAGAATTCCGATACTGTCAGGACAAGTTCCGATGTAGAAATCGTTTTTATCCTTGACAAGATGTCCCAACGAGATTTGTGCCATATGCTATTAAGGTTTCATTCTGTTCCGGGGGACAATATCGCACACGTTGAGAACCACTGAGTTAGTTAATGAGCATGTAAGCACCTAAAACTTTGTAGCACATTACAAACTATAAACATGTTTGTGCTGCCTCAATTTTTGACGATTAAATAAACAGACCCGTCCGAGGTGGACAAAATTCAGTCTCTTATGACTTTGCATTCATTACATTGTTGTTGTTTTCTTTCTGTTTTGTTTTTTTTTAGCAAGGGACAAAGAAAAGAGCGCTTCTCGAGCCACATTCGTGATAAAATTACTTACAACATATTGTATACTTTGTGACCTGGGCTGTTCCCGCCTGCTGGCTTACTTAATGATGTGCGAACAAAAGCCATCTGCAGAGTGGACGATATAAAGTATTGCCACCCTAACTCAGCGGTTCTCAACCTTTTTCTGGCAATCGTCCCTTTAAGGTGCAAGTTTTCTTTCATCGCCCCCGCATTTATTTATCTTTCCCCCGAGCCCCCCCCCCCCCTAAAAAAATCTCTACCAAACCCAACGCATACATTCAAATTATGATGTTAAGGTCTTTAAACCCGTATCAATGAAAATTATAGGATTGTGGATTCTTCACGTTAAAGCAGAAAAGATTCGCTATCAAACACACTAACAAAAAGATAGGTCTTTTCAGTTCATAAAACCCAAACTACCCATGCAGTTGAACAAGTCAGTGGCTGCCTTCTACTCGTCCTCAGTTCATGTTGTTTTGGCCTATCTATTGCCATCTGCAGCCCCATTTCATCGTTTTCGGCCCCAGGTATCCCTTTTCTTCGTCTTCAACTCTCCCTGGAAATCACATTGACGCCCAGGGGTGGGGGGGGGGGTGGCGTTATCGCTCACTTTCAGTGTCACAAATCCCAGACGGGGAGATGTAATAATTATGACAGGACAACAACCACGAACGAACAAGTATAACACTTAACAGAACAACCAAACAGACTCACACATTTATTATATATAGAAATAAGATATCTATGCAATTACATACATTACATTAACTCAATTCAAATACCATTCAACGGTCAGCATTCCCCACATCCATTCTTCTCTGGGTCCACAACCCGATAGTTACTTTCTAACTATGCTCTGGCCTCAGCCTCACATCCATATATATATTACTTGCTGGCCTCTCTTATTGGCTCCTGCTCAACCCAATCTCCGTATCTCACTCTCCCCTCGAGGTCTTAATAGCACATTAATATTTCAATAGCACATTATATTCTCAATGGCACATTAACATCTTAATAGCACATTAACATCTTAATAACAACGTCCCTGTCTGTGGCCAGACTGCCACGAGTCATGTGCTCCCGCTGTCCTGCGCGACAGCTTCACTCAGGCGGCCTGTGGGTAGCCTTCTGCCCAACCCCGACACAAGTCCGCTCACCGCGGGTGGCTTCTCTGCCCGACCCCGGCACCTATAAGAATAACATTACATTTCGATAACACCATACAATTACTATCCACTTCACCACTCTTTACGAACTATCAAGCGTACTCACAATAGTCCACATTTCACTCACCACACATCTTACGGTAACACATCTCCACCGTGTTACACCGTACTCAGACTCGCTACGAATCCATGATCCTAACTTACATCTATCGCTCATTGTGCACATCTCTATACACAGTAATCAATGACTTCCACAATCTTATTTACATCATGGTCATAGGAGAACATAGTACATCAATCATCATAATTATCAATCGTAGTTCAACCTACCAGTCATCACTGGAAAACACACAACAATCTCCCGACTGCTCTCTTCACGTCTGTCCCCTTGGACTTTCTTAACTTGCAGTGACTTTTCACTACACAAGATTTACCTCATCGCCTTCACTTTACTCACGTCTTGCACGCTTCCACGCTAACTAACAGAAGTCAATACAGGTGAGCAGCCTCACTATCCCGTGAGTCAATCCTACATTTCCATGCCCCCGTAATCCTTGAATCTCGCTCACTCCACTCGTGACATCATCCCCCACCCCAAAAAAATTATTGCAATTAATTTCCAAATCGCACCAAGATAAATGTCAACGAGTGAGCGTGAGCGATATTTACGTAAAAATGACCTGCTCATGCCCCTAGCACATATTTTATGATACCTAAATCAGAGGAAAACCTGGCGATCAATTTGCCCTGCACTATGCATCTATGTATCACCTCATCAATACCTAACTAAAACATAATACCTAAGACAGAATCAAAATCAATCAACCTATCAACCATTCTTCATATAATATTTATAATGTCAATGTTTTAAGATCGACGAATCGTTCACACAGATCACTGTCAATGTTCATATGTTTCCCAATTTCTGCTGACATACGTTTCCAATTGTGCACAATCTGCGACTCTTCGTTGTTCTGTCTGTCGAATGTTCCTGTCCTCCGATGTGTAAGCCACTGAAATCTTCACCTAGGCTCGACTAAGGTAGTCGGCGATATGATTGCTGGTTCCTGGAATCGGTTGAATGACGAACGTATACGGCTGTAAAGCCAATGCCCATCTAGATAAGGGAGGGCTGGATGAACGATTCTTAGACAAAAACGTTAGTGGCTTGTGGTCTGTCTGGATGTAGAATTCTCGTCCCATCAGATAACGTCCTAATTTTTGGACAGACCACACAATGGCAAGACACTCCCTCTCTATTACAGAATACTTCCTTTCTCTCTGCAATAACTTTCGACTGACATAACATACAGGATGGAAACATTCGTTCTTCTCCTGTAGAAGACAAGCGCCGATATCAGAGTCCGATGCATCTGTTCTGAGGATAAATTTAGATCGAAAATCTGGCAATATCAGAATGGGTGACGATGATAATGCTGTCACCAATTTATCAAATGCTGTCTGACAAACAGACGTCCACTGGACCTTATCGGGCTGTCCCTTCTTAGTAAGATCAGTAAGAGGAGATGACAAGGAGGAAAATTTAGGAATGAACTTCCTGTAATAATTTAAAATTCCCACTAAGCTTCTCACTTGTTTCTTTGTCTTAGGGATTTGTAACCCTACTAATTTCTCAATTTTTGTTATTTCAGGTCTGAATACCTCTACCCACGAGATGTCCTAAGAATACTATTTCTGGACATGCCAAATCCATCTTTGCGGGTTTAGCAGTTAACCCAAAATGACGCAATCGTTTAAAAATTACTGTTAGTGTCTGAATATGTTCAGACCATGACGACGTATGACACGCTATATCGCCAAAGAATGACACGACATTAGGTATGTCCTTCAATACCAGTCTCATTAATCTTGCAAACGTAGCTGGCGCGTTTACCAACCCAAATGGCATGACCTTAAATTGAAACAATCCTATGGGCGTTTGGAAAGCCGTGTACTGTTTAGATTCCTCAGCAAGAGGAATTTCCCAATACCCTTTTGTTAAATCTATCTTCGAGAACCACGTGGAACCAGCCAATGAAGCTATTAGTTCCTCTTGGAATGGTATAGGCTCCCTATCGCCTACCGTAATAGTGTTCAATCTGCGAAAATCAATACAGAACCGCACCGATCCATCAAGTTTTTTCACGAGGACGATGGGTGATGAGTATGGTGATGCTGACGGTTCTATCACATCTAACTTCAACATGGCCTCAACTTCCTTTATAACTCTATCTCTGGAAGAAAAAGGCAACGGATAAGGTTTAAGAGATACTGGCTTATCCGAAGTCAACTTTATTTGGTGCTGGATCACCGTAGTACGACCCGGCAAATCTGTGATAACATCTGGGAATGACGCTAACAGGGTCTGAAGTTCCCTACTCTGTGAACTCGTAAGGTCAGGGCTAAATTTTACGTCCCTGTAACCTTGTGTCGGAGTTAACTCCGGCAATTGAATTTGTACCTCTTCCTGTGCCTCAGTGTCGTACAGGTCACTGTCTGACTGGTCTACGACCCCCGTACAAGCAATAGAGAAGACACTCTCCTCTGGTTTCGTCTGAGCACCCAGATACTCTGGTCTCTCATAAAATCTCTGCAGCATATTAACATGGAAAACCTTAACTGATCCATCAATCTGAATAGCATAATCTACCTTCGAAACGACTCGCTCAATAGTATACGGACCTTTCCATGTCATTAATAACTTATTATGATCCGTAGGCAATAACAATAAAACCTTGTCTTCTGGCTTAAAAATTCTCAGTTTGGACCCTCTATCTTTATAGTTTTTTGCTCTTTTTGAAGCGACACTAGAAGCTTCTTCCGCAATAGTGCGCGCTGAAGATAATCTCTTTCTTAAATCAACAAGGTACTGAAACACTGAAACTTGCTCATCGTCTCCCGATGATGGCGACGTCATCATGTCCCGAAGAACATCAGTTGGACCCCTAGGACTACGACCATACAACATCTCAAACGGAGAGAATCCTGTTGACTCCTGACGTACCTCCCTATACGCAAATAATACTGCAGGGATATATCTATCCCAATCTTTAGGGCGATCAGCAGCTACCTTACGCAACATCGACTTTAGCGTCGAGTTTAGTCTCTCGCACATGCCATTAGCCTGCGGATGATATGGGGTGGTAGTGATGGGCTGTATGCTAAATAAGCGAAACAATTCCCTCATCATATCCGACGTAAATTGCGCGCCCCTATCAGACAAAATATGTTCCAGTATTCCTACTCTAGCGAAGATTCCAAACAACGCTTCCGCGACTGCTTCTGACGTTATGGTACGGAGAGGAACCGCCTCTGGCCATCTCGTAGCATTACAAATGACCGTTAAAAAAAACCGATTCCCCCTATCAGTCGCTGGGTGAATGGGGCCAACAAGGTCAATCGAGACCTTCTTAAAAGGCTCTGAAACCGTGGGGATACTTTGGAGAGGAGCCTGGGGTGTACGACCCTTGTGCGTCGTCTTTTGGCACGCACTGCACGTCCTACAGTACAACCGTACATCTCTGTGGATTGATGGCCAATAAAAATTCTTGAGAACTCTTTCTTTGGTTCTAGCTATTCCCATATGACCCGCTAATAGGACATCATGGGCCAACCGCAATACTGTTGCAATTAGCAACGCTGGCACAACGACCTGATTTAGAACGGAAGCCACTGTGACATATTTACGGAACAGAATGCCCCCCTGGATAAGAAAGGAAGATGAACCGTTCTTATATTTCCTCGTTTTCTCTGTTCGCGCCTCCCCAAAACATGGACTCAATGATGGATCCTCCTTTTGTAATTTCGCCAAGCGCTCTGGTGTGATATCTAGGTTGACCGCTGGCGTTGCCAAAGGTCTAACTTTACCCTTATCAGCTACCTGTCGACGTGTCTCGACCGCGGCACAAAAGTCAATACCTTTAGACTGTGACCATGCCTGGACATGCTCCTCAGAAGGGGAAACTACCCGAGATACATTACCAATGATGAGCTGGGCGCCTGGAAAAAACCCAACAACTGCTTCGACTTCCCCGCTAAGAAAAGGTGTATCAATCACTATCTTTGCCATGGGTAATTTTTCAATGGCCCCTGAAAATTGGATGCATGGGACAGTCTCACCCGTAAGCTGTGACTCGTGAATGCAGTCTCTATGCACTCCCACAACGGTAGATCCTGTATCACGCAAAACCGACACCGGTTCGTCCCCAACAAACCCCGGATAAACCCTAAGACCACCCCCTGTATGACATGAATTAATAACGGGAATATTTCTCCCACAAGGCAAAACACCGGAAGATAATAATTTTTCACAACTGGGACACTTAGAATACTGTCCGCCTCCGTTGTCCGATGTAACACACGCGGCCGTATGGTGAAACTTACTAGGGGAACATTGAGTGGAGCTACTATGATTGCCATCCCCGTTCGCCGCTATCCTACCTGCAGGACAATTCACGCTAATGTGATCTGCTCTTCCGCAGTTCCAACATTTCGCGGCCCGACAATCCCGAGAAAAATGCCCTACGCGTCCGCAAGTCCAACACTCCGCTCCCTGTGCTCCGCAAGACCTGGGTCCCCGTGACCCATCGCGACTGGAACTAAAGTCCCTCTGCCGTCGATCATCGGCAAAGGTTACGTAACGCCCTCGGCCATTACCGCGATCTCGCCCTCCTGCTCGGTCAAACTTACCGGCTCCATATGCAGGTGATTGGCAATACCCCCTACGTGGGACCTGGGCTTGCCCCTTAAAGCCACCACGCTGACGCGACCTGTCTCTACTATGTCCTGTCGGCGACCCCTCAACCACGGCGACGTAACCAGCATCCTGCACGTATGCCCTCGCCACTGGTTTGGACGGATGTGCCGTACGGTATGCTTCCGCCAACTTTGACGCTTCCTGCACCGTCGCGGGTTCGTTTTCCTTAAGAAAAGCCACTAGATCCTTATGGCACGACGCGTATAGCTGGTCACGGATCATTAGGTCCTTTAATTTAACAAAATCTGTGCCAACATGCGACAAGTCCAACCAGTTCGCGAAATACTCCGTCAATCTGGCGACGCAGGCAACAAAGTCCTCTTTGGTATCCGCACGTGCTCGCCTAAACTTCTCCCGGAAATATTCCTCCGTACGAAGCAGCAAAGACTTCAGCTTATCGTAATCATGCACGTCTTTGCGCTGTAACTCTTTAAAGTAAGTTAACGCTCGACCCTGCAATAAGGATGCCAGGTAGGTGGACCATAATTTCTTATTCTCCCCCCATTGCAGTTGTGCATTTAGTTCGAACCTGTAAAGGAAGGCGTCTATATCGTCCTTCTGGTCGTCGAACGTAGGCAGCTTAATCCGAACACCACTTTTATTTTGTCCCTGCCGCTCAACTGTTTCCGTTGGCGCATTCTTTTTGATTTCCAATTCCGCGATTCTTATTCGCGTCTCTCTCTCCTGTTGCTTATCCCTAGCCTCTATCTCCCGCTCTTGAGCTTCTATCTCCTTTAGCTTTAACTCCCTTTCCTGCTGCTGGGCCTCTCTTTCTCTCTCTCTTTCTCGCTCCCTATCTTTAGCTTCTCTCTCCCTATTTTTAGCACGCTCATCGCGCAATTCCGCCTGCTGCTCCTTAATCCAGCTACGTAGCTCTATGCCTTCAAGGCCAAGTTCCGTACCCACTTTCATTAGTTGCTGGAGCTCCGCCATTTCACGGATTTATAATTATACGATTTGAAATATATAATAAACTTCCGGTGCAGCTACCATAAACGACGCGACCCGAGACCTGAAATTATGCCACTACAATAACAACCACTATTTTCAAATGCAATTCAGACCAATACCTAACTGAACATTCTATAGCATACTCTCTAACTAATTCTATGTTCATAAAATGTATAGCACTATTAAGTAATAAAAGAGAATAGAAAAGACAAGAATGAGGAAATTTAGAAGAAGGACCACAAGGACATCAAGGACAACGAACCAGACTAGGACAAAGAATTCAAAAAAAATGGAAAAAAAAAATGCAATCTAACTACGCCGATTACACTACAAGGTACGAACAAGAACAGAGCCTGAAAAAAAGAACGTATCTACAGATAGGTAAGAGAGGGGACAAGAGAATACGTCTTCCTGCAGAACAGAGAAGATATCGACGCTACAACTAAACAATCACAAAGCCCTAAAGAACTGTTCACTGTGATGAACGAAGTTCCAAAGTTTAGCCCACCTCGAAGAGGATAAACTACGTTCACCACAGCAAACCCACTCCACCGCCCGTATAATCTACGACAACAAAAACAGCAAAAACAGAGAAAAAGACAGATTAAAGAAACAGCCCACAATCCAGGGCACAAAATTTTTGACTTTTACTTCACTTTTACTTCCTGATTTTACTTTTCCCTTTACTCGGAGCTCTGGCTGCTTGACTCCTTCAGGCTGCACGCAAACACTCTCTCGCTGAAAATTCAATTACACATTAGTACATATTTATAGCAATACATGAATCAATACATATTCATAAATATACATAAATCATATCATCAAATTCCCATTCATCCAACGAACAAAAGACAACAGCACAAATTCCTACCACAACAGAAATACAACTAGATATGTCGAACACACAATGTCAAAATGACCACAGGTAACTAAACGTACGAGCCCCCACTGTCACAAATCCCAGACTGGGAAATGTAATAATTATGACAGGACAACAATCACGAACGAACAAGTATAACACTTAACAGAACAACCAAACAGACTCATATATAGAAATAAGATATCTATGCAATTACATACATTACATTAACTCAATTCAAATACCATTCAACGGTCAGCATTCCCCACATCCATTCTTCTCTGGGTCCACAACCCGATAGTTACTTTCTAACTATGCTCTGGCCTCAGCCTCACATCCATATATATATTACTTGCTGGCCTCTCTTATTGGCTCCTGCTCAACCCAATCTCCGTATCTCACTCTCCCCTCGAGGTCTTAATAGCACATTAATATTTCAATAGCACATTATATTCTCAATGGCACATTAACATCTTAATAGCACATTAACATCTTAATAACAACGTCCCTGTCTGTGGCCAGACTGCCACGACTCATGTGCTCCCGCTGTCCTACGCGACAGCTTCACTCAGGCGGCCTGTGGGTAGCCTTCTGCCCAACCCCGACACAAGTCCGCTCACCGCGGGTGGCTTCTCTGCCCGACCCCGGCACCTATAAGAATAACATTACATTTCGATAACACCATACAATTACTATCCACTTCACCACTCTTTACGAACTATCAAGCGTACTCACAATAGTCCACATTTCACTCACCACACATCTTACGGTAACACACCTCCACCGTGTTACACCGTACTCAGACTCGCTACGAATCCATGATCCTAACTTACATCTATCGCTCATTGTGCACATCTCTATACACAGTAATCAATGACTTCCACAATCTTATTTACATCATGGTCATAGGAGAACATAGTACATCAATCATCATAATTATCAATCGTAGTTCAACCTACCAGTCACCACTGGAAAACACACAACAATCTCCCGACTGCTCTCTTCACGTCTGTCCCCTTGGACTTTCTTAACTTGCAGTGACTTTTCACTACACAAGATTTACCTCATCGCCTTCACTTTATTCACGTCTTGCACGCTTCCACGCTAACTAACAGAAGTCAATACAGGTGAGCAGCCTCACTATCCCGTGAGTCAATCCTACACTTCCATGCCCCCGTAATCCTTGAATCTCGCTCACTCCACTCGTGACATTGAGAACCAACACTCTAGTTCATGGCTGGCTGATCACAAGGAGTTTTTTCTCCCATCTTTTGAAAAGTGTCATGTTTTATGTCTGCTTTGAATATAAATAAATCTGTGTCTAATAATGCTACAAGTATGTTACAGGTGTTAAATGAAAGGCACACCTCGTCTACACATGCTAACCGCGATAGTTCATTGGCATTTTGAAGTGATTGAAAAGGAACGTTGACGAGAGGGCTGGTCTAAAATGTAACAGGCGAAAGACAGTAAAAAATAATGTGTGCACAACGAGGCGTGACGACCCACCGTGGATGGTCTAATAATGACGTCATAGGTCATCATCATCATCATCATCATTGCCTTTCTCACCCTAGATCAGGGTATAATAGGCCACCAACAAACACTTTCCATCCCTCTCTATCATGGGCCAGCCTCTTTACATTATTCCAAGTCTTTCCGCTTCGTTGCACATCATTTTCTCTGGCTCTTCTCCACGTTCCGCGCGGCCTTCCTCTTGATCTCTTGCCCTGGGGATTCCAATCCAATACCTTCTTCGTGATTCTGTTTCCTGGCCTCCTGAGAGTGTGGCATGCCTTTGTGAAAAAAAAGGGGGGGGGAGGGGGGCTGTGAGGTGAGATGGGGTGATGAATCCGGAACACAAATTTAAAACAACAAAAACGTCTCCACCGTTTTGAAGTCTCCAAATCTAAAAACAAAAGCTCTGCAAGCCGAAGGGAGTTATCTTCAAAATTTCGCCCAAATTTGAGCAATATGAGCGGTGTTAGGTCTTGTCGACAATCGGACTTTTTTTTTTTTTTTTTCGTAATGGTGGTTCTCAACTTTTCTCAGTCAATCGCCCCCTCAGGCTCTAGTTTCATCACTTGTTAATTTCTGGCTTTATTTTAGAAGCTTCGCTACTTGTGGCATTTGAGCTTCTAGTTTCTTGTTTTTTATTTCTCTTCTTCTTGTTTCTGTGCAATTTTGTGGTAGGAATTAATGGGGTTTTTTTTTCAGAATTTTGCCCAGGCAGTGGAATTGTTCCTCCTGCTCTTCTTGACTTCCAACTGCCAAGGTATCCTTAACGTGCAGATCCAGGACACGGGATCTACAACTTTTTCGTCCTTATCCGAGAAGATTAGGTGCTTGACCCTACCTGCCACAGGATCAGGGACGGGAATTTTCTCACCCCAAAAAATCCAGCATGCCTCCACCGACCGGGAATCGAACCCCGTACTTTTGACATGAGAAGCGGGCACCTTACCTCTAGACCAACGTGTGCCCTGGTTTTCTTTTTAACTTTCCATCGCCCCCTTAGTTTAGGCGGGTTTAATACAACAACAAAATTGGATCAAAGGGAACGACTGAAGGAATACAACTTTACCACAAACATTAAAATCTTCACCATGTAAGGTGTGGCTTAAAGTGTCCGTCATGCAACTTTTGTTGCAAAACGAACAACATGTGTGGCAAGCGGCTAATGATTTTGTGCAAAAGATTTATGGAACATGACAATTTCAACTTTCTGCCGACAGGATATGACGTCATACGTGAGGCAAACAACTTTCTCTGTCTGACATTTGACTTACAGTCATTCTTCCTCTTAATCAATTCACCAATACAAAGGACATCATCATCATCATCGCCTGTTCACCCTACTCTACAGAGTATAGGTCACGAACGACAGCCTTCCATTTGTCTCTATCCTGGGCGATCCTTGACAACTCATTCCATGTGCAGCCACCTCTCTTCATATCCTCCTCCATGCTCTTCCTCCATGTTGTTCGTGGCCTGCCCTTCTTCCTGTTTCCCTGTGGGTTCCAGAGCAGTGACTTTCTTACCGTGCTATCCTGGGGCTTCCGTAGTGAAGCCATCACCGTCTGCGCAGTCCTATAATTTCACTGGAGATGTTTCTCTGCTCTGTCCTTTCCCACAGGTCCTTATTTCGAATAATATCCGGCCATCTTATCCTCAGAAGTCTCCTCAGACAGGTATTGACGAAGGATTGCAGCCTCATCAAGCAGGTTTGGGAAGGTTTCCAGGTTTCGCAGCCATACAATAGGACAGATTTTACATTGGAGCTAAAGAGTTTGCATTTTGTAGCGATGGAGACTCCACGATCCTTCCAGACATTGTTTAGGGCTTTGAAAGGTGAATCGCCTTGGCTATTTTTGCCTTTATGCCCCCTTCTGTTCGTCCTGTTTCATCCAAGGGACATACCAGTACTAAACATGACGCAACAGTAAGAAACAGCTTTGATTGTATTCGATTAATTAAAAAATTGTGTTTTCAGAGGTTTCTTAAATATTTCAATGTTTTGTACGTCTCTCAGGTTTTAAGTCAGTGAAATCGAAGGCTGTGGATCACAAAAAGAAAATGATTTTTCACTGAGTCATCAGAGGGACATAGTTCGAACTTTCAAGTTTTGTGACTTTAGTCCATATTTTACTAACTCCATTTTCTGAAAAACTGGATATCATTTCGTATGTAGAAGAACGTACCAAATGAACTCTTTGACACCTGTTTCCAACGCAATGTGGCTCCTATCAAGTTGTTTTACAGTTCCGATTTATTCTAACTCTGTATTATAATACCAAAGCCCCAAAGGTTTAACCTCTCATTTCTCACCTGTGCAAAAAGTGGAATGGGAACAAACAAGAACTAAAGTCGCGTTGTGTTTTATGAAACAATTTTTGAAAGCACAAAATCTCCTCATGAAACCCATAGACCACGCGTGTTGGTCACAAGTTAGTGGCAGCCCTGTATTTGCTCTCACATCGTCTGTCATTAATGTTTCCAACACGCCTCTCCTTGCCGTCATCTCTCATCACCACCCTCTGTCACAAATCCCAGACTGGGAGATGTAATAAGTATGACAGGACAACAATCACGAACAAACAAGTTTAACACTTAACAGAACAACCCATCAGACTCACACATTTATTAAACATAATTATACATATAAGAGCGCAATTACATACATTATATTATTGAAATGACTGCCGTACAACGGCCTTATTCTCACACACACTCTCCCTCGGATCCACAATCCGGTAGTTACTCCTAAAGGCACTTCGGCCTCAGCCTCTCCCCTCAGGGTCTTAATAGTACATTAATAATTTACTGGCACCGCAGTCTCTCAATATCCCCTTCCTATTGTCATACACCTTAACACTCCCCTAGCACCTCAGCAGGGCAATAACACATTAGTATTTCCATAGCCATCAACATGGCAACAACATAGTATCAGTTCACTAGCCTATCAACATGGCAACAATATAGTATCTCATTCACTCTCATATCTACGTCCCTGTCCGTGGCCTGACTGCCACGACTTTATGTGCCTCCACTGTCCTACACTGACAGCCTCACTTCTGGCCTATGTGTGGCCGCCGGCCCTATGCTGGCCTATCCCCTGTGCTCATCGAGGTGGCTCTGCGGCCCGTCCCCGACACCTACAAGAGTAATATTACATTGGTATAATACCCTACCATTTCTATTCACTCCACCTCTCCTTACAACCCATGAAACGTACACACACTAGTTCACCTTTCACTCACCACACATCTTACGGTAACACACTTCCATCGGATTACACACTACTCACTCGCGCTACAAATCCGTGAACTCACTTTCATCTATCGCTCGTGGCGCACATTGCTATATCCAATATCAAGGACTTCCACATTCCTCACATATACTTATTCACATCATGGTAATAGACGAATATAATATAATACATCAATCATAATAATCAATCAACGTTCTACATACCAGTCATAACTGGAAAGACTCTCACTAGTCTTCTCGACTGCTTCCCCTTTATGTCCGCCCGATAGGCTTTTATTCACAGGTCCGATCCGTCGGACCTTCTAACTTGCAGTGATAGTTATACAGCGCTTTCGCCTCCTTCAGACCCCCCCCCCACTACTCACAACAGCACGCTTAACTTGCTGTCTACTGTGAGTCCTTCTTACTCTACACCCGCTCTGTAGCAATCCCCTTAATTGCACTCACTCCACTCGTGACACCCTCCCCCCTTTTCATTGTGGACAGACAAAATCGCATTTCAATCGGAGATCTTCATATCAGATGTATTTAGTTATTTGTTTAATTCTTTATGTATTTATTTGTTTATTTACTTCAGATCTTCCTAGATGTCAGTATGCCCTCTTCTACCTGCACCATGCAACTATCAGGGCCTTTTTTTTTTCTTTTTCTTTTAAGGGCAAGAAAACTGTCATAACCACAGACTAATAAATTAACCAGACTGGAGACACGAGCTTCGGGCTGCGTATAACAACATGGTCGCCGCTCGGGAAATTCCGATTCTAATTCTATTTCTATCTGCAGTAGAAATTTCTTTTTATTTGTCAAGATTGGTTGTACATGTATTAATAATGCATTAACTTGCCTATCCTTTCATTTCATTGTCTACATCTGCGCTTTTTTTATTGTTATAAATGACTAGCTGAGGTCCCCGGCCCTGCCCGGGATAAATCGGTTTGAATATTGGTTTCAGTTCTGGGTGGTTATTATGGACCTGCTTCATCTGGCCTGTTTCTATTTGTTATTTTAGTTTTGTTTGTTTGTTTTTAAATAAGTCTTACTGCTCTGCCTTTGTGAGTTGAGACCCTGCGCATCCCGTACAACAGCATGATTTGAGCACGGGTTAGTGTGTTTGATAGTGAACACATCGCAGGAAGTGATAACGAAACCTTAAAATGCCGAACCATGACTCGAAATAGATCTAAATGATCGCGAAACAATAAATTTCCAATAAAAAAAAAATACACCGATTTGAGACTTCTATTAAAAACTGTGCACCCTTACATCCATTCTGATGCACCATATAAAACTTGAAGTCTGTGCGTTGAGTGGTTCAGAAGCCTCTTGCAACGAAAAATCTCAAGTCCAAAAATATATATAGTATAGATGACCGTATGGACTTTTAGCGACCGCGGCATTGTAGCTATGCTGAAGCGTCGGTCGCAACGGTAAACCTTTCGCTGTTTTGTGACGTCACACAATGGGATCATCCAGTCTGTGTATTTTATTAGTCTGTGGTCATAGCGCACGGCAACTGACTGTGAAAGGAGGTTTTTTTTGTTGTTTTTTTCCCACGCCTGCTGACCGTGTAAAGCCTGACGCGGTTTCCACGCACAGCCACTGACCGTGTATAAAATGTGGCAGCTTTTTGGGTAGGTTGGGATGAATGAAGGGGGGAAAACAATTTTTTTTAAATTAGGAACTGCTTGCTCTAAGTCTAAACCATTCCAGCACACTAACGCTAAATCTGTACAACACCTAAACTGAACCGAGAATTCCCGAGAAACGACAAGATGGCCATGTCATAATGACATAGCTCTGCCCTTCCTGGAATTCTTTAAAAAAAAAAAAAAAGATAGAAAATCTATGGGGTCACAATTGGGCTTGGCAAAATGTTAATGTACCGTATGTGTGACATAGAAACACATCAGTCTTTTTTACCATGATGATCACAATGTTAAAAAAATGAGAGATAATTCCTAGTACAATGTCACGACATTTAATGGCAGCAGCAAATGCAGAACATTGGTCCTGTTTGACTGCACAATTTCTATTTAAAAACTTAGCTCACATGTGAATATAAAATGTGAAAACAAAAAGGGTCTACAACTTATAAACTGTTACCCACCTTAGTAGTGATGAACAGTGACAGTTGAAACACGCATGCAGCTGTCGAGCAGCAATCTTGATTGCAAGTAGGATCGAAACAAAAGTCATGGTGTATTTGGTTTTATTCCATTTTCTTTTTTTACTCATTCTTAAGTTCACTGATATCTTCGACAAGAAAAGGTCCAATACTAACTAACGTGAGGACGTCAAAAAATGAATATTGCTTTGGTTTTTTTGCCCAGGCGTAGGCATCATTTATTTGCAGGTTCCATGTTGACGGGACCATCTTACTCACACAATCTATCAGTGTTCCTATCGATGACATTTGCTTATTCTAGTTGAATGAATCAAACCTACTGAGTCGTCAAGTGCTTCTCGCACTAGTCTCAGCAAAGTATCGCTTTGAAACACAGTGGATGCTGAGTGTGTGAATACATTCTATTTGATAGAGGTCTACAGCTTAGAAACAGTGCATGTTTTGTATACATGGTACACTCACTATTTATATTCTCTCACTTTTATCAAGAAAACTTAAACGTGTTTTTCTTGTAAAAACCAGTTTGGATAGGTTCAATTAATACTTGTCACTTCCACGGAGGAAACAACTGCCTGTCTAGGGCAAAATTCCCCGTACTTATATCAATTTTCCAGGTTTCAAACTTTCGGTTGACGCCAAACGAGGATTTTACTGAGACAACATAGACAAGCAGAAAGTTAATTCTCACAGTAATGCCATCATTTAAATGTTCAGACCCCAAAATGTTGGCAGTTTTCAAAAGCGTAATTCCACAACAGTAGCATTGTACACATCCAGTACTGGTCATCAAACTATCCAACTTATTATGACAAATTCTCATTGAAGTAATGATTAAATCTTAAAGGCCTTGATAAATAGAATGATGATTCTTCTCCGAGCAAGATGAGCTTACGTGTTGTCTTCGCTGTGGAATCACTAGACCTCGTAAATTTCACAGCACTATTAAATAACAATCTACAGGAATAAAATGAAACCTCTTCTTATTGTCTATGCCTGAACTTTAAAATAATTATATCAAATCTAGACAAACCACATGTAAAATACCGATTTTGATTAAGACATGAAAGTACTGAAGTTTTACTTTTATTAACATTTTATTACCTTTTTCTTGCGAAAAATTAATACTTTTGAGAGCTGGATTCAGTTGTTTCTCCTGCATGCCATCACTTAGACTTCGAATTGACATTGAGTAACAGTTAAATGTTGATATTTTGGGTCTGAAATTCTGACCCCAAGTGAACGATTTTCATGAAAATGCTCAAAACAGGAAGAAAAATGTACAGTGAACTCAAAAGAATAAAAATAAAACTAAACTAGACAAGATTTATCGTACACTGAGGACTTGCACCAGGTTAAACTTTTAAAAAATAGGAAACCGAAAAAAAAAGATAGATCTAGAATAAATTTGCCGAAATGAATGAGAATGGGCTACGTAGCTACAATAGTGATTTTTCTTTTCTTTTTTTTTTAGTTTGGACTTAAGGGTGCGTCCGTACGATAACAGTCAGTTTGAGTTTTGAACCTTTCACGGTATTTTGGGTACTTTACTGTAAACTTAATTCTCACGGCTTGATCAATTTAAAATTCGAAATGAAAATTGAGCGTGAAAGCGTCAGTATCAAATAAGTCTAGTTTTATCTGTACATTTTGAAAACAATTTTTGTTTGTATGGACTGCATTTTGTTAATATGCGCATTGTTTTAAAACCAACCCGTGGATTTCAGACTCCTCCAGGAAGCACAAATTGCTCTGTTGGTCCACGTCAGAAAGTAACAAGAGGAAATATTTCCACAGAAGATCAAATTCACAATATGGAATTCCCCATCAAGATTTTCTAATCACAAAATAAAAAAAAAGTGAATATCATAACATAAATGCATAAGTCATGTTTTGGTGCGTTTTAAAAAATGAAACGGTTGACATCGACTATACAGTGGTAGAAAAGTTGTTGTTAGGGGAGCGTCATAATTTTACCCAGAAAGGGACAGCTGAACAGTGAACACAACTCAGTAATTTCTCTATTTGTCTTTGTCATCAGACTACGCTCCCACAGCAACAGTGTATAATAGTGATTTACGTGGATGTGGGTTTTCGTTTAAAAACTCACAAGTCAACGAAACAAAACTGTTGATTGATGCAACGTGACTGTCTGATTGAGATAAGCATTCACTTTCAAACCATGGAAAGAATGACTTAAGCAATAGTATGTTATGAACGTGATAATAATTAATCTACTACAGTACAATAAGCATTTGGCGAAAACTTTACCAGTGAAAATCTCATGAAGTTTCAGAAATGTTCACTTGTTAATCGTCAACCAGACAAACAGGAAATAAACATCAGTGTGTCAGCAGACGTAAGACGACCAGTATTCTGGCTTGTGCCGCGGGTGATCATGGGGTCATCATTGCGCCCTTTTCTTAAGGCGTCTAAATTCTATAGGGATTGACTTTCCAGGCGTTCACTTTGCACGGGCCTCCGAACACGTCGAGGTCAAACTGACCGCCCGGCGCTGAAGCCGTATTGTCGTGTATCAGATCACTGTCCCCTTCGAGGGGTGGGGGTTATTCTGAAATCGAAATTAGGGTTCAAAATCTCGATATCGAGATTTTATACTCTTTAGTTGGTTTATCCATTTAGGAACACGATTTTACTAACTATATGCCGATTTTGATTGTTTATAACCCTGAAATAATTATGCCTTTTAGTGGGGTGGGGGTCAAGAAAAAGGCACAAGAATCACGCCACTGGGCCGTAAAATTAGCTCTAAATAACATCTCAGTGTTGTCACCTAAACCACGAGTTTTAGTGAATATTTGGTATCGACACCTTTATTTATATGTTGTCCACGTGTCTAGGTCAAGGTAACAGGCATGAGACATCCCATTCCCATCTGTAGGGAACGGCAGTGCAGACCGGATAAGTATACTAAAAATAGTTTATGCTTAGTGTAGCTCATGACTTCCGGGGGCAACTAGAACCTACACCATTTTAGCGCTGTTTAAAAGGGACTATAGCCCGAGCATGAACGAGTTGGTCTTGTTTTTGGGAGTAATATCTCATTCCATTCTACAATTCTCCATAATCTTTGTAAAAATTGCAAAGTATAAAATTGGCTAGGTTTATAGCGACTTCCAGCGTGGGGACGAGTTAGGCTACTGCATCTAGATCTAGATCTAACGTCCGCTATTTCGTGTTGCTTTTTTTCTTCTCTTTTCTACAGTTTGCCAGTACTGAACATGTTACTACTGTTTGCCAATACTGAACATGTTACTACTGTTTGCCAGTACTGAACATGTTACTACAGTTTGCCAGTACTGAACATGTTACTACAGTTTGCCAGTACTGAACATGTTACTACTGTTTGCCAGTACTGAACATGTTACTACTGTTTGCCAGTACTGAACATGTTACTACTGTTTGCCAGTACTGAACATGTTACTACAGTTTGCCAGTACAGTTTGCCAGTACTGAACATGTTACTACAGTTTGCCAGTACTGAACATGTTACTACAGTTTGCCAGTACTGAACATGTTACTACAGTTTGCCAGTACTGAACATGTTACTACAGTTTGCCAGTACTAAACATATTAGTGTTATCTTGTATTTCGATTCTAGGTCTAGGTGGAGTCTTTCAGCAATCGGAAGGTTTTAGCTGAAAGTAAACTGTATAGAAATGAAAATAATAACAGTGTAAATATGTAGAAACACTAAGATTTTAATTCATTTAGATGCTCCTCTAGCAGGCTCATAAAATACCATATTTCGATAAGAGATAGTTTTTACTTATTGTCAAGGAATTTTGGCAAGTGTCCTGGCGTTCGATGCCCCGACAAAGTATCATTGGTGCTGCACAAGTGAAAACGTTTTCCACATTATCCCGCAACAGACTCAGGCAAATCATTGGGCCCTACGAAGACCTGTTGACCTTGGTCCAGAGATGCAAGCTCAAATGGTATGGCCATGTTATGAGGTCACCAGGGCTTCCCAAGATATTCCTGCAAGGCACAGTGCAAGGAGGGAGAAGGAGAGGCAGACAGAGGAAGAGATGGGAGGAGACAATATCCCAGAATGGACGAGCTTGAGGTTGAGCGATACAATCAGGGAGTCAGAAAACAGACAGGATTGGAGAATGCTGGTTGCCAAAGAACCTGTGGCGTCCCAAACGGTCCACAGGACTACGGGGTAGAGAGAGAGAGAGAGAGAGAGAGAGAGAGAGAGAGAGAGAGAGAGAGAGAGAGAGAGAGAGAGAGAGAGAGAGAGAGAGAGAGAGAGAGAGAGAGAGAGAGAGAGAGAGAGAGAGAGAGAGAGAGAGAGAGAGAGAGAGAGAGAGCATCGTCTTCTTTCAGAGCTTTAGAAGCAAAGATGGTTTTCGACAACATTTTGTCCTCCGGAACAAGTAGGGGCGCAGAAAGTCGTGACGTCACTTCATATGAACGATATTGAATGACACAGTAATACTATATTTAGGTTTACGTCGTGGGACATTCGAACTGTTCAACGCGGCGGTTAAGCACAGTTATGGTCTCTGTACACACGTTTCATGTACAGTTAATCTTTGTGCCTCCAATCTCCCTTACAAAGTCCATAACAACTGTGCTTAAGCATCGTGTTGAACAGTTCGAATGTCCCATGACGTCATCGGTTTAAATATAGTTACTGTGTCATTAAATCCCTTGGACCGAATATACTAAAAATTGTTCTCTCATGACTTCCGGGGACAACCACGCCTGCATGAATTAGCAATGTTAAAAGGGGATTATGGCCTGAGCACGAACGATTTTGTTTTATTTGAGTGATATCTTATTGCCCTCAGAACAAATAGGAACGCGGAAGCCTTGACGCCACTTCACATGAAAATTCACATTCCCTATACAAGCATACAGTACCACTATTCTGCCATAGTAAAATAATAGTAGGGTGCGTGATCACCCCCGACCTTCACCTCGCTTATAGTTCACTGATTGGTGGACTGTAAACGGAGCAATACATTGACCCTTCTCATTGGCTGAGGCGAAGGTCATGCCCTCCATATTTATCAGATTTAGATCGTGACCTATAATAATTGTAATAGCCTAAAGAGTACAATATCAGCTGACTGGAAGAGTGCTTTTGTTTCAAGTTTTTCTTTTTATAACGTTGCACTACGACATGGGATTTGCTGCCGTTTGTGAAAGATGCCCAAGTAGAAAGTCACTTTGCGTGCAGTTGCAAAAAGTCAGACAAGAGATCTCAAGAATTGGTAGACCAGTAACAGAAGAAGAGTGTTGATTATGTTACATTGTCCTTATTGTGGAGAGCTGAGATGAGCTGTAGCGGGTTCAAACTCTAGCAGAAAGGCGAGAGGTTTTTCCTTATTCCTCGTAATATATGTTTCTACATAAGTTGATATGATACAGGCCCACAGGCCCACAGGCCCACAGGCCCGCAGGCCCGGCTTCCAGCCGCCCCCCCCCCTCTTCCCCAGTCTACCTACCCTCTCCCCACTCCAGACTGTTCTATACCCCGTTCTACCGTATAACTTACATTATTTCTAACCCCTTCTCCCGACCTTTCTGTCCCCCCCCCCCCTACTCCTCTGTACACAGCTGTTATAAACCTTTGGTAGTTTACAAATCATTGTTGAGGCCCAGCAGACCAAGTAGGGATGATTTGAGCTATGTGTGACACTTTTCAATAACATTTTTATTGAAAAAAAAAAAAAAAACTTCAAATGCGATTTTCTCCAAATTACACATTTGATCAGTAATTTCTGATTTTTTAAAATTTATTGTTGGGCATGATGTGATGAAGAACGTGAGTGCCTAGGATCTGTCAGACCCCGAGTGTAAAATAGGATTAAGGTTCCACTTGAGTAATGTCACTTGGGGGTCAGCGGGCTTTACGGGGTAGCCCGCGATTTGTGGGTTAAGCGTTAAAGTCTTCGAGTACACTTAACCCTTGTCCTGTGCGAGGCCATGGTGGAGGCCCAGCTCCCTTAAACAGTGAAGCACGCGGGGGCCACCTTATTGCTCCTCATATTGTAACCCTCGTCCTGCGCGAGGCCACTTTTGTGGCATGGCAACTCCACGTCTTCTATTTCTTTACTTGGTTGCTCCCACTGATCGTTTTCTTACGCCCATTCCGGTTGTTCATTTTATTTATCCTGTCACCCCTACTACATCTAACAAAATGGTAACGTCCGGTGAAATGTGATAACCATTCGTCATTCTCATGTAATAGTTCTGGCAGGTGAGAGCTTTGAACTGGGGAAAATCAAAGGGAAACTTTTGGCTTTACTGCCAGTTGTTCTATGCATAATGATTAATTAATAGGGAAACCTGGGATAAAATGATTGACTTTGTTGTTGGTTGGTTGTGTTATTTGATATGGTAATTAGAGAGATATTCTGTTGCATTGAGGTACATGAATGTACTGTAGGAGCTGGAAATCAAACCTCTTGTCAAAGTCACTGAGAAGGTTGTGCTAAGAAAACAAAAACGTTGCAGCTTGGACTTTAAAACAGTGGAGGAGGGAGAAGGGAATGTCGAGCCACACACCATGCAGTTCATACACGTTAAGTAACTGGCTTAACAAATAATTTGACCACCCATTCTATTAAAATTCATGGCCTAACTTAGGGACAAGAAAGGGCAGAGCTCTTGGGAAAATGTTTTCAAAAGAATTTTTGTAAATGTAGAAAATTCTTTATTATGAGCCTTCTCTTCTATTCAACAGTAAAACTGAATACATCTCATCACAAGTACTTTATCCAAAAATATTGTAGGGGTCACTCACGATTTACCCAGATTATTTTTGTTATAGTGTATTAAAGTGAACGCGACGTACGCGTTCAAAATGACCCGATGAACCTGACCGCTGAGGTTAGCGGCAACATGCAGACGGACGCCTGACTGGCCACCGGCTATCCACACCATGGTCGTTACCAGGACGAGTTCACGCAGTGTGTGACGAGGGTTAACTGTTCAGTTCTAAATTTATGCTCTAGGGTCGCATCATAGGGCCGCGGGAGACGCAGGAGAAGACCGTTTTAGTTGCATAAGGGGGCTAAAATCTTAGCCATAAGCCGTTGGTGATTGCATGAGATTAATTCATAACGCGGACTGGAGAGAAGTTAACATTCGGATAATAACAACAGCTTTACAAGGAGAAAGTGAACGTTTAACTTATCTGTATGATGAAGGGGCAAATTTGATATATTTACTCCTTTGTAGTTGTCAGAAGTATATTGCGGGGGGGGGGGGGGTGTCAAGTACCCAATACGCGCAATTTTGCTAACAATTTCATGCTTTTGCCTGTTTAGAATATAGGCCATTCACAGACTCGACTGCTTTCTTAATCACAGAATGTCAATCAAGCCTAAAACCTTGCAGGCATATTAAATTGCTGCTCTGCTTCATAGACTTTTTTTTTTTTTAATCTGATCTGCTTTTGACAGCTGGTAGATCGTTCACCCGGCTAACAAAAATGTCACAGGTGCATGGAAATCTAATATCACAGGTTTTCAACCTGGGGACGGGCAGGGCAGTGTTTTGAAGAAAGGAAGTGTGTGGGAGTCCATCAGCCGAATAACGATAACAATAATAAAGACAACAACTTTATCGCCCTCTCGCTCTCTTTGTACACGTACCATGTACGTATTTCTCTGTCAGTATATCTGTCAGGCTATGCATGTGATACGTGTATGATTTATTCTCTCTAATTGTGTTTCTGTGTGAACGTGTAGATCAGTGGTTCTCAACGTAGGCGATATCGCCCCCCCCCCTCATGGAGTGGGTCGCGGTTTTTGATTTCCAGGGTGGGGGGGGGCAACAAAGTAGTAAACAGGGACAAGGGGCCCAAAACGATGAAAAGGGGCGCTAAGGGGGGGGGGCAACAAAGTAGTAAACAGGGACAAGGGGCCCAAAACGATGAAAAGGGGCGCTAAGGGGGGGGGGGGCAACAAAGTAGTAAACAGGGACAAGGGGCCCAAAACGATGAAAAGGGGCGCTAAGGGGGGGGGGGCAACAAAGTAGTAAACAGGGACAAGGGGCCCAAAACGATGAAAAGGGGCGCTAAGGGGGGGGGGGGGGGAGGGACGCGAAAACATGAATTTTGATCGATATGGGAACAGACACAGGGCAGTCACTGACTTGTTCAACAGCACGTAGACATAGGTTTTATGAACAGAAAGGGCATATTTTCTTGTGCCTTATATAGAATGTTTGCTGTTTTGTGGTGAATAATCAACACACCTGTTGTCATTAATAAGCCCATTGCGAATGACGTCACAGAGTGTTTTTGTTTTGTACTTCCTACACCCAAAATGGCGGGTGGATCAGCTGACGAGTGTAACTTCGAGATATGTCTAAGCGGTTAAATTGCCTGCTGGCCGCATTGCAGTTGACTGTTATGACAGGGGTGGAAAGGATGGATCCAAGCTGGTCAGATTCCCTACCATCCGTGTAAACAATGGAAAGGAAGTGAAAGAATTGACCGAAAGTCTCCCATGTGTCTGTACACACGTGTCATTGTTTACTGTAGTGAACTTTTTTTTTTTAGCTCGCCGCTGATTGGTTCGCGACGCCTGGAGTGCTCGCAGTGCAAATCAGCTAACGAATCAAAATCAGTGCTACCATCGCCATGGTTATGCATCGGTCTTGACAACTAAAATGGCCGATATCCGCAATGGGCCTAAAAGGCTCTGAAAAACATGGTAAATTATAGAATGTTTTCTTGCGAAATGTATCGACTGGGTTTGAGTAGAGATTTTTTGAAGGGCGATGATAGAACATTTGAAGCCTAAGGGTGGCGATTACCTGACAAGGGTTGAGAACATCTGGTGTAGATGTTTGTATGTGTGTGTGGGGGTGGGGGCGGGTGAAAGAAAGAACAAACAGCTCTGGCTGTTGTTTAAAGAGTAGCTTCAGGTGGTGGTGAGCTCTTGGATCCGGTTGTGGGAATTTAAAAAATAAGGTGGGGAGAGGAGGGGGGAGTCCTCTGCTTTTGGTTATTGAATAACTTGTTGTGGATAGACTGACTGTCTGATTGACTGACTGACTGACTGACTGACTGACTGACTGACTGACTGACTGACTGACTGACTGAACATCGTAGTAGAGAGGGTTTTCTATAAAGCGAGAGGCGTTGGTATAAAAAATTAATTGCGGATCTTAAATCTCAGTTTAAACTGAGGAAAACAAGGATTCTACAGGAGCGTTGCTCATTCGTTCACTGAGATCGTTTAAAGCTGAGTTTTCATGTGTGAGGAATCGTAAACGGCAAATGGACAGATCAAAAACCCGTCTGGTAGTATAAAGAAAGAGTGTTTCCATGTGGACGGAAACGGCGTCCCGTGCGAAAGAAAATTTAATATTCTTTCTATTTCACCATTATAGGATTTTTGTAGGATTTTTGACGTTTCTGTTTGCCGAATAGTTAAAAATGTATGGCGGTTGCTGATAATTATATTTTATTCTACATTATCGTAAGTAAATGTATAAATGGTTGTAGGCAGCAAGGAGTGGAGAGAGTGAATGATTGTGCGTTTTTGTATATTTTTTAAAAAATGTTTTCCAAAGATTGGTCACGTGATTCTTCTGTATATTTTGAATTGGCCGCCAGGTCTGCAGTAAACTTGAACTTTTTCCCGCTTCCGCATACATGAGAGCCCCAGCTTTACACCGAAGAACTGTTAGATATGAAGGGTCTGCCTGCACTTGTCATACGGAGAAGTCACGGGGAGAAAGGCGTTGCTTTCGTGGTTCCTGTGGTGCCGTTGATAGAAACACGTACACACGTTCATACATTTGTTCACTTGCACTTTTTGCAGAGGTTGATATTTAAATGTATTTTCTTGACGTTATTAAGCTGAGCTAGAGGTCACAATGTGGGCTTGAAAATTTTGTTCAAAGCACCTCGAGACAGCCGTTCACTATTCAGTAACCCAGTGCACAAGTATAAATACCATATTGAAATCCTAACTATGCAATAAAGAGGCCGCGTTCAATGCAGGGTGGAGATTCACAACCCCGGATTCTGTCCGTCAATAGCAAATCTCCAACCTTTAAGCTAGCATGAAACGCGTTTATTGATTAAATAGAAAATGATCTTTTCAAGTTCTGGCATCTCTCTAGAAAACAGACAGCCATTTATCTGAATGTTGTGTTGGTCGTGAGAAAGTGTAAAATGCAATCAGGAAAACATGAAAAATTTATTCACGCCGGGCCGCGCCGGTCTAGAGACAAGGTGTTTGCCTCTCATGCCGAAGGTTCCGCGTTCGATTGCTGGTCAGTGCAGGTATGTTGGAATTGTTTTGGGGGGGGGGGGGTGGAATTCCCGTCCCTTAGCCTGTGGTCAATAGGATCGAGCACCCAGCCTTCTCGGATAAGGACGAAAAAGTCAGAAGGCTCATGCACACGTTGCGGACATTAAATATACCTTCGCAGCTGGACATCGAGAAGTGAGGTGTAAATGCCAGAGCAGCAAAACCTCCTAAAATAAAGACCATAAACAACAAACAACCATTAAACAGAACCTGATAACAGAAACCGCCTTGGTCTATTCAACTGAAAAATCAAAGGCGGCGGGGTCGGGCTCTCAAAAACAGTTAAAGAACAATGTTAGAGGCCTTAAACTGCCAAAGTTTCTTCTCTCCATAAATTCTATTTCATACTTTGCCTAATTTGGCTGGGCCTTCTATAAAATGCCTGAGTTTCATACTTTTGCCCGTAACATAAAAATACATTAATCTTAACATAATGGAGCGAGAGGTTGAACGTGTAATCGCCTAAACATTCGCGATCACGGGATAAAAAGTTATGAGATTTTGTGTTCTGCCTCAATTGTTGACGATAAATGACGTGGACACGTCCATTTTGGACAAAAGTCCGTCTTTTTTATTATCTAATTACGATTTTCTGAGCTGCGAAAAGGAGACCCGAGGATTAGCTGCTTGGCCCCATCTTTCTTCTTGGTTTTTCTTAAACTTCCTCACACATTGCTCGTGGAAAGTCTACTATGTATTTTGTAGGATCCATAGTGTGAAAATAACTTTTATTAGTATTTACATCGAATCTAAGTTCCGTTATTAACGTGATCTAGATCTAGATCTAGAGTTGGGCTCAGGCAGCCTGTGTGTTGTGCAGCATGCGAAAATATTATTGTTGAATTGAAAATATATGTGTTTAGGTTGTTTCAAGAGGTTAATGTGGCAATACCTTTTGAATCGTAACAGCTTTGTCATGTAGCCAAAGCTGGAGGAAAATATGAGCACATCTGGCTTTGGAGAATCTGTCAGAAGAGAGGGGAAGGGAAGGGGAGATAAAGGAGAGGGGGATTTTAAAAAAGGGTAAAGGGAAGGGGAGTGAGAGGAGATGTGGATTGAAAGGCGAATTTAGTTGGTTGGAGGGGGGGGGGCAGAGAGGGTCGGAGGGCGGAGTGAGGTCCAAATATGTTCCTGATACCGTTCGCAGAACAGGGCTTTGGCTAGCATATACAATAATTATGTTTAAGTCTTCGTTAGTTACTGATTGGTCATTTCCGATTCGTTTTTTCAGGCAGACCCATGGCGTCATCATTACCTGCCGTTGTTTTAAAATGGGAGATGGGGATATTAAGTCGACATACATTTGTCGAGTTGTAAACTGTTAATGTCAGAAGTGGGATTTTGGGGATAATTGCGTTATTGTAGGTCCCCTCCAGATGTCAGAAGTGGGTTTTGGTGGATGTAGTAGACTCGCACCCGAAACATTCACACCACAATAACTAAGCAACACAGGATTACTTACGTTCAGGCCTGACGGGCCATGTAATCATAATACAACATTCGACTGCATAATTTACGGTAATCACAATCATAGATATTACATAAATGTCATCCACTACTGAACTTCTAGCAAGTCTATCTAAAATAGGGTATCGAAAAGTATAGTACTATGCACTCTTGAAGTGCGCCTATCCAGGACTACGGTTCTTAAAGGATACCGGTGTAAACAAATTCAATTTGGTCGGTCTCGCTTTCATACAATCAGAGATAGCACCTAATCAGATAAATGACTGACTCATAAAGCGTAGCAGCACTCTCAAATAACTTCCACAGTAATACACTTTACAAATTATCTATGCTGCTCCACACTAAGAAGTATACATCTAGGAAATGAACATAGTTCAATCTCAAACACAATCTAACAGTTCATTACACATCTAGTAAAAATATATTCAATGCCCTTCTCTTCGTCACAATGGGGTGACGGAAAAACTGTCACAGTTCCTGGCACTCGCGATGGTTTTGCGAGCGAGAGAGTCCAATGTAAGCGGTGTGCACACTTAAGCCTGGTGCACAGAGGTTTCGTCACTGTCTAGGTCTCTTCACAGCGCGAATCTTTTTGTCTGTCATCTCCACTCAGGTAGGAGGCCCCCGTGACTCGTCTTTTCGCCAAATGCTCGAAATATGAATCCACTGATCTTAGTACGTGTGTTAGCTTTTATACCCCCCGATGGTTACTAAGGGTCTCCCTCCCGATTGGACGATCCCGGGCCTAGCCACGACAAACACAAGTTTGTCTTTCAGTTAACCATAACTGCTTTCTCAAAAGGATATGTACATAACTCAAAAACCTACGCTCGAACTTCTACAATCCTACTATGTAAACAAGAAAATCTCACATGCACACCAAAATCAAAGGGTTAACTTAATGTTTACAAACTTCACTCACACATCCCTCATCACGAAATCCGTGGCTCGATTAATAGCTAAACGCGTTTCATATTCTCCCAAAATTAACCCAACCCATGACTAACAAAAAGCAGAGCTCATGCGGCTCGTGACAGTTAACACTGGACCTTTCCTCTGTTATATAATAGGTGTTTGATACGGACAAGAAAAAGAATGTAGCAAAATTCAAAAATACAATTTTCCCTTTTTTTTATGCACATTTTGGTGCAGATGATAATTTAAGTTAAATAATATTTATTTAATCATTTATAATATATATATATACAATTATTATGCCTGTAAATATTATTTATTTCAAATTTTAAATGTACTTCTTTATGTTAGGTTCTCTCCAGTCGGCATTACGAATTAACCTCGTGCAATCACCAACGGCGTAGGGCTAAGATTTTGGCCCCATCATACAACTCAAACAGTCCTCTCCAGCGACTCTCGCGGTCCTTTGATGCGACCCTGCAGCCTAAATTTAGATCTGAACCGTCAACTGTACCCGAAGACTATAACGCTTAAGAAAAGGGTGAATCGCAGAGAGGAAGCCCATTACCGCGTGGCACGAGCCAGAATGTTGGTCTTCTTACGTCTGCTGACACACTGATGTTTATTTCCTGCCTGTCTGATTGACGACTGACAAGTGAACATTTCTGAAGCTATAGGAGATTGTCACTGGTAAACATTTTGAAATTTTGGCCAAATGTTTTTTGTACTGTAGTAGATTAATTATTATCACGTTCATAACATAATTGCTTAAGTCATTCTTTCCGTGTTTTGAAAGGGAATGCTTGTCTTAATCAGACAGTCACGTTGCATCGTTCAGCAGTTACATTGATTTGTTTCGTTGGCTTGTGAGTTTTTAAACGAAAACCCACATCCACGTAAATCACCATATAGACTGTAGTTAGGGGAACGTAGTCTTATGGCAAAGCCAAATAGAGAAAATACAGAGTTGTGTTCACCATTCATCTGTCGCTTTCCATGTAAAATATGACACTCCCCTAAAAACATTGCTATCACTGTAATCGAAGTCAATTGCTTTCATTTTTAAAAAGCACCAAAACATGACTTATGCATTTATGTTATGATATTCACTTTGTTTGATTCTGTGATTAGAAAATCTTGATGGAGAATTCCATATTGTGAATTTGATCTTCTGTCGAAATATTTCCTCTTGTTACTTTCTGACGTGGACCAGCAGAGCAATTAGTGCTTCCTGGAGGAGTCTGAAATCCACGGGTTGGTTTTAAAACAATACGCATATTAACAAAATACATTCTATAAAATAAAAAAGACAACACTTGTTTCCAAAACGTACAGTTAAAACAAGGTTTATTAGATACTGACCTTTTCACGCTCAATTTTCATTTGGAAGTTTAAACTGACCAAACCGTGAGAATTAAGTTACAGTAAAGTACCCAAAATATCGTGAAAACCTCAACGCTCAAAGTGACAGTTATCGTACCGACGCGCCCTCAAGTCAAAAAAAAAAAAGTCACTGCTCTAGCTACGTAACCCATTCTCAGTCATTTTTAGGGCAAATTCATTCTATTTTTTTATTTTTTTTTCAGTTCCCTATATGTTAAAATTTCAATCTGGTGCAAGTCCTCACTGTACGAAATCTTACTTAGTTTGTTTTTATTTTTATTCTTTTAGAATTCACTGTACATTTTTCATCCTGTTTTGGGCATTTCCATGAAAATCGTTCACTTGGGGTCAGAATTTCAAACTGAAAATTTTAATATTTCACTGCTACTCAATGCCAATTCCAAGTCTCTGTGATGACATTCCAGAAGAAACAACTGAATCCAACTCTCAAAAATAATAATTTTCCCAAGAAGAAAATGATCACTGATAAAATGTTAATAAAAGTAAAAAATTCACTCCTTTCATATAGTATACATAATCAATGTTTTACAAGTGCTTTGTCTAGATTTGATATATTTTGAAGTTCGGGCAGAGACAATAAGAAGAGGTTTCATTTGGTTCCTGTAGATTGTTATTAATTTAATAGTGCTGTGAAATTCACGAGGGCTAGTGATTCCACAGCCAAGACAATACGTAAGCTCATCTTGCTCAGAGAAGAATCATCATTCTATTTATCAAGGCCTTTAAGATTTAATCATTACTTCAATGAGAATTTGTCATAATAAGTTGAATATTTTGATGACCAGTACTGGATGTGTACAATGCTACTGTTGTGGAATTACACTTTTGAAAACTGCCAATATTTTGGGGTCTGAACATTTAAATGATGGTATTACTGTAAGAATTAACTTTCTGTTTGTCTATGTTATCTCAGTAAAATCTTCGTTTGGCGTCAACCGAAAGTTTGAAACCTGGAAAATAGTTTAAAGTGCGGGGAATTTTGCCCCAGACAGGCATTTGTTTCATTTGTGGAAATGACGTATTAATTGAACCTCTCCAAACTTGTTTTTACAAGAAAAACACGTTTAAGTTTTCTGGATAAAAGTGAGAGAATATAAATAGTGAGTGTACCATGTATACAAAACATGCACTGTTTTTAAGCTGTAGACCTCTATCAAATAGAGTGTACTCACACACTCAGCATCCACTGTGTTTCAAAGCGATACTTTGCTGAGACTAGTGAGAGGAGCAGTTGACGACTAAGTAGGTTTGATTCATTCAACTAGAATGAGCAACGTATCATCGGTACCAACATTGATAGATTGTTGGAGTAAGATGGTCCTGTCAACATGAAAACTGCAATTAAATGATGCCTACGCCTGGGCAAAGAAAGATGTTCAATATATAAGGAACAAAAAAGTAATCAAAGAAATGTTCTTTTTTATGGCCCTCTCACATTATTTAGTATTGGACCTTTTCTTGTCGAAGATATCGGTGAAATTAACAATGAGTACAAAATATAAAATATAACGAAATGCACCATAATTTTTGTTTTCACCCTTGTTGTAATCAATATTGCTTCCCGACAGCTGCATGCATTTTTGGTTTATCACTGTCCGTCTCTACAAAGCCGGATCACAGTTTATAAAGTGTAGACTAGGCTTTTTGTTTTAACATTACATATTGGCCTGTGTGCTAAGTTGTGAAATAAAAACGTGTACCCGTCAAATAGGACTAATGTTCTGCATAATTATACTACTGCCATTAAATGTCGTGAGACTAGAAATTATCTCTCCTTTTCTAACATTGCGGTTATCATGGTAAAACAAAAAAATTCAGTTTATTCTATGGTATAACTTTTTTATTTCAAATGTATTCATTTTGTATTCACATTTTAGTTTTAGGATGAAATGATGACTTGCCATTGGTCTCGTTTTGGAGAAAACCTTAACAAGCAAACCTCCAAAACCAAGGGTGTGTGATTCAGTTATTAATTAAGTGCAATGACAGTATGAAGCTGCGACAGCATAATCCAAATAATACCTTAAATTCAGTTTAGTATATCGCTGCCAGACTTTCCAGGCAGACAAAAATTTGTATTGCTATACAACTCTTGTGTTTAAGGGTTTGCACGGCAGAAAATTCGCAATTTCAGAAATAGTATTGAGTGGTTTGTATCTCTCAGTTACCCACACATTTTTTATGTTCATGTCTGAAAATTTCTCTTTAAAGAAACATTTATGAACTGTCAAAATCACAATTTTAAAAACCATTTACCGAGGCAGCTCATGCTGACAATAATGGCCATTTTTCTTTCAATTGTTCAAAATAATTCAAACAAAAAAACATTTCTCCAAAAGTTCTGGACACATCCCGATGCAAGTTGGTAGGCTTTATCGTTCCGTATTTTTGGCAATTTTTCAGGATTATAGAAGTTTTGAATACTTTTTATTAATATTTTTTTTCACCAAAAATTCAAATAACGCTTTCTTGTAAATTTCTGAACATTATGAAAAGCAATTTTCAGTGTATGGACAAAATCTGTTGAGAAAAAATGAAACAGATCTAAGAATAAATGTGTGCAATTAAGTGAAATTTGAACAATAGGAAATTGTAAATAAATGTATGTTTGAAAATGTGTATAAAATCCAATATGGCGGATTACTTAATCGGTTACTATGGCAACGGTTGAAGTTAAAGCGAAATTGAGCCTCTGAGATGTTTTGCCTTTCACCTTAATTACAGTGTCACCATCAAGAATACGTTTGAAAAGGTGAGAAGTAGATTCTACTTTTCAATGCATCACGACCACTTAATACTATTTTCACATTATTAATCGTAATGAAAGTGATTGGATTTCAATTGGTTTCATTTTCTTTTATGATATGAACATTTTGTGCTCTGTTTAGTCACACTGCATTAGAATTTGATTATTTGCATACAATAAATTATGTTCCTGTCTTATTTTATGGTGAAAATTCAAAAACGTGATTCCACAACCATGAGAGTGATTCCACAATCGAAGACATAAGGTGAAGGTTAGCGGCTAAACAATGCATGGGTATAATGATTAAAATCTGGCTCTAAATGGAGATGAGAATCTCATCTAAACAACAAAATCATCTTTTGCCATCTCAGGGGCTGCCACTGATCCACCGTTGAATGCAGCTATTTGAAAATGCGCCATCCTCTTGTTTCTCATGCTGACTCTATAAATAGGACAGTTTCATGGCCCTAGTTTCTTCACTTTTTCTTCACGGGACCAAAAGAATGAGAAAACTATCACCTGAAAATGCCAATGACCTTTTCAGTAAGAGTTTGTGGAAGAGGTGTGGCGCTTCGTATCATACTATTTCATATATCATTATTAGACACAAATCTGTTTACATTCAAAGCAGACATAAAACATGACATGTTTCAAAATCTGGGAGAAAATACCCGTCGAAAAAATATGAATGGAGGACGATTTAGAGGCAAGTACAGGACAGCCACTGACTTGCTCAACTGCAATAGTAGATTGAGTTTTACGAACTGAAAATCCGTAGTTTTGATTTTAATGCAGTTGATAAAGAATGTTTTCTGTTTTTGACATGAATAATCAACAGTGCCGTTTTTATTGAGAAAGCTTTGAAAATTTAACACCATTATCTGTGTGCAATCTGTCTGCTTGTCAAAATAATGTATCGGTTTTGGTTTGAGAAGATTTTTTTAAAGGGGGGGGGGGGGAGGGAGAAAGGAAAAAAAAAGGGGTGGCAATGAATGAAATGTTGAAGCCTGAGAAGCCTGAAAAGACGTTGAGAACCGCTGACTTAGGGGGACATTATTAGTACTTTATATAGTCCACTCTGCGGCTGGCTCCTTTTTTTTCATATCCGTAAGTATGCCAGCCGGTAGGAACAGCTGTGGGCATAAATAATATGCATTATCTCGTAAATAATTTTATGATGAATGTGGCTCGAGAATACGTCTTTTCCCTTCTCCGGGCTACAATAAATAAATAAATAAAAGAACGTAATGAATAAAATGACATATAAGGCAGAATTCTGTCCATTTCGGACCTATCCACTTAATTCGTCGTCCAAAAATGGAGACGGTAGAAACATCTGTATATATTTTAATGAGCTACAAAGTTTTACGTACAGGTGGTTACATGCTCAGTAACTAGCTCAGTGGTTCTCAATGTGTGCAATATTACCCCCCGGAGCCGAATGGAACCTTAATAGCATATGGTACAAATCTAGTTGGAATGTAAATGTCGAAAATAAGATCGATTTTTACATCGGAACTTGTCCTGAGAGTGTCGGAATTCTGATATTTTTTGGGGGTGTCAGATGGTAAGACAATCTTGAATGAGAATTTGTGCTCATTTCAAAATAGCACAAAAGATAGAACCATTCCCTTATGGTACTTCATCTCTTTTCTGTCTTTACTCCGCGCCTCTTCCTCCTACCATGTCATGCACACGAAAGTACAGGTGTGATGAGTTTGAGCTCAAGTTTAAGGGGACGTCGGCACGATGACAGCCAGTTTACACCTTTCACGGTTTTTCGTTATCTCACTTTGGGCGAGAGTTCAACATTCAGATGCATAGAAGTGAGATCAGATAAAAGTGAAGTTAAAAATCTAAAGAGAAAAGGGCGGACGTAATATAAAGTATGACTCCAAGAATCCTGCCAAATATGATGGAAATCTGTTAAATCGACGTGTAGAGCTCGGCCTCCTCCAGAAATGAAAGCGTGAGCTACGGGTCCAGGTTAGAAAAAAACTCTTCCATAGAGCTGCAGGCATGATGTCTTCTTTGGGTGTCCGCGAAATCCACGCAATCTTTTGAAGTGTATAATTCTGTGCAAGAGTTGTTGAAATGGCTATTTTGAAATGCATAAAGTTCATTTTCTGGGGTCTTTGTCCACTAGCCCTCATCCGCCTCCTCCCAGCCCCCCCCCCTTTTCCCCTACCCGCACCCGGTACTCTGTCCTTAGACCCTGCCAAGAGGCCTTTACAGCCTTCATTTCAGCCACCTAGAAAATTCCAGATATTTCTGTTGTTTTTGTTGTTTTTTTTTGCCTGATTCCCTCCGGGAAAATCATTTTGTAGCTTACAGGGGCGTATCTCAGAAAATCCACTTTCTGCGATAAATCGTAATTCAAACATAAAGCGAAATGTAATCCATTTCTTTCTTTGTTCTCCTGTGTGTGTTTAAACAACAAGAATTTTACTTCTTTATTTCTCTTTTTTTCTTCTTTTTTTTTCCAGTCACCTCGGAGGAGGTAATGCTTGGCAAGGATTGTCACACTGATCATGTTTCACAAGAGAACAGCAAAGAAGTCACTCCTTAGGCTAATGATTATCGTCATACCGATTACCTTCCTTGTGACCAGCTTAAGTCTCTTTTTCAGAACACTGCCGAACATAGAGAATATGCCCAATGTAGACGCTGGAGAACCAGGCAGTAGGATAATGAGAGAGATGATACATAATTCAAAACAAGAAGATGGCCATTCCATCAAAACTGTTGCTAAAATATTTCTATTGCGTTCCATTTTGCCTTGCGTGCAAGAACATCTGGAGAGCAGTAATGGCGCTCTCGCCATCAAGGGAAGTAACAGCTTAAAGAAGGACAACTCGTCCCAGATTTCCATACCAGATCCTGATATCTTGCTAAAACAGAATAGAAAAATGCGGTCGATTATATATCGTCAAAAGTCTGTGATTTCTTTCTTATCTGAACCGGCTATTAACAATCATGACTTCAATTATATCTATTCTCCGGCCCAGCCGTGCTTGAAAGGTCAACCGGAAGTACTTTTTGTAACGCCTTCTGCCCCGGCGAATTTCGACAGACGCCAAAAAAAGCGCTCTGGAGTTTTAGGTGAATACGTCAGTAAGTCTAACAATACTGCCAAGTTGTTATTTTTTCTGGGCAAACCTGTAGGGAATGATAGTGCTCAGATCCAAGAGAAAGTGAACACAGAAGTTAAACATTTTGGAGATATCGTTCAAGAAGATTTTAATGATACTTATAAACATGTTCGATTTAAAGCGGTGTCCATGTTGAAATGGGCGTCCACGTCTTGTTTGCATGCGCAATATGTCATCAGGTCAGATGATGACGTGGGAATCAAGCCTGACGAAGTGGTGGCCGCTTTGAAAAGGGTGCGGAGACGCTTAGATAATTTTATTCTGGGGAATAGACGGGCAAACCGGAAACCGATAAGAAAAAAGAAACATAAGAATTATATGTCTGAGAGCGAGTATCCCTATTCAGTATTTCCCACCTTTGCCCCGGGTGCGCTGTTAGGTTATCCAATGTCCACTGTCCAGCTACTGTACCAAGCAGCTCTCAGAGTGAAGCCCATTTGGCTTGATGACATCTACATCACTGGGTTATGCGCTCCCAAAGTGGGCGTACCTTTGCTTATGGACAAGAAGTTTGTTTTTACACATACCAGAAGAAAATTTATGGACGAGTAAAATATTGTAACTTCGTTTTAACAAGTCTTTCGGGAGAAGCAAAATATGGGATAATTTTTGTTCATCGAGATAAACACAATCATGTAATTCCAATTTTATTATAAAAAAAAATAGTGGTGGGAGTAATTCAATGTGGTGCAATTTTTGTCCTCTTTTTGCTCGGCGCTACAGTCTAAATGACAGATTCAAAATTTATAAAGTTAATTTCCTGAATGTCAACTAATCCAGCCCAATCGCTTTTGTACTGAGCGATTGTGTTGATTCAAGTTTCAGGTGTGTTTACATAAAAAATTGTAAAAATGTAAAATACAATGATCTTTGTTTTGGCTCCCTGTAATAAGCCCACCTTACCGGAATCGATGTATTATTAATAATAATAATAATAATGTATAGCATTTATATAGCGCATATCCATTTAAAATGCTCTATGCGCTTTACAGAAACAACATGTCAACCACAGAGCAGAATGGAGCTGCCGGCAAAGCGCTCAACACACTGTACTGCTTCTTTCTCTCTCCCTGTCTCGCTCACTCTCTCTCTCTCTATCTCAGAGCAAATTTTAACGCAGCCTGTTAGGCGCAGTTCACAACTCACAACAGTTCACAACTCACAGCAGTTCACAACTCACATCAGTTCACACAACACACAACTCAAATAATATTTGAATATTTATTAATAACAATATATATTTAATAATGAATAATAAATTCTGGCCGGGGGGGGGGGGGGGTGATATGGATAACTTTTAATCTATTAATTTCAATTTTCAATTTTGCCCGGGCAGCGGCCTTTCGGCCTGCTCTTTACGATTTCCAACTGCCAAGGTATCTTTCACGTGCGCAACGTGCACACGGGCCCTTCGAATTTTTTCGTCCTTATCCGAGAAGACTAGGTACTCGATCCTACCCCCCAGTAGGACCAGGGACTTGAAAATATGAGAAAAATACAATTTCCAACATGCCTGCACTGCCCGGGTTTAGAACCCGGGATCCTTGGCATGAGAGGCGAGCACCTTGCCTCTAGACCACCTTGTCCCCAGGTGTTAAATTCGGTGCGCGCAATTTCCCGGCCAGAAATGAGTTCATAGTGCTCTAGTGCGCATGAAATCTGTAGTAAGACTGTTGAAAATGGAAAGCTTTCAAGACCAAAAAGAGAAAGAGAGGGAGAGAGAGAACGGTGGGTTTACAGGTTTATCCCGGATAATGCCGAGAATATCATCTAGTATTTAAGCTCGAATTTCACAACTTAACCCTGAACTTATAAGACAATTGTAGGCTGTTAAGAGCTTTATCACAATTTCGAGCTGTCAAGGGCTAAGACCATACCAAAAATAGATGTATGTATATATTTAAGTCGAGTTAGGATAGTCCACAATGAGTCTGAAGAAATGAACATTTCAGAACCTGTTGAAGAAATCAAGTATATACAGACGGTGCTTTTGGCAACTGTTTACTGCCCGAATGCAAGAATAAGAGCCATTCTTAACTCAAAATACCCAAGGTTCTAAAATACACAAATCAGCAAAACTAACGGACATAGCAAATTCATGCTACAACAAAAGTGGAATTGGGCTGGACGTGTGGGAAGGATGAATGATAATAAATGGAGAAGACACTGCACTGAGTGGCAACCAACGACGAGAAAAAAAACACCAGGACAACCAGGAAGAAGATGAATGGGTGATATTCCTTCCCTGCTTTGTCCGGGAACTGTTCCTGGCTGTCTAATCTCACTCTACTGCCATGTGCCTGGAATGGTTCCAGGCCTATATGGAGACAATTCCCGAATTATGATTGTTTTATATTTCCAAGTTAGCTCCCTTACTTACTTGCGTCATTTGCGTGTATTGTGAAAGCGTGGGATTTATTGTGAGTAATTTTTTTAGATTTGCTTGTTTTGTGCCCTTTTGCACCAGGCATAATTATGAGTGGAAATCTGTCTGACAGGCAAAAGGTTAAAAGGAGAGATGGAACAACATGGCTGAGGAAGACATCAGACAGAAAGGAATGGAAGTCATTGTGGGAGGGCTACATCCTGCAATGGATGGACACTGCCTACGTGAGCGGTGAAAGGCGATTTTCACATCTTCTTCTCTCCCCCCCCCCCCCCCCGCACCCCCGCTTTCCAAATGTACGAGTGTGCGACCATTAGAAATACATGTCCATGCTGAGGCGATGTTTTCATGTGTACAGAAACGGCAATGGAAACGTCAAAAAAAAAACTACAAGTCGTGAAACAGAAAGAATGATTTTTACGCCGTTTCTGTCCACATGGAAACACTGTTTCTTTTTACTATCTGATGGAATTTTGACGCTTAAGTTACCATTTCCGTTTTTGTACACATGGAAACACTGTTTCTATTTACTATCTGATGAATTTTGGCGCTTACGTTACCATTTCCGTTTCTGTACACATGGAAACACTGTTTCTTTTTACTATCTGATGAATTTTGGCGCTTACGTTACCATTTCCGTTTCTGTCCACATGGAAAACTGTTTCTTTTTACTATCTGATGGATTTTTGACGCTTACGTTACCATTTCCGTTTTTGTACACATGGAAACCATGTTTCTTTTTACTATCTGATGAATTTTGGCGCTTACGTTACCATTTCCGTTTCTGTACACATGGAAACACAAATTAAGACCCAGATGTTTTAAAACGCTTATGTGGCATTTGGCATGAACTACTCAACTGGTTCATTACATACATACCTATACGGACTATACGTATGTAGATCGGGTGATCGAAAAAAAGTCTGCCCCAACATTGACACCAAATATCTCGCAATCTTTTTGATGAATCCGTGAGAAATTTTGGTAGAGTTATGTCCATTGTATGTGTAATGCTTTGTTAAAATTTCATCAAGATTTAATCATTACTTTTAAAGATATTTTAGATTAAGTGAGTGTATGTCACAAATTAATAAAACAAACCAGCTGAGCAAGAACTATCGAAACGTTTTAGTTCATTTGATCGCCCGATATATTTTATGTCATTATTGTAGGAGGATCACTTGACTGCTCTGGGCATTTGCGCACCTTACTTTTTCTTCTTGTTCTTTTCTTGTCTCCCTGTTGGCCACGTCCTGGCCTTCATGGCCCTCAAAAGGGCTCCCATTTTGGGTTCTTTCTTGCCAGCTTTTCGTGTTTCCTAACCCTCAAAAGGGCCCCCCATTACATACACACGTAGCCTAGCCTCTATTTTTTTTTTATAGTATAATCCTACAACTCATTTTGAAGAAAGAAAATTTAAAAAATCGTTAATTTATTACTCTAACTGAGAAAAACCTGCTACCATTCCAGGACCCCAGAACCCCCCCCCCTTCCCGCACTATACCCCACGGCTTTGTGAAGTACAGATTACTTTCTCTCCTTTATATGCTACATTTCAAATTCGTAGAGGTGTAGGGATCCAAGAGGTAGCACTGGATCCCTCTGCCATGTTATTCATTTGAATACTCTGGACTCGTTTCTGGATACATAGGCGCTCGTGGATTAAACTGTTACTGTGTTTGTGTGCTATATATCGAGGGTGGCGTGGTAAACTATCGTATCGTGAGTTTTACAGTTTTTTCGAGAAGCAAAAAAAAAAAAGTGAAAGATTTTCTTGTTCAGACTGAGTAGATAGATCATTATTTAGAAAAACAAGAACACGTTATTTTAGCCCTCAGTTTTCAGGATTTAACCCCAAACTCGTAACACAGCCTGCTGGTTGTCAATGGCCACTAGTATGCTGAATATTGTCTCAATTAACTCAAAAATATTGAAAAGTCGAGTTGGGATAGTTTACCAAGTTTACCACGTGGATCCAGCAATACGAAATTGTCACAGCCAAAATGTTCTCAGTGCTATATGATTGGAATGTAATGTATTCTTTCACTATGTAGTACTTTACATGTTGATATGTATTTCGTGAACACAAAGAATTTCAGTGTTTGCATATGTATATGTTTGTATGTATAATATATATGTGTGTAGGCCTGTGTATGGAAGTGTGTCGGTGTTAATGTGTGCATAGGTTTGTGTGTTGTGTGTGTGTTCGTGGGTAATGTAGGTGTGTGAACATTTGAGTAGGTGTACGTGTGTAGGTGTGTGAACGTTTGTGTAGGTGTACGTGTGTAGGTGTGTGAATGTTTGTGTAGGTGTACGTGTGTAGGTGTGTGAACGTTTGAGTAGGTGTACGTGTGTAGGTGTGTGAACGTTTGAGTAGGTGTACGTGTGTAGGTGTGTGAACGTTTGAGTAGGTGTACGTGTGTAGGTGTGTGAACGTTTGTGTAGGTATACGTGTGTAGGTGTGTGAATGTTTGAGTAGATGTACGTGTGTAGGTGTGTGAACGTTTGAGTAGGTGTACGTGTGTAGGTGTGTGAACGTTTGAGTAGGTGTACGTGTGTAGGTGTGTGAACGTTTGTGTAGGTGTACGTGTGTAGGTGTGTGAATGTTTGTGTAGGTGTACGTGTGTAGGTGTGTGAACGTTTGTGTAGGTGTACGTGTGTAGGTGTGTGAATGTTTGTGTAGGTGTACGTGTGTAGGTGTGTGAACGTTTGAGTAGATATACGTGTGTAGGTGTGTGAACGTTTGAGTAGGTGTACGTGTGTAGGTGTGTGAACGTTTGAGTAGGTGTACGTGTGTAGGTATGTGGACGTTTGAGTAGGTGTACGTGTGTAGGTGTGTGAATGTTTGTGTATGTGTACGTGTGTAGGTGTGTGAACGTTTGAGTAGGTGTACGTGTGTAGGTGTGTGAATGTTTGTGTATGTGTACGCGTGTAGGTGTGTGAATGTTTGAGTAGGTGTGTAAAGGTTTGTGTAGGTGTACGTGTGTAGGTGTGTGAACGTTTGAGTAGGTGTACGTGTGTAGGTGTGTGAACGTTTGTGTAGGTGTACGTGTGTAGGTGTGTGAATGTTTGTGTAGGTGTACATGTGTAGGTGTGTGAACGTTTGAGTAGTTGTACGTGTGTAGGTGTGTGAATGTTTGTGTAGGTGTACGTGTGTAGTAGGTGTGTGAATGTTTGTGTAGGTGTACGTGTGTAGGTGTGTGAACGTTTGTGCAGCTGTGTGTTTAGGTTTAATTAGGTGTGTTGCGGTATAATTTTGTGTGTGTGTGTGTGTGTGTGTGTGTGTGTGTGTGTGCCTGTCCTGACATGACTGTGTTGGCCGTACCTATTCTGTCAGATCTGCCCTGTACAAGTAAAACAAAGATGTGCACTAATTCAGGAGCTGAATGTTACAGATGATGAGCTATACATGAGAGAACATTATCGGTATTTTATTGAATGCCTCACATATCATGAAATAGTTTTGGTAAACGTTAACAGTATTTTACTGAGACTCACAGATTCTGGAACATGTTTAGTCAACATTACCGTTGTCTTATTGAACGTCAGACTTCATGATTTGTTAGTGTTGTCGTTATCGGTGTTCATCGAGTGCCATGGGGTCATGAATTGTTATCTCTTCATCTGTGATAATAAAACCACATTATGTATATTTGTTATCCTCAGCTGTTGACTTCTTTTGTGACGTTAATGCCTGAGTGAGTTTTTCTGTGGCTTGCTGGTGGTGAGAGTGAGGAAATGAGAGACAGAAGGAGTGAGAGAGGGAGAGAATTAGAAGAAGGAAAGAGACGAGAGAGAGGTGGGAGAATGTGAGAGAAGAAAGAGGGGAAGAAACATAAAGTATGGATGTGATAGATAAAGTGTATGGGATAGAGAGAGTGTGTGGGGAAGTGGAGGGAGGGAAGAGAAAACGTGGCTGGGAGAGAGAAAAAAAACATTTTAAAGAAAAGAAAAAGGAGAAAAATATTGAAAACTTGTGGATGGAAAGATGAGAAGTAAATGACAGAGAAGGAAGGGGCAGGGAGAAAAGAAAAGGAAAGGCAGAGAGTCATGGAGACATCAGAGAGTGTACAACCATAGAAAGAGAGAGGGGGAGGAGAGGAAAGAGAAGGAGGGGAAAAGTCAGAGAGATGGAGAGAGAGACAGAAAGGGGAAAGACACAGACAGAGAAACAGACAGACAGCCAGACAGATAGATAGATAGATAGATAGATAGATAGATAGATAGATAGATAGATAGATAGATAGATAGATAGATAGATAGTTAGATAGATAGATAGATAGATAGATAGATAGATAGATAGATAGATAGATAGATAGATACATACATACATACATACATACATACATACATACATACATACATACATACATATTTCAAGAACTTTATTAACTATATGATTTTACATGCAATGAATACATCCATTTACACAATCACATATTCGACCATCTTCAGCTGTACAACACACCAATATATTCCGTACAATAGACATTACATTTTGTACGTTATTTCAATCAGATTAAATTATACCTTCTCTTCCATACTCTTTGCGAACCTATAATTGCGCTAATGCTGATAAACTTGCACATGCTAGTTGACTGCCTATTGCTGAAACCTAGCGTTTTTAACCCTGATGCGGCTTTGTTATGAACAGTCCCCAATGCTCCCACGATAATAACAATGATTCTACAGTGGTAGCCCTTGTCATTCATATCATTATGCAATGATAGATATTTCAAAAACTTTTCACGAAAACATAAATCGATGAATTTGTCAAATGGAACAGCAATTTCTACAATAAAAGCATCTTTGTTCTTTTCATCTAATATGAGTATATCAGGCTTGTTGGGGATGTTTTCGTCCACCTGAACACATTTGTTGGTTGTCACTACACATTTATCACTGGCTAATTTATTGGAGATGCGTTCATACAAATAATTTACAATTCTGTCATGCCTTTCTGAGTACATTCCTTTAAATTGTTGACATCCATTGAGAATATGTGAGTTTGTGTCATATGGATGATTGCAAAGGGAACATGATCGAGGGAATGTCTCGGGGTAATATTTATTCATGTTAACATTTGTTTCAAGAAGTTGTAATCTCCCCTTCATTGTCAATTTTATGATATTGTCATTCACACTTGAGTTTTTCAGGACAGCACTGGATGATGAATGCATGCATTTCATGACACTGTTAAAAATTTGACCCTGTTGTTCCAAGTTACGCCAATAATCAATATCTTCTTTCATTCTTTGTTGTTTGAAATATTTTGATAGCGTGTGTACATTGCTGGTGGACATTAAAGTATTGTTGCTATCGTACATAGACAAAGTGAAAAGATCATTCTCTGCATCAAAATTTAAAGAAGATTTCAATTTTGTACACAATCTATTCATTTCCACAAAGTCGGAAGCCCCCCAGTTAACTTTGCTTTCCTTTTTCAGTATATTTTTCTCTGTCAACTCGAAGCCACCAAAATGAAGTTGCGTTCTATCTTGTACCTCTTTAACTTTTCGCTTTGACATGTGTAAATGAAGCGCGTTGCACGCTGTCTTTCGTACCTGCTCGTACATACATAATAATAATAATAATAGTTCGTCCATCAGGTATGATGATGACCTTAACAACACCAGAGGAATAAAGAACAGAAATTGTTGAGAATTTCAACACATGGACAATAAAGAGAACTAAAGGACACAGAGGACAGAATGGAAAGACTGTTCTTTCATGACTTATGGCTTCTCATGTGACTGATAAGTCCTATTTTTGCCCTGCAGACCCTTCCGCATAAATGACAAGAGTGCTCCGTTGGTTCAGTACCAATGGGCCTTTTCTTGCGCCGTTCTCTTTTTTTTGATAGCCTGCTGGACTCTGTCAGCTTCCCATGCTTTGCTGCCCCTTGTAAGGGCCGCCCTCCAATTTGCACGATCAAGCGAGAGCTTTTCCCACTCACTCACATCAATGGCAAAGGCCTTCAGTGATTGCTTGAGAGTGTCTTTGTAACGTCTCTTTGGGGCCCCAACATTCCTCGTTCCATTGGAGAGCTCAGAGAAGAAGATTTGCTTAGGGATTCTGGAGTCGGGCATTCTGACAACATGTCCTGCCCAACGTAGCTGAATTTTTTTCAGGTGGCAGAAGATGCTCAATTCCTTGGCACGATTGAGGACCTCAGTGTCTGGAATTTTATCCTGCCATTTGATCCTTAGGATCTTTCTAAGGCAGGCCAGATGAAAGTGATTTAGCTTTCTGGCATGCGATTGGTACACTGTCCAGGTTTCAGCCCCATAGAGTAGGGTGGGAAGGACCACAGCATTGTACACTTTCAGCTTAGTGTCTGTGCGAATGCCGGCAACATCCCATACTCTCTTTCGAAGCCTGCCAAATGCAGAGCTGGCTTTGCTGATTCTTGAGAGAATTTCAGTATCAACACGAGCCGCGGAAGACAGTGTACTGCCAAGATAGGTGAAGTTCTCCGACACCTTCAGAAGACTGTCATGGACTTTGATATTTGGGGTCACAGGATACTTGTCGTCTGGAGTAGGCTGATGGAGCACTTCCGTCTTCTTTGTGCTTATTGTGAGGCCAAAGTTGTCACAGGCACTAGAGAACTTATCAACACAGTTTTGCATGCTATCCTCATCGTGTGCCAGAAGTGCACAATCATCAGCAAATAGTAGATCACAGACTTGAGTACTTTTGGTTTTGGTTTTTGCCTGAAGTCTCCTGAGGTTGAATAGACTGCCATCAGTTCGGTACTTGATGCTTACCCCTTGAGGAGGAGAGCTAAAGGCTTCTTGTAGCATTGCAGAGAACATGATGCTGAACAGAGTTGGGGCTAAGACACAACCCTGTTTTACCCCATTTGTGACAGCAAAGGGCTCTGAAACACTGCCGTTGCTTTTGACTGCAGCTTGCATGCCATCATGAAACTGGCGCACTATTGTGATGAATTCGGGTGGACACCCAAACTTCGCAAAGATTTTCCAGAGGCCTTCACGACACACTGTGTCAAATGCTTGTGTGAGGTCAACAAATGTGATATACATCGCTTTATTTTGTTCCATGCATTTTTCCTGAATCTGTCTGGCAGCAAAAATCATATCCGCCGTTCCCCTCTCTTTACGAAAGCCACATTGGCTCTCGGGAAGCAAGTCATTTGACGAGAGGTGATCAAGAAGGCGATTCAGAAGCATCCTTGCCAATATTTTGCCAGCAATTGAAAGTAGAGAGATTCCCCGATGGTTGTCACAGACTTGGCTGTCCCCTTTGTTTTTGTACAGATGGATGATTGAAGCATCTTTGAAGTCCTGTGGCAGCTTCCCTGCTTTCAACATATGATTGAACAACTCGGTCAACCTTTCAATAAGCTTTTCTCCACCGAAGGCATACACCTCAGCAGGAATTGAATCCACGCCTGGTGATTTGTTAAAGGACATCTGATTTGCGGCAGTTCGGGTCTCATATGCTGTGAATGGCTTGGCAAGAGCTGCATTAATAGGAGTCTGAGGGAGGCGGTCAATGGACTCAGTATTTATATTTGATGGCCGATTTAGCACACCTCCGAAATGTTCTGCCCAACGCTGAATTATGGCATTCAATTCAACAATGCGTGTTGAACCATCTGACGCAAGAAGTGGCGTAGTGCCAGAGCGGGATGGTCCAAACACAGCTCGGAGGCTCTCAAAGAACTTTCTAGTGTTGTTTGTGTCGGCATATTTCTGAGTTTCTCTTACTCGCTCTTCTAGCCAGTCATTTTTCATTTTCCTCAGCTTCTTCTGGAGTACACCCTTACATGCAGGCAGTGCATCAGCTTTTGCTGTGGAAGAGGGGTCACTGCAGTGAGCTTGGATGAGACTATTTTTTTCTTTGATGAGCACTTTGATTTCATTATCATTATCATTGAACCAGTCCTGGTGCTTGCGGACAGGAAACCCAACTGTGCTGCTGGCGCAAGAGTGTACAGTCGTATTTAGGTCAGTCCAGCTCTGTTCAATGTTCTCAGGGTCAAAAGTCACGCAATCCAATTTTGAGGAGAGTTCTGATGAGAGCTCGCTCTGTTTCTCAGCTGAGCAGAGTTTTGAAACATTTAGGCGTTTAGGTGGCGCTTTCCCTTGAGGGCGTCTATTGCGCCTCAATGTTAGTCTGAGCTTGCAAACAATGAGTCTGTGGTCAGTTCCACACTCGGCACCACACATCGCCTTTGTTACAAGGACATCCTTTCTGTCAGTCTTCCTCACAATGACATAGTCTATGAGATGCCAATGCTTTGAGCGGGGATGCATCCATGGCGTTCTGTTTCTCACGGGGAGACTAAAATTTGTGTTGGTAATGAACAGGCCAAATTCAGCGCACAAAGTAAGTAAGCGCAACCCATTGTTATTGCATGAACCAACTCCGTGAGGGCCCAAAACATTTGGCCACGCTGAGATTTCGGAGCCAACCCTAGCATTGAAGTCCCCCAAGAGAATCAGCTTATCAGCTGCCGGGACAGAGCATATGACAGATTCTAGATCAAAATAGAACTTGTCTTTGGCGTCATCTGGGTTTGTCATGGTGGGCGCATATGCGCTAATGAGGGTGGCTGACTGGCTTTTCCCAACTGGGATCCTGAGGGTCATTAGCCTGTCATTTATTTCAATTGGCATGGACTGCAAGTTTCTGACAAGGTCATTTTTAATTGCAAACCCAACACCATGCTGTCTCGGTTCGACTGCACCCTTGCCTTTCCAGAAGAAGGTGTATCCACCACTGAGCTCTTTGAGTTGGCCACTATCAGGGAGTCTGGTCTCACTGAGTGCCACTATGTCCAGGTTGTACCTGCTGAGCTCAATGGCAATAAGTGCAGTGCGTCTTTCCGGGTTGTTTGAGTTGTCCTGTAGTGTGCGTATATTCCAGGCTCCTAGCCTGAGTAAGCTGAATTTCTTTTTGTTTCGACCGCAAAAAGGGATCCCCACTGGTCGCGGTATACCAGTCAGGGTGATGTGAAGTGGGCTTTCTTTAGGGAACCTTTTCTAGCCCCTTCCTCAGTTGAGGTGAGCAGTGCTATCCTTAAATAAGGCTGCTCAGCTACTGTGGGTGCTGCCTCCCCACGCCTCCATTTCAATCGACGATGAAGCGACCATAGCCCACAGCCACCAACGTGTAGGTCTGTGCTAACAGCTTCCAGTCTATCCAAACCTGCTGCCACCGCACTCGCCCATCGCCGTTGGAATTTTGAGAGGAAAGAAGACGAGACAAAGATGAAAGAAGACGAGGTGAGTGTTAAGACTGGCGCAAAGAATTTGTTTTTAGTGAGAAAGAGCTGCGCAAACATCAGACTCACTCTCTCGCCTGGACACAACTTATCCAAGTGGCAAGACAGGGTCAAGACGACTGGAAATGTATCCAGGTGCAGGAGGATGCCAGAGGGACAGTCATATTGCCTGACCGGCTGCCTGTAGGCTACTCCACAGCCTCGCAGTCCCAACTGACTAGGGTGAAAGACCCAAACCAAAGAACACCAATACTGGTGGATGCTCTGTGTCACGATATCCAGGCCAGAGTGACGGTATATTGCCATCTGCCCTATCAATCAACCACTGGCCTGCTGCCGCCAGCTTCGAAGCTGCGTCCGGGAAGTTTGCTCAATTCTTCGTCTGTGATTTAGGCAAACAAGCCTATGACCACACCGCTACCGGGGGCTAATGTGAAGGACTCAAGTATTGAGGGTCACATTGTGCCCTAGCATGTGGCCGTTGGGTTAGATGAAACCTCCTCCGCCCTGGCCGTTTGCACCGACAGGTGCACGCCCACTGATACCATGCTAGCGTACCAGTTCATGGAACAGGTTGTACTGGATTACATGTTACCAGTAACAGATTTTTCTGACCTGACACCAACGTACATACATACCTACATACCTACCTACATACATACATACATACATACATACATACATACATACATACATACATACATACATACATACATACATACATACATACATACATACACACAAACATACATACTTACATAGATACAGAAAGAGATAGATAGATAGATAGATAGATAGATAGATAGATAGATAGATAGATAGATAGATAGATAGATAGATAGATAGATAGATAGATAGATAGATAGATAGATAGATAGATAGATAGACAGCCAGACAGATAGATAGATAGATAGATAGATAGATAGATAGATAGATAGATAGATAGATAGATAGATAGATAGATAGATAGACAGACAGATAGATAGATAGATAGATAGATAGATAGATAGATAGATAGATAGATAGATAGATAGATAGATAGACACACACATACCCCAATAATCCATGCCTTCAACCCTCCAATCCCACCCCCCACCCCCCACACACACACACCCCTGTGCCCACCATTACTCTTCGACTATGCCGCCTACGTCATGTAACTCTACCTCCTGGCCCTCCCCCCACCCTCTCCCCCCCCCCCCCAGCCGACACCTCCCCCATCCTCTCGCTGAGCTGACTGTGGCAGTTCCAGGTACTGTAGACACTCTACTGTGTCAGCAACTCAATTATCCAGCAAACAGCGGGGACAGTGGGGGGGGGGGGGGAGGGGAGGGACGCACACACACACACACACACACACAGAGGAATGAGAGAGAGAGAGAGAGAGAGAGGGGGGGGGGGAGAGGACGGGGGTACGGAGCGCGCCAATGTTATGATAGTAGTGCACTTTGTGGCAACCATTGAAAACGGATCGATAGCCGGAGATCGATTGGCTGTGATCCGTATGTGTGTGAATGGGTAGGTGTGTGAAGGGGGTACAACTTGTGTCACAGATCATTCCTAGCTGTGCGGGCTAGTTGTGTGGATCACCGTGTTGGTCTAGACCTGGGAGTATAACATACAGTAGTCAACTTATTTATCAGGTATGTGCTTCCCTCCTACTGTCTGTCTCTGTCTCTCTCTTTCTCGCCGTGTCACTCTTTTTTCTCTTCAGTCTATCGTGCTCTCTCTCTCTCTCTCTCTCTCTCTTTCTCTCTCTCTGTCTTTCTCTTCATCCCTCTCTCTCTCTCTCTCTCTCTCTCTCTCCCTCTCTCTATCTATCTATATATCTCTCTCTCTCGCTCTCTCTCTCTCTCCTCCCCCCCCCCCTCTTTCTCTCTGTCTCTCTCTTACTGATATGTGAATAAAAAAAAGATTTAGGAGAACTAAAAATGCCCCTCTCTCTGCTCTCTTGTGTACACGTTTCTTGTTTCTAGGTCGCACACTAAAGTATCCTAACTCGACTTTTTGTTGTTGTTTTCCTAAACTTGAGATTCTGGTCTGGCCTTCATGCTGGTAGTCCTTGACCACCCTGCAGGTTGGATCATAAGCTGGGGCTTGTATTCTGAAAACTGCGGGTTAAATAACATTTGGTTTTTTTTACATACCCTAAAATTAAATCTGATCCCAGACACAGAATACCGAGACGGACCATTCTTTCTTTCATTATGTCCACAACTTGCGCGCGTATAAAGACGGTGGTTACTACTCACAGAGCTCTGTGGTACTAGTCTTTTTCGTTCAGTTATGAAGGTGTGAGGTGTGAATCGTTACACTGTTGACATGGAATACGCGCTCAAGTCGACGGACGGAATTTGGCGAATTTAGCCGTTTTGGTATCCTGTGTCTCTGATATGATGAAGAAAGTGAATCAGTTTGTTCAGTTTCCTGAGACAGTTTGTTGAACTCCTGTGATGAAAAGCTACCACGTGACCCTCAACATGTTTTGCCAGAATTGAAGAAACTTTCTTGTGGTTTTCCAACGTTGAACTGGCTGAGCTGTATATGTGTGTGTGTATGTGTTTTTATTTATGGACGTATATGTGTATGTGTTTTTTGTATTGTGTGTATGTCTGTATGTGTGTACGTGCGTGTATGTGTGTGAATGTATAGGCGCGTGTTTGTGTATACAATGTGTAGTATATGTGTGCGTATATGTATTTGTGTGTATTTAAATGAGTTTATGCGTGTATGTGTGCAAGTGTGTGTGTGTGGATATGTGTGTGAGTGGGGGGGGGGGGGGGGATACAGCCATGAGACATGAATGTAGAAGAAAGAAAAAAATTGGGTGGAGATGGCCAAGATTTGTAAAGGTTAAACTAAAACCCCAGTGTTGTTTTCAGTGGCCAGATGCATTGTTTACAATCAAATTTATGTTTCTTTCAGTGGAAGTTTGTATTTACAGGCGCTGGCGATTGGTGGCGGCTTCGTGTAGGCTTTCCTTCCTTCTGTCTATCATTGTGTTATATTCTGTCTGTCGTCTCGCTTTTTCCCTGGTACAATTTGGCGGTTATCGTGTCAACGCATGCTTTCTTCAAACTTAACCCCTTCAATACCGAAACAGCGTTGCTGTTAACTCTTTAGTGCTCCGTCAGTTCCATGTTTTGTTTCTCCATTACCACCTTTTAAATACAGAAAGATAGCCTGGTTTAGGTTTCACATTGAGTTACATACTACATAGGCCTACTACCTCTACGGGCCGGCCTTCTCCATTGTTTGTCAAAGTTTCAAGCAGATTTGGTTTGTAATTTATAAATATTACTAAAAAGAAAAAAAAGACGTAACTCTAAAAACTATGAGCACGTGAAACTTCAGACATCAATTTCTCAACAGTTGACGGAAAGGGGTTAGAACCTTGTCTCATTCTAAGGAGACGAAATGAGGATCGAAGTCTGGTTGACAAAAGCCTAAAACGCATAAAACATTACGTCACAAACACATATCTCGAAAAGGTTTTAACCCATTGGAATGGCGCTTATACATAATTAAATTATGAGTGAGAGAACCACTTTTATGACAGAACCCCAAAATTGCCAAAATGTCACATACAACAATATTTCAAATGCGCTAGATATCAGGAATTTCTATCAACTGCTGTGGTGGGAGTTGGTGGGTTGGGAAAGGGGGGGGGGGGGGAGGAGGGGGGCGTCAGACGGGTGGAATAGGATAAAATTTACATGCCGAAGAAATTCACTGAGCAGAGTTAGAGGCAGTGGTGGGCCCACATTTCTGGGACTCTGAAGTTTGAACTGCTATGGCGGCCCCTCGCAACCAACAATAACAGGGCGACATCCAACATTCACTCAGTAGAAAAAGTTTTGTTTCAGGGCCTCTCAGTGATTAGGGAACCCTGAAACTTCAGCTTCAATTGTTTCATAGTTGATCCGCCGCTGGTCAGAGGGCTAGGAGAGAGAGAGAGAGAGAGAGAAAGGAGAGATAGAGAGAGAGAGAGAGAGAAAGGAGAGAGAGAGACAGAGAGAGAGAGAGAGAGAAAGGAGAGATAGAGAGAGAGAGAGAGAGAGAGAGAGAAAGGAGAGATAGAGAGAGAGAGAGAGAAAGGAGAGATAGAGAGAGAGAGAGAAAGGAGAGATAGAGAGAGAGAGAGGGGAGAGATAGATAGAGAGAGAGAGAGAGAGAGAAAGGAGAGATAGAAAGAAAGGAGAGAGAGAGAGAGAAAGGAGAGAGAGAGAGAGAGAGAGAGAAAGGAGAGAGAGAGAGAGAAAGGAGAGAGAGAGAGAAAGGAGGGAAGGATTACCGTGTCAGAAAAAACACAGCTTTAGTCAGGCACCTATTACTTATTCTAATCCCAGACAAAGTGGTTTTAGATTCGTTTCGCTTTCGATAATTTCACCGGAAGACGTCTGTCACGATGACAAGCGAAAGAAAACGGAAACGGAAGCGCTGCTCTAAATAGCGCAATGACAAGTTTTTCCCATCTTCTTGACTGGAGGAGTGTTTGCCATATTGTTATATGTGACATTCTGCCGATTTTCAGGCTTTGCCATTGAAGGTTCTCTCTCTCCTAATTTCCTTACGTATAAGTGTCACTCCAATCGGTTAAAAAGTTAACGAGATATTATGTGGTTGTAACGTAATGTTGTATGAGTTTAACCCTTTTGGCGACCAAACTTCAATCCTCATTTTCTCGAAAAGGCCAAGATACAACATACAACACTATGACAAATTTCAACGACACTTTCTACGTTGATAAGATCAGAACTGTTTGTACACACAGCGAGCATTGTGAAGTGCCGGGTAACGAGACAACTGTCAAGTATGTCATGAAAGCCACACTACCGTTTGCAAACCAACACAGCACAATGACACAGTTGTTCTAGTGACATGTCAGGTGGTCGGGGATAGAACAAATAACTCTGTTCTTTTCTCATGACTGGCGGTAAACTTTGACTTAAGCTGGGTTTTCATATGCACTGAAACGGCCACTTCAAAAATCCATTAAGTAGTAAAAAGAAAGAGTGTTTCCATGTGAACGAGGCGGTCCTTTCGTGTGCATGAAACGCCGCTTAAAGCTAAAATTTCATTTGTACGGAAACGGAAACAGAAAGGTGAAAAATCCTCCAAGCAGTGAAATAAAAAGAATGTTTTCATGTGTACCGAAATGCAATTTCTGTACACGTGGGAACTTTTTTCTTTTTTTTTTTTTTACTGCTTGGTGGAATTTCGCTGTTTCCTTTTTCCATTTCTGTTTCAGTACACATGAAAACACAGCTTTACAGGTGAATGATTCAAGGCAGTTATATTAGCAGTTTACACTCGTCAAGAAATTTACATAAAATCTCAGCCGCAGAAAGATTGCCAAATCTAGTTATCTCCAGAAAAAAACACAAGTGACAAATTCTATTCTAAAGAGGATTTGATTCATGTTTTGTGCGTTAATCGCCATGCGGCGAGTAGCTTATAAAGACATACATCGAAAAGATTAACTTGGCAGGGCACTATTTATCAATCTATCTATCTATCTATCTATCTATCTATCTATCTATCTATCTATCTATCTATCTATCTATCTATCTATCTATCTATCTATCTATCTATCTATCTATCTATCTATCTATCTATCTATCTCTCTATCTATCTCAATGTTTGTCTGGCTGTCTGCCTGGTATATAGATTGCTCCGTATTGTTCATTGACCCGTCCACCTGCAGAAATTAGCAGGATTAACACCACCATTGACCAGCACAAATCTATCACCGACCGCCTGTGAAACTGACCGCTGCTCTCACAAAATCTAGCAAGTGTCAAAATCACGGCTCATGCTTTGTCCTTTCACTTCATTCTTAGTTCAACAAGGGTACATCTAGAAACTTGTCTGTTCTGCAAATACGGGGTTTTGTCTTGATCAAACAACGTTTATCTGTGCAGCATGTAGTTATCCAGCAAATGTCACTTGTCACCCAGACAGAAGTATTTGTATCGCTGTGACAATTATGGATAGGTCAGGGACATCCTAAAGGGGCCGGGCAGGACTGTGTTTTGGAGTTCAGGGACTGTTCAATCTCCTGAGAGTATGTTGAGGAGTTCACGACCTTAGTTCCTGTTTGTTTTATCTCCTATTTCTGAAAAGCTGAAGATGTTTTAGTTTGTACAGGAAGTAAACATACATAAACAATGCACACTTTGACATTTTGCCCAATTAGAATGACAAGGCTTTAACCATCTTACATCAACTTTTAAGAAATTGATGATTGAAGTCTCATATAATTACAACTATTAGAGACATGACTTTTTGTATTATTATTATTTTCTTAATACTTACAAATTGCACACCGAATCTGTTTGATACTTTGACACACAATGGAGAAGGCCTGTAGAAGTAGTGTGTAGTGTGTAACTCAGTTCAGCCAAAAAGTGGAGATAGAACCTTGTCATTCTAAGGGGACGACTTGTTTAAAATGTCTTGTGGCACCTGTCAAGCTGTTTCACAGTTCCCATTTATTCTAACTCTTTATCATAATAACTATTTATTAATAACAAATAATTACTAAAGCGACAAACGTTTAACGCGGAATGTCTCACTTGTGCAAAAAGTAGATTTGGAATAAACGAGAACTAATGTCTCGATTTGGAGTAGGTGATATTAGCGTTGCACAAGTGCAACACTTTTATCAACTCACAGAAAATGCAACATTTTTATTTGGTCAGGTTACCGGGTGCAGTATAAATAGTTAGCGAATAACTGAAGTTTGATGAGTCGCCGCTATTCAGTTAGCATAGGCACGCCATGGTCGACCCTGATCGACGGATTAGTTTGGATGGTGATGTCACGGCATTGAGTTCCAATAAGACCCAACTATAGTTCGTTCCAAAATTCATGTCCACAGAAAAACTTTATTTTCTCAAAAAAGACTGTACATTCAAATTTGAGATTTTGCATGTAGTGTTAGAATTTCAATGACGTTATGAATCCGAAAATTGAAATTTGCAGCTTTTATAGTTTTCTCAAAGCGGTGAATTCCTTTGATCTTTTCGGCTTTTTTTCTTTCAGATAACAGCAGATTGAAGAATATTTACTGTAATGACATTTTGACTACATTATCGCTCTGGTTTGTCAGTGGCGTAGCAAACAGGTGTAACAGGGGGGGGGGGGGCATGAGCCGCCTAGGGTCATAGCCTAATAGTAATACAACTGTTTATGGGATTGATTCAACAGGTGGAGCGAGGTTGATTTGGCATGTCAATATAAAGTTGTGCCGTATTTTTAGATATATGTTTGATTAATTGTCTAGCTCTGAATCCGACGATTCCAGAGGATTGATAATAATATTTGGTTGGATGAAATTAAGTCTGTCGTTTTGCCAATATTCTTCTTCCAAACGTATTGTATGGTCTTCGCATTTGGTGAAAAATTCTCTGTCAATTTCTTTAATAGCTGCGCAGGCAATTTTTTTGACGTCTGACATCTTGAACGTTGTATTTTCCATAGCGACCTTCCCTTTGACTTTAGCCCACACGAGTTCAATGGGGTTGAGATGTGAATGGTAAGGAGGCAATCGCAGGCTTGTGTGTCCAAATTGACGGATAATCTTGTCGACCTCGAATATTATGGGCTTCTTATTTTTTCGCACAAGAGAAAGCAACTCTGGTTTAAGATGAGTTGAGCTGAAAGGAATATTTTCCTTCATCAGCCATACCTTGACCTCGTCTTTCTTGCTACTGGATGTTGGAGTTTTATCATCGTCTGACTTGATGTTGTGGTATGATGCGTTGTCCATAACCAAACATGAAGGTCTGTCCAGTGAAGGAAGAAGAGAATGTCCCAACCAGTTTTTAAAAATTGTTCCATTCATTTCTGCATGATAGTCTCGATTATCCGTTGCAATTGAATTATAAACGAGCTCTGAGTTTTGGATGAGCCCCTGATTTCTGCTTCCAGCATGCGCTATTATAATTCTATCACCTTTACTGGTAGGAATATTTCTCCTGTGCTTTCCGTCTTTGGGTTGCCATTCCTTGTCATATGTATGGTGAGCATTGACCCATGTTACGTCCAGGTAGACAATATCAAAGCCATGCGTGCGCTTTTCCTTTATTTGACGCAGGTACTTACTCCTCGTTTCCACTAGGTACGCTCTTTCACAAAGTAAGTTTCTGCCGGATGAAGATTTCTTGAATGCAAAGCCCATGCTTCTAACAATCCTCCACAAATGTGTTTTTGAAATTTGAAATCCATTTTTTTGAAGATGAGATCCAAGCTTTCTCAAAGTGACAAATTCTTTCCTCTGAAACATGCTTTCAATTTCTCGCTTTATCACGTCCATATCAAAATCATCTATCTTCTCCTTTCTTTCTCTTTTCGACGGGATGGACGCAATGTCTGATTCCTGCAACCATCTTTTGAGAGACTTTAGACCAATTCCCAATGCATGTCGAGTCCTTTTAAATGGGTCATTGATGTCAACATAAAGACAGCCACGTCTTGTTTCTCGTGTGAAATATCGGAACAATTTTAAAGCAATACTTCTAACTGTAGTAAATTTGTACTTCAACGCCATAATAGTGAAATGTAGTGTGATTGATAATGAAAAATACGAGTTTCAACGGATTGAATAAAAACGCCACTGCCACTGAAAGATTCAACTGTTGTATATCAATGGTGCGTCAGCGTGACCTCATAAGTTATTGAACGGATGGCATGTTTTTCTTGGTGCACACAGTCTGAACGTAGGGGATTTCATTGTAATTACGAGTGTTTTGGTTTCCGACATTCATGATTTCCGTTCATTTGGAGTGTCAGCACAAATTGAGAAAAGTTAGTAGTGTAAACTATCTAATATTCAACTCAGCGTGTTGCTGTAGTATTTTATATAGTTGACTATTGTACAAAATCTCATTGAAACTGGCTGTCGTGACGTCACCATCCAACTAACAAATAACATTGCTAAAATCCAGCAGTGCATACTTTACGTATTGGCACGGTTACTGGAACATTCTCAGAGGATTTATCCTTTTTACACCCACATATAAAGCATATTATTATGTCATTGCGTTTTGTTTTGTTTATTTTGTGTGAGTGTGTGTGTCTTGCAGTGTGAGAGAAGACAGACAGCGCCACCATGCCGAGTGACAACAAAGCTCATGGCACCTCGTCCAATCACGGCCACGGACACAAAAGAGGGAGGGGTGTGGAACCCATCAGTCGCAGACAAGGCAAATCACAAGTGACGGCAGCTAAAGACAACAAGGGAAAGACGAAAGGTAAGCCAGGCTGAGGGTTGATTGACGGGGTTTAAGTTTGAGTTTGGGTTTTGCGGCGTGTCGGCACAATAACGGCCACTCTGAGCTTTTCACAGTCATGGGTACCTTGTTTGTGTTTGGTATTCAGACAGTGGCGGATCTGCTGAGGGACTAATGAAGCTTAAGCCTCAGAGTCCCTAGTCACTGACGGGCCCTGAAGAAACTTGTTTTAATGAATGTTGAATGTTGCTCTATTGTTTGCTGGTTGTGAAGGGAGCCCCATGACAGCTCAAGCTTCAATGTCGAAAAAATGTAGGTCCACCACTGTATTTCAGAGCTTCATCATCTTTAAATTTCACTAGTGGAAGTCAATTTAATGGTTCCGTTTAAATATAATATTACATTGGTAAAATTCCCTCCTGAAATCGAAATTAGGCTTCAAAATATCGATATCGCGATTTTGTACTCTTCGGTTAGTTTATCCATTTAGGAACAGTATTTTACTAACCAAATGTCAATTTTGAATGTTTATAACCCTGAAATATGCCTTTTAGTGAGGTGGGGGGTCAAGAAGAAGGCACAAGAATCATGCCTTTGGGCCGCAAAATTAGCCCTAAAGAACATCTTAGTGTCGCTTTCAAAACCCCTACTCCTCCGTACACATCTGTCATAAGCCTTTGGTAGTTTGGAAATCATTGTTGAGGCTCAGCACACCAGTAATGATGACTTTAGCCATGTGTAACACGTTTCAATAACATTTTTATTGAAAAAAAACTTTCAAATGCGATTTTCTCGAAATTGCACTTTGGATCAGTGATTTGTGAACTAGTTTTTTATTTATTGACCAATTGGTATAAAATTTGGCTAAAAACATGTTTGAACAAATAAAAAAAATTCATACAGAAGGAAATTTGTTTCACTTTTCATTTGTTTTTTTTTTTTGGTTGAATTTTTTTGTGATAGAAAATAAGTAAAAATGGAATTCCGCTACATACCATTTTCAAAAATTTATAACAAAAGATCTGTCAGAGATATCAAAATTCTCTTCTGTATAAAGTTTTTAATTGGATTGAATAAGACATAAGAGAAGTTTCAAATAAATCCAGTAAAATTTGGCGAAGCCTATCTATATTGAATTTGGGAGTTTTGGGGGACTCAAAATCCAAGATGGCGGCGCTTCCATGGCAACCATATGACAAATAGCTTTTTTTTACATTTTTTTTTCTGCTAATTTAGACAACCTGAAATCGATTATAATAGTTTAAATTGTCTATTTCTTATAATAACAAGAATCGCCTTCAGGACCCGCACACCCCCCCCCCCCAACATGCGCACTGTCCACACGAGCCCTCCTATGTTGTTTACATCCTTATCCGAGAAGTTAAGGTTCTCGATCCTGCCTACCACCGGATCACTGACAAGAATTTTTCCTTCCAAAAAACTCCAACGTGCCTGCACCGATATGGGATCCAATTCGGTACTTTGGCATTAGAAGTGAACATCTGGCCTGTACATACATCAACGTGGCCCCAGAACGTGTGAGGTGGAGCCGGAAGTACAACACAATCACGTCTATTGGTTGGTTATTTCTGCTTATCATTTGCTTCCAATTTCACCCTTGACAAATTGACACCGTCACTGCAAGACACTTTTGTCATATTATTTGTCACATCCGAGGCGTGTTCAGTTGCGAAGACATCTTTCTGAGAGATTTATGCCTGGCAGGCACTCTACTGAATTGACGGCCTTGCGCCTATTTCACTTTCGAATAAGGCGTCAATGACACACGGCGAGGCGATTTGATTTTAAAAAACTACAGATACAAAAAAAATGGTATTATTATTGTAAAATTTAGTATTCTATGGAAGATCGGTGACTCTGAACAGACTTTTAAGATGTTAATTGTAAAGTTAAGGCAGTTGTTTTGAATCCCAAGGCTGCAGCCATGGTGTAAAACTCTGCCATTTTGAATCCTATGGGGGTCGCGCCATATTGGACAACTTACTGTGGCAGGCACCACGCTCCGCCAATAGGCAGCTTCTTCAGTTGTCCTGAAGTCTGGGACTGCGACTTGTACATACATGAAAGGAAAGTCCAAACTAATCTCTAAATGAAGTTTTGTTAGACGCCCATGGAAAAAAACCTAAATATGGCATAAGATATGTATCAATCGGTCCGCTAACTCAGGAATACACAGATGTGATTTTTAAAGTTCAGTTTGGATTACCAGTGTGTAAATTGAAATTTCCTGCCATACTTTTAATTCTAGTCGATGTAAATGAGTCTTTGTTTTTTTTTTTTTCGGCTCAAAATGTTGGAACACTTTCTTCTGTTCAACTTAGTTGTGCCTCCAATTCGACGAAAGTATTAAAAATATAGCGAACTTCTAGACCTTTTAAAATACTCAAATGTACACCTTTACACCCTTCTAAACATAGTAATTATAATATTTTGTGGGATTTAAGACTCGAGGGTTAAAAAGTCTTTCATGATTAATTAGAGGCCTAACTTCATTTATAAGATGATTCAATAAAATCACCCTGAACTAAAAATAAAATGTCATAATATGTGGCTGTGTAATACATGAACTATACATTTCACTTAGCATGGAGACTGCCATTTTTGGGTGAATTTACTTTTGCCCATAAAAAATGTGATTTTAGCTGAGTGAACAAATCAAATATTGTATCCTTCACCAAATAATAATTTATTACTTCTTTTCCTTGCACCTAAAATGCAATTTAGGACAAAAAATACACTAAAGCTCAGAAATGACAACAGTTGCTGTTTGTGATTGAAACCTATATCAGAACCGGCAGGCAGAAAGGAAACAAGCTTTTCCCTCGAGGACCGTGACGGATTAATGAGCAACAGTTTTGGTACCACGGCGTAGTATAGGCGTGTCTCTTTCTCTCTCTCTCTCTCTCTCTCTCTCTCTCTTTCTCTCTCTCTCTCTCTCTCTCTCTGTCTCTCTCTCTTTCTTCGTCTCCTTCTCTCTCTCTCGCTCCCTTTGTGTCTTTTTCTCTCCCTCTCTCTGTGTCCCACTTTCGCTCTCTCTCTCTTTCTCTCTCTTTTTTGTCTTTCTCTCTCTCTCTCTCTCTGTCTCTCCCCCCTCTCTCTCTCTCTCTCTCTCTCTTTCTTTCTGTTATTCTCTCCTTCTCTCTCTCTCTCATTTTCTTTCTTCCTCTCTCTTTTTTTTTCTTTCTTTCTCTCATCTTCTGTCCTTTTGAGAAGACGAACATTTTCTCATTCAGCTTTAGATAAGTTTTGCACTAAAACTAATGACGTCATTTCCCCTATCTTTTTTTCCGCACAGAGAAACGTAAGGACAACATCAGTGCCCAAGACGAACGGGACGCGGCAGTGATGCAGACCGGAGAGGAGACAGTCTACGTGCCATATGACAAGGCTGAGGAAAACGGAGTGGAAGATGGTAGGAAGGAAGAAGACAAGAATGAAAAGGAGCATGACCAAGAGAAAGAGCAAATACCTCAGGAACCAGAACAACCAACAGTAGAAGCGAAGAAGGAATACAAAAGAAGGTAATGGGTGGAAAGTGCTAGTCTAGGAAGCTCGGAATGACTGAAAAATAAAAGGATGAGTAAGAGTGAGAGAGTGGTGAGTTTGTTTGTTCTTGTTTGTTTCATAGCAATCTTGCTCACATGGCTTTACTGTCACCCGCCGAGACTTTGTGTTTTAGGCTTTGAACTTAGGAGGTTCGCAGTGGCTGCCCTGGGCATTTACACTTCACTTTTCTTGCTTATATTTTCCCTGTTCTTGTTTCTGTGTGTTTTTGTAGGGATTCGTTTTTTTAGAATTTTGGTGGCGCAAAAGCCCTGATCGGAGTGCTTTTCTGGACTTTCAACATCCAAGTTATCTTTAACGTGTGCAGTGTGCACACGGGCCCTCCGACTTTTTCGTCCTCATCCGAGAAGACTAGGTGTTCCGTCCTACTCACCACAGGATCGGGGAATATTGCCCCAAAAAACAATTGCAACATACCTGTACCGACCGGGGATCGAACCCGGTACTTTTGGCATGAGAGGTGAACACCTTGCCTCTAGACCAACTCGTCCCCTTCCACTGCCTCTTTGTATCCAAATAATTTACGCTTCTAATTAGCTTAAACATAAGAGGTGAATAATCGTTATCATCTGGACAATTTTCACCAGATACTAGGCCTATAAGGCACAAACAAGTTTCTCTCTCTCTCTCTCTCTCTCTCTCACACACACACACACACACACACACACACACATATATACCACAAACATCCACCCTTATTGAGAGACACACATTCCTTATCTTCCTTCTTCTTTTGCTCCTTGTTCCATTTCTTTCTTTTGCTTTCCATCCTTCATTTCCACAGCCATATCACGATAGGATCCATTGCTCCACTACCATACGGGAATGAACAGTAATAATATTTATTTCCACTCGAGCTGTACCGAGCCGGGTTTATAACGTCAGAACAACCATTTATACAGCATAAGCCGTCAGTCCGCTAGGTCATCGGTCACTATGCTGGTATATACAGCAACATGACAAATTTAAGTTTTTGACAATATTTCTTAAGCTGTGTTTTTATGTGTACAGAAGCTATCTCTAACACTCTGGCAAACGGAAAAGTCAAGAACCCTTCAAGTAGAGAAATAGACAGAATTTTTTTCTCTTGTTATTCCTCCACTGATTTCTGACTTTTCCATATCCGCACACGATAAAATACAGTTTCATTCAACAAAATGAGTTGCAGAGTAAACCCATGTGCTCATGACGTCACATCTCGAAACTACCCAAATCATCGATACGCCAGTCAGTGGCGAGCAGAAAGGGGGACAGAGTTAGCAAACTTCCCCACGCATCCATTTCAGGAGTGTGTCCAATCAAAGAATGAAATTAAAATTACATTTCTTGAAAATTGAAAATGCCGCTGATAACTCCGTTTTACAAGCTGCCCTACAGCCCCACAAGCTGCAGGTGTGAATGTGGATCCGTGTTTTAATAAACCAGACCAGAGTAGAGAACCTGTTACATGTAAATACCGTGCATAATGCTGATAAAGATATATAAAGTAGCGGTAAATCTATGACCGCTGTAGAGTTTGCGAAAATTCTTCTGAAACGGAAGCTTGAAAAATCGTGTTTTGGACAGAAACGCCAATGCTAGAATGTGTTGTGTGTTTTCTTTTCCTTTTTTTTAAATAACAATAACAACAGCAACGCCACCAGTCAAAATGAGACGTTTGTCGATTTTTACTGTAACTTTTGGTGTCATAGGAAAGCTTATTTATTGTACTTTCATGTGATGACAAAATTTTTGAGCTAGCTTAATTGTAGCCCGAGATATAGCAGTTTAAAGAGATGGGGGGTGGTCTCCATGCAATGGCGGAAATTCCGAGAAAATCGCGATTAAAGATCGGACATGTTCAGACCAGGTTTTTCCTTAGCAACCATGCATAAAAGTGTGAAAATTGAAGTTGAACTGCTAAAGTAATATATTTACTAACTGATTTTCAGCATTGGCAGTAGAAATCTCCATTTACATCTTAAAAAGCAAAGCAGAATTGAGGGTCCGGTCCATCCATTTTCTAATGGTAAAATTGAGGAAAGAAATAGAGGATACAGACCACCTTGGTAGTAGTGAACTATAGTAGTTAGCAAAGCATAATAAAGCAATTGATTTGTATATAATTATCCAGCATGTGTCATGCAACCTACTTGGAAACGGCTGTAACTTTTCGACTACTGGAGATGACTGAATGAAGTAAAAAAAAAAAGCCGTGTCATCTTTCATTCAAGTTCTATTGATCCCATAAAAGAATTAGATCCACACGAGCATTTCAGGCTAGACAGAAACGGTCAAAACACTTGACCCTGACAGGCTGAAACACCATATTATAAATACAGTACTGTTCTGAGTCTTGTTGTTTGGTTGTCCAAGACTGGACATCGAGTCATTTGAAAACAATATGAACGATGTTTATCCCACGGGAGCAATCTTTGTTCATTTCAATTTTTTTCTTTGTTTAAAAAAAATTTGAATTAACCTAATTCCTTCAAAATTAAAAGTGACAACTGTCACGAGCAGAGTTAGGGTCTTGGGGATGTTACGACTGCACGAGAGGCAGCTAACTCACACTCGGACACAACCACACAAGAAAAGTATTAAATAACTAGAGCGTATATATGTCAGGCCGGTCAGGCCATAGTTTACATAAATATTAATAGCAAAACAAAAGACAATAGAGGTATATATTCAAACCAAAAAAAACTCTAATTAATAACTTAACCAATGATATTCATGTAACTATGGAGGTACTGCAATCAATAGTAAATAGGTATATTATACGAAACTAGATATCAATTTAAAGTGACAGTTGAGTCGCCACTGGCCAGTCGCCAGGCAAACTCTCCATAAATCATCATCATCATCATTGCCTTTCTCACCCTGGATCAGGGTATAGGCCACCAACAAACACCTTCCATCCCTCTCTATCATGGGCCAGCCTCTTTACATTATTCCAAGTCTTTCCGCTTCGTTGCACATCATTTTCTCTGGCTCTTCTCCACGTTCCGCGCGGCCTTCCTCTTGATCTCTTGCCCTGGGGATTCCAGTCCAATACCTTCTTCGTGATGCTGTTTCCTGGCCTCCTGAGAGTGTGGCCGATCCATCTCCATCGCCTCCTACCAATTTCCTCTCTGACTGGGTTCTGTCTTGTTCTTTTCCATACAATTTCATTGCTGACCTTGTCTGTCCATCTGATCTTAAGTAGCTTCCTCAAACATCTGTTGATGAAAACTTGGATTCTCTTTATGCAGGCCTGGGACGCATTCCAAGTCTCACATCCATACAACAGGACTGACTTCACGTTCGAGTTGAATATCCTCAGCTTTGTTTTTAGAGATATATCCTTGGTTCTCCAAATCTTGCTTAAGGATGTGAAAGCTGCCTGTGCCTTTCCAATTCGTGCTTTGACTTCTGCCTCTGTTCCTCCCTTATTGTCAATGATACTACCAAGATAGCAGAAGGACTCTACATCTTCCAGTGGTTGATCTCCTACTGTGACTTGTTCGCTTAGGGGTGCAACAATTTTTAGGACCTTCGACTTCGCGGGATGTATCCTCAATCCAATAGATTCTGAAATTTTGTTTAGAGCTGTAGTCTTTGCTTGCATCTGGTCGTGTGTGTGCGACAATAGTGCCAAGTCATCTGCAAAATCTAGATCGTCCAGCTGTGTCCATGGGGTCCATTGTATGCCATTTCTTCCTCCACTGGTGGTTTCTTTCATAAGCCAATCAATCACCAGGATAAACAGAAATGGGGACAGCAAACAACCCTGCCTAACACCAGTCTTGATATCAAAGCTGTCAGTAAGCTCACCATCATGTACGACTCTGCAACTTGTCCCCTCGTACATGCTCTTGATAAGATTCACCATCTTCTCTGGGATTCCATAATGTCTCAATATTCTCCACAGTGTTTCTCTATCGATGCTATCAAAGGCCTTCTCGTAGTCAAGGAAGTTCACTATCAGTTGGGAGTTCCACTCTAGCGACTGCTCTACTATGATTCTCAGCGTGGCGATCTGGTCGGTGGTTGATCGATTACTCCTGAAACCAGCTTGCTCCTCGCGAAGTTTTTGGTCTGTTGCATTCTGTATTCGCTTGAGAATAATCCGATTGAAAACCTTTCCTGGGATGGAGAGAAGTGTGATTCCTCTGTAGTTACTACAATTGCTGAGGTCCCCTTTTTTTGGGAGCTTCACGAGGTGTCCTTCCTTCCAGTCCTTTGGAAACTTGCCTCCGATCCAAATCCTCGAGAATAGTGAGTGCAGACCCTCTGCAGCCCCAGCAGCATCTGCCTTCAGCGCCTCTGGTGGGATCTGGTCTGGTCCAGCTGCCTTGCCTCGATTTAACTGCTTTATGGCATCATTAATCTCTGCTTTAGTCGGAGGGTCGCAACTGATCGGTAAATCATTTCTTGCGGGTAGAATGTCGGGTGGGTTGCTTGGTGGAGGTCTGTTCAAGAGGCTGTTAAAATGTTCTATCCATCTTTTTGCCTGAGCTTCCTTTCCAAAAATAGCCTTCCTGTTGTAATCCTTGACAGGAACTTCAGGTTTTCCATATTTTCCAGCAAGAGTCTTTGTAGTCTGGTAGAGGATCCTCATGTGTCCTCCTGTTGCTGCCTTCTCTGCTTTCTCTGCTAACATTGCTATGAACTCCTCTTTGTCTTTTTTAATTGATTTTTTGACCTCTTTAGCTGATGCTCGGTACTCTTCCTGGTTACCAACTCTTGAGCTTCTTGTACGACTTGCATTTACCCGTTCTTTTAGGTCTCTTCTTATCCTTATCAAGTCCAGTGATTTTTGACTGATCCATTCCTTGTGTTCCACTTTCTTTTCCCCAATAACATCCTGACATGTCGATGTAAATACTCCTTTTACCTTAGCCCAGTGAGTCTCCAAATCTACTGTCTCTTCGAGGTCAACAAGGGGTTTGAATCTATTCCTCAGTGTCAGCTGGAACTCTTCCTTCTTGTCTCCATCCAGAAGGCTCACTTGAAACTTTCTCCTCTTTGTTCCTGCTCTGGTACCTTGTTTCTTGAGGCGGAGTTTGAGTCTTGCCAGCAGCATGTGATGGTCAGATCCAACATCAGCTCCTCTCTGTACTATGACATCCTCTAGTGAGCGTCTGAATCGTCGGGTGATGCAAAAGTGGTCAATCTGATTTTCAGTTACTCCATCCGGTGAAATCCAAGTGGCCTTATGGATCCTCTTGTGTGGGAATACTGAACCTCCAATCACATAGCTGTTAAATGCGCAGAAACTTGCAAACCGCTCTCCATTCTCATTCATTTGTCCTAAACCATTGCACCCCATAATGTCCTCATACCCTGTATTGTCCTGTCCTATCTTGGCATTGGCGTCTCCCATTACAATGTTCACATCTTTTCTTGGCAATGTGTCAACTATTTCCTGAAGCTGGTTGTAGAAGTCGTCCTTGTCCTCATCGGTTGCTTCATTTGTTGGGGCGTATATCTGCACAATGTTCATGTTGATGTTCTTGTTCTTAGTAGTAAATGATGCCAATATAATTCTCCTTCCATAGGGTTCCCATCCCCTCAGTGACCTCTGGGCGTGCTTGCTCAAGATGATCGCTACTCCTTCTGTATGCTTTTTGTCCTCCCTTCCAGAATACAAAATCTTTTCCCCAGTATTAAGTTGTTTCAGTCCGGACTGTATCCAGCGGGTCTCGCTAACTCCAAGTATGTGCAGTCTGTATCGCCTCATCTCCATTGTAACCTGGGCACTCTTTCCTGCTTCATACATGGAGCGGACATTCCACGACGCAATCCGGAGTGACTTGCTTGATGAAGGAGCAGTCGGGCCAGTGGCGTCCTTTCGGCTTTGTCCATTGTCCTTTGTCACGAGTGGAGTGAGTGCAATTAAGGGGATTGCTACAGAGCGGGTGTAGAGTAAGAAAGGCTCACAGTAGACAGCAAGTTAAGCGTGCTGTTGTGAGTAGTAGTGGGGGCGGGGTCTGAAGGAGGCGAAAGCGCGGTATTACTATCACTGCAAGTTAGAAGGTCCTAGGGATCGGACCTGTGAATAAAAGCCCATCGGGCGGACATAAAGGGGAAGCAGTCGAGAAGACTAGTGAGAGTCTTTCCAGTTATGACTGGTATGTAGAACGTTGATTGATTATTATGATTGATGTATTATATTATATTCGTCTATTACCATGATGTAAATAAGTATATGTGAGGAATGTGGAAGTCCTTGATATTGGATATAGCAATGTGCGCCACGAGCGATAGATGAAAGTGAGTTCATGGATTTGTAGCGCGAGTGAGTAGTGTGTACTCCGATGGAGGTGTGTTACCGTAAGATGTGTGGTGAGTGAAAGGTGAACTAGTGTGTGTACGTTTCAGGGGTTGTAAGGAGAGGTGGAGTGAATAGAAATGGTAGGATATTATACCAATGTAATGTTATTCTTGTAGGTGTCGGGGACGGGCCTCAGAGCCACCTCGATGAGCACAGGGGATAGGCCAGCATAGGGCCGGAGGCCACACATAGGCCAGAAGTGAGGCTGTCGGGGCAGGACAGTAGAGGCACATAAGTCGTGGCCGTCAGGCCACGGACAGGGACGTAGATATGAGAGTGAATGAGATACTATATTGTTGCCATGTTGATAGGCTAGTGAACTGATATTATGTTGTTGCCATGTTGATGGCTATGGAAATAATAATGTGTTATTGCCCTGCGGAGGTGCTAGGGGAGTGCTAAGGTGTATGACAATAGGAAGGTGATATTGAGAGACTGCGGTGCCAGTGAATCATTAATGTACTATTAAGACCCTGAGGGGAGCGGCTGAGGCCGAAGTGCCTTTAGGAGTAACTACCGGATTGTGGATCCGAGGGAGCGTGTGTGTGAGAATAAGGCCGTTGTACGGCAGTCATTTCAATAATATAATATATGTAATTGCGCTATTATATGTATAATTATGTTTAATAAATGTGTGAGTCTGATGGGTTGTTCTGTTAAGTGTTAGACTTGTTGTTCGTGATTGTTGTCCTGTCATACTTATTACATCTCCCAGTCTGGGATTTGTGACACTGGGGGCTCGTCCGTTGTGACACTGGGGGCTCGTCCTGTTTACCTGTGGTCATTCTGACAGTGTGTATTCGTTATATCTAGTTGTTTTTCTGTTGTGCTAGGAATTCATGCTGTTGTCGTTGTTCGTGGGATGAATGGAATTTTCATGATATGATTTATGTATATTTATGAATATGTATTGATGCATGTATTTTGATGAATATGTATTAATGTGTACTTAAATTTCTGCAGAGTGTGCGTGCAGCCTGAGGAGACAAGCAGCCAGAGCTCCGATTAAGGGGAGGAGTTAAACTCAAAATTCAAAGTTAAGTGAAGCTGAAATTTTGTGCCCTGGATTGTGGGCTGTCCCTTTGATCTGTCTTTTTCCCTGTTTTTGCTGTTTTTGTTGTCGTTATAGGTTATACGGGCGGTGGCGCGGGTTTGCTGTGTTGAACTTAGTTTATCCTTTTAAAAAGGTGTGGTAAACTTTGGAACTTCGTTCATCACAGTGAACAGTTCTGTAGGGACCTGTATTTTTGTTTAGATTGTAGCGTTCTATCTTCCTCGTTGTTTTAGGAAGACGTTTCTCTTGTCCCTCTTTCTACCTATCTATAGATACGTTCTTTTTTTTTCAGACTCTGTTCTTGTTCGTACCTTGTTGTGTAATCGGCGTAGTAGGTTGCATTTTTTTTTCCATTATAGTTTTTTTTTGTAGAAGCTTTGTCCTAGTCTGGTTCGTTGTCCTTGACGTACTTGTGGTCCTTCTACTGTATTTCTTCATTCTTGTCGTCTCTATTTTCTTTTATAATTAATAGTGCATGCATTTTGTAGATATAGAATTAGTTTTGCTGTAAAGGTAAATTTCTGAATTGTATTCTTAATTGGGTATTGTTATATCTGGTGTGATCTCAGGTCTCTGGTCGTGTCGTTAGTTATCATACCGACAGGTTAGCCGTTTTTTAAAATACATACCATAACCATAAATCTGTGAAATGGCGGAACTCCAACAACTAATGAAGTTGGGTAAGGAACTTGGCCTGGAGGGAGAGGAGCTACGCGGCTGGATTAAAGAACAGCAGGCGGATTTGCGCGATGAGCGTGCTAAGGATAGAGAGCGAGAAAAAGAGACTCAAGAGCGACAGAGAGAAGAGGAAAGAGAGGCTAAGGCTCAGCAACAGGAAAGGGAGTTTAAGCAACAGGAGAGAGAGGCTAAGGATAAGGAGCAGGAAAGAGAGTTTAAGTTAAAGGAGTTAGAAGCTCAGCGACAGGAGAGACAGGATAGGGAGCAGGAAAGGGAGATAAGGTTAAAGGAGATAGAAGCTCAAGAGCGGGAGACAGACGCGCGAGTAAAGATTGCGGAGTTAGAGCTCAAGAGGAATACGCCAGCGGAAACGGCTGAGCGGCAGGTACACAATAAAGGTGGCGTTAGGATTAAGCTCCCTACGTTCGACGACCGGAAGGACGACATAGACGCCTTCCTTTACAGGTTCGAGCTGAACGCACAATTGCAATGGGGGGAAAATAAGGAATTATGGGCCACGTACCTGGCGTCGCTATTGCAGGGGCGAGCGTTAACCTACTTTAAAGAGCTATAGCGCGAAGACGTGCAAGACTACGATAAGCTGAAGGCTTTGCTGCTTCGCCGATTTGCGCGTACCGAGGAATATTTCCGGGAGCAGTTTAGGCGAGCACGTGCAGATACCAGGGAGGACTTTGCTGCCTTCGTCGCGAGACTAACGGAGTATTTCGCGAACTGGGTAGACTTGGCGCATGTGGGCACGGATTTCGCTAAACTGAAAGACCTAATGATCCGTGACCAGCTGTACGCGTCGTGCCACAAGGATCTGGTGGCTTTCCTGAAAGAGAACGAACCCGCGACGGTGCAGGAGGCGTCTAAGTTGGCGGAGGCATACCGTACGGCGCATCCGTCCAAACCAGTCGCCAGGGCGTACGTCCAAGATGCGGGGTACGTCGCCGTTGTCGAGGGGTCGCCGGCAGGACTTAGGGACAGGTCGCGTCAGCGTGGTGCCTATAGTGGGCAAGCCCAGGGGCAGCGTAGGGGCTATCACCAATCACCGGCATATGGATCCGGTAAGTTTGACCGAGCAGGAGGGCTAGGTCGCGGTAATGGCCGGGGGCGAGTTGTGACCTTTGCCGATGACCGACGGCATAGGGACTCTAGTTCCTGTCGCGAGGGGTCACGGGGACCCAGGCCTAGGGCAGCACAGGGAGCGGAGTGTTGGACTTGCGGACGCGTGGGTCACTTTTCGCGCGAGTGTAGGGCCGCGAAGTGTTGGAACTGCGGAAGAGCAGATCACATCAGCGTGAACTGCCCTGCAGGTAGGATAGCGGCGAACGTGGACAGTAGCTCCAGTCCATGTTCCCCAAATAAATTTCATCATGCGGCTGCGTGTGTTACATCGGACAACGGAGGCGGACAGTATTCTAAGTGTCCCAGTTGTGAGAAGTTATTATCTTCCGGTGTTTTACCTTGTGGGAGAAAGATCCCCATCATAAATTCATGTCATACAGGAGGTGGTCTTAGGGTTTATCCGGGGTTTGTTGGGGACGAACCGGTCTCGGTCTTACGAGATACGGGATCTACCGTTGTGGGAGTGCATAGAGACTGCATTCGGGATTCACAGCTTACAGGTGAGACTGTCCCGTGCATCCAATTTTCGGGGGCCATTGAGAAATTACCCATGGCAAGAATAATGATAGATACACCTTTCCTTAGCGGGGAAGTCGAAGCAGTCGTTGGTTGTTTTCCAGGCGCCCAGCTCATCATTGGGAATGTATCACGGGTAGTTTCCCCTTCCGATGAGAACGTGCAAGCATGGTCGCAATCAAAAGGTATTGACTTTTGCGCCGCGGTCGAAACACGCCGACGGGTAGCCGATAAAGATAAGATTAGACCTTTGGCTACGCCAGCGGTCAACCTAGATATCACGCCAGAGCGCTTGGCGAGATTACAAAGGGAGGACCCATCATTAAACCCATGTTTTGGGGAAGCGCGAACCGAGAAAACGAGGAGATATAAGAACGGGTCATCTTCTTTTTTTGTCCAGGGGGGCATTCTGTTCCGTATGTACGTCACAGTGGGGTCCGTTCAAAAGCAGGTCGTCGCGCCACGGTCGTTAATTGCTACAGTATTGCGTCTGGCCCATGATGTTCCATTAGCGGGTCATATGGGAAGTACTAGAACCAAGGAAAGAGTTCTGAAAAACTTTTATTGGCCGTCAGTATACAGAGATGTACGTTTATATTGTAAGACGTGCAGTGCGTGCCAAAAGACGACGCATAAGGGTCGTTCACCCCAGGCTCCTCGTCAAGAGATCCCCACGGTTTCGGAACCGTTTAAAAAGGTTTCAGTACCTTGTTGATTTAAGAGAAAGACTATCTTCAGCGCGCACTATAGCAGAAGAAGCTTCTGGTATCGCTTCGAAAAGAGCAAAAGACTATAAAGATAGAGGGTCCAAACTGAGAATTTTTAAGCCAGGAGACAAGGTTCTGCTGTTGTTACCTACGGACCATAATAAGTTATTGATGACATGGAAAGGTCCCTATGTTATTGAGCGAGTTGTTTCAAAGGTAGATTACGCTATCCACATTGATGGAGCGAGTAAGGTTTTCCATGTTAATATGCTACAGAGATTTTATGAGAGACCACAGTATCTGTGTGCACAGACAAGACCAGAGGAGACTGTCTTCTCTACTGCTTGTACGGGGGTCGTAGACCAGTTGGACTGTGACGTAAGCGACACCGAGGCGCAGGAAGAGTTACAAATTCAATTGCCGGAGTTAACTGCGACACAAGGTTACAGGGACGTAAAAATTAACCCTGACCTTACGAGTTCAAGGAGTAGGGAACTTGAGACCCTGTTAGCGTCATTTCCGGATGTTGTTACGGAGTTGCCGGGTCGCACTACGGTGATCCAGCACCAAATAAAGTTGACTTCGGATAAGCCAGTATTTCTTAGACCGTATCCGTTGCCTTTTTCTTCGAGAGATAGAGTCATAAAGGAAGTTGAGTCAATGTTGAAGTTAGATGTGATAGAACCATCAACATCGCCGTATTCATCACCCATCGTCCTCGTGAAAAAACTTGATGGATCGGTGCGGTTCTGTATTGATTTCCGAAGATTAAACACTATTACGGTAGGCGATAGGGAGCCTATCCCGTTTCAGGAGGAATTAATAGCTTCATTGGCCGGGTCCACGTGGTTTTCCAAGATAGATTTGACGAAAGGGTATTGGGAAATCCCGCTTACTGAGGAGTCTAAACAATACACGGCGTTCCAAACGCCCATTGGATTATTCCAATTTAAGGTCATGCCATTTGGGTTGGTAAACGCGCCAGCGACGTTTGCACGATTAATGAGACTAGTGTTGAAGGACATACCTAATGTAGTGTCATTCTTTGACGATATAGCATGCCATACGTCGACATGGTCTGATCATATTCAGACACTAACAGTAATTTTTCAACGATTACGTCATTTTGGGTTAACTGCTAAACCCGCAAAGATGGATTTGGCATGTCCAGAGATAATATTCTTAGGACATATTGTGGGTAGAGGTGTTCAGAGACCTGAAGAAACAAAAATTGACAAGTTAGTAGGGTTGCAAATCCCTAAAACAAAGAAACAAGTCAGAAGCTTAGTCGGGATTTTAAATTATTATAGAAAGTTCATTCCAAATTTTTCCTCCTTGTCATCTTCTCTTACTGACCTTACTAAGAAGGGACAACCCGATAAGGTCCAGTGGACGTCTGAATGTCAGACATCATTTGATAATTTGGTGACAGCATTATCATCGTCACCCATTCTGATATTACCCGATTTTCGATCTAATTTTATCCTCAGAACGGATGCGTCGGACTCTGGTGTCGGCGCTTGTCTTCTACAGGAGAAGAACGAATGTCTCCATCCTGTATGTTATGTCAGTAGGAAGTTATTGCAGAGAGAAAGAAAGTATTCTGTGATAGAGCGTGAGTGTCTTGCCATTGTCTGGTCCGTCCAGAAACTAGGACGTTATCTCATGGGACGAGAATTTTGTATCCAGACAGACCACAAGCCACTGACATTTTTGTCGAAGAATCGTTCGTCCAGCCCACGCTTGTCTAGATGGGCATTGGCTTTGCAGCCGTACACCTTCGTTATTCAACCAATTCCAGGAACCAGCAATCATATCGCCGACTACCTTAGTCGAGCCTAGGGGAAGATTTCAGGAGCTTATACATCAGAGGACAGGAACATTGACAGGATCTGTGTGAATGAGTCGACTTTAAAATATTGACATTATAAATATGATATGAAGGATGGTTGATAGGTTGAGTGGTTTTTGATTCTGTATTAAGTATTGTGGTTAGTTAGCTATTCATGATGTGACACATATATGCATATTTCAGGCCATATTGATCCCCATATTTTCCCCTGATTTCGGTATTTTATATACTAGGGGAACTGCTAGGTCAGTTTTTTTTAGTGTAGGTATTGCTCACGCTCACTCGTTGACAGTCATCTTGATGCGATTTGAAATTAATTGCATTAATTTTTTTGGGGTGGGGGATGATGTCACGAGTGGAGTGAGTGCAATTAAGGGGATTGCTACAGAGCGGGTGTAGAGTAAGAAAGGCTCACAGTAGACAGCAAGTTAAGCGTGCTGTTGTGAGTAGTAGTGGGGGCGGGGTCTGAAGGAGGCGAAAGCGCGGTATTACTATCACTGCAAGTTAGAAGGTCCTAGGGATCGGACCTGTGAATAAAAGCCCATCGGGCGGACATAAAGGGGAAGCAGTCGAGAAGACTAGTGAGAGTCTTTCCAGTTATGACTGGTATGTAGAACGTTGATTGATTATTATGATTGATGTATTATATTATATTCGTCTATTACCATGATGTAAATAAGTATATGTGAGGAATGTGGAAGTCCTTGATATTGGATATAGCAATGTGCGCCACGAGCGATAGATGAAAGTGAGTTCATGGATTTGTAGCGCGAGTGAGTAGTGTGTACTCCGATGGAGGTGTGTTACCGTAAGATGTGTGGTGAGTGAAAGGTGAACTAGTGTGTGTACGTTTCAGGGGTTGTAAGGAGAGGTGGAGTGAATAGAAATGGTAGGATATTATACCAATGTAATGTTATTCTTGTAGGTGTCGGGGACGGGCCGCAGAGCCACCTCGATGAGCACAGGGGATAGGCCAGCATAGGGCCGGAGGCCACACCTAGGCCAGAAGTGAGGCTGTCGGGGCAGGACAGTAGAGGCACATAAGTCGTGGCAGTCAGGCCACGGACAGGGACGTAGATATGAGAGTGAATGAGATACTATATTGTTGCCATGTTGATAGGCTAGTGAACTGATATTATGTTGTTGCCATGTTGATGGCTATGGAAATAATAATGTGTTATTGCCCTGCGGAGGTGCTAGGGGAGTGCTAAGGTGTATGACAATAGGAAGGTGATATTGAGAGACTGCGGTGCCAGTGAATCATTAATGTACTATTAAGACCCTGAGGGGAGCGGCTGAGGCCGAAGTGCCTTTAGGAGTAACTACCGGATTGTGGATCCGAGGGAGCGTGTGTGTGAGAATAAGGCCGTTGTACGGCAGTCATTTCAATAATATAATATATGTAATTGCGCTATTATATGTATAATTATGTTTAATAAATGTGTGAGTCTGATGGGTTGTTCTGTTAAGTGTTAGACTTGTTGTTCGTGATTGTTGTCCTGTCATACTTATTACATCTCCCAGTCTGGGATTTGTGACATCCTTCATTGAATCTACAGGTGCAGATGCTCCCCCTTCTCCCAAGATAAAAGACTGATTTGAAGTATTTGCTTGTGTTTCTGTAACTGGTTTATTTTTACAGGGTGGGTAGTTGGCCCACCGCCAACTGGCTCTTCTCGGGAGACCAGGACCTTTGCACCTTTAGTCGCCTCTTACGACACGCAGTATCACGTCAGATGTATTCTCTGCTGTCCCTCTTCTACAAGAGAGCCCCGCATCCATAAATCATATGGGCTTAAATGTTAGGAGAGCCCAGTACGTTCAAAGCCTACAGAAGCACTCTTCGGCTTGTAGGTAATTTAAGCAGTTGCCAAAAGACTATATTTTATGCACAATCACTATTCAATTCATCAACAATGTGCTATATTATTCCAATCATACTATGGCAATAGATCTATGATACAGGACACTCGTGGTCGAGTGCCAGCTGGGGTTTCCTTAGTCTTCCTATGAGGCTGTAGTTCTCTCTCTATCTCCGATCTCTATTATGCTTGAACAAATAAAATATATTACCATTGCTCACGCCTACTGGTAGGCGCGAACATCAAAATAGCGCAGCGTGGGCTTTCAAAGGTCAGCCCACTCAGACCTTTCTTTCTAGAGCTCAGTCAGTCCGTTAGCAAGGACTTCTTGTCTTCAAAGCACACAGTTCAGGTACTGGTCGACCGGAGATACTTCACGACACGATGCTTCTGCTCGCCTGTATTCACCTAATCTGAACGTTACACGATGTTATATACTATCTAACTACCCAGCGTGCTAGTCCGCTGGCCCAATTAGTTCAGCTATCTCATAGGTCGAAACCTCCCACCATTTTAATTGTAGTAATACGTCTGCACTATTCTACCAGCCAGTTAACGTGCAAAAACTTGTCTAGTCATACTTAACAATGTCAACTAGCCCCACCTTGTTTCACCCCTACTCCATTACTTATTAATCACGAACATTAAAACCCACAAGCGTGAATCTAACAGTTTAACTTTACATTTATTTACTCACCAACTATAATTTGGCGAGGACCGTTCAAGGCCACCAGCCAATTTCTCATGGCCCTGGTAAAACAACAACAACTCACTCTCTGCGTGAGTTCTAACAACATCCGAATCATGACAACAACCGTTTAAAATTTGTTACAAGGCTTGTGCGGCTTAGTATATTTTGTATGGAAGATGTTCCACCTTGCCTCACACACGCCATGTTTATGTTCCCTAGCAACGTGACGCCTGAAAACTTTAATGTCCGAGAGTTCAACACGAACATGACCGAGTTTGTTCGCACTCTGGAGGATCCTCGCTATAGCCAAATGGACGCTGGTTATCCGGTGGAGGAGCTGGTCTCTGTGGTGGGAATGGTGACCACCTCGGTTAATGACTACAGGTACGGACAGTATTGAAAAAAACATTTAAGAGCCATTTGAAAAATCACGCATTTTATATTTTCATCGTGTTTTTTTTCTGAATGTCTGATTTACTAATTGACTGACTGATTGACTGATTCATTGATTGAATGACTGATTTATAGACTGACTGGCTGATTGTCTGATTGACAATGACTAAGTGACTGATTGACTGACTAACTGACTGGTGTGGACAGACTGTCTGATTGCTTGACTGAAGGACTAAATCAACTACGGATGTACATATTAACTGACTGAATGATTGACTGATTAATGAATGAAGGACTGTATTATTGACTGAAAAACTATGTTGCTGGCTAACCAACTGACTGACTGATTAGATGATTGACTTAATAAATGAATGATTTGGTCAACGACTGATTGGATTGTTGACTCTCTGAAAGACTGAATGACTGACTGGCTGACTGATTCGCTGATGGATTGACTGTTTGATTGATTGAGTGACTGAATTCCTGATTGGACGATTATCTGCCTGTTACTGAATTATTGATCGATTGATTGATTGATTGATTGATTGATTGATTCTCTCTCTCCCTTCCCTCAGAAAACACACATCAGCCACACAACACCAGTTGGAAGACTTGCGTGACACCATGAAGACGATCAAGGAAAATCTTCACTTTAGTATCACTCGTCAAGCTATGGATCTGAGAGTTGGTGAGTGTTTCTGATCTATCTATCTATCTATCTATCTATCTATCTATCTATCTATCTATCTATCTATCTATCTATCTATCTATCTATCTATCTATCTATCTATCTATATATCTATCTATCTATCTATCTATCTATCTATCGGTCAATCTGTCAATCTATCTATCTATCTATCTATCTATCTATCTATCTATCTATCTATCTATCTATCTATCTATCTATCTATCTATCTGTCTGTCTGTCTGTCTGTCTGTCTGTCTGTCTGTCTCTCAGTCTGTCTGTGAGTCTGTCTGTATCTCTCTATCTGTCTATCTATCTATCTATCTATCTATCTATCTATCTATCTATCTATCTATCTATCTATCTATCTATCTATCTATCTGTCTGTCTATCTATCTATCTATCTATCTATCTATCTATCTATCTATCTATCTATCTATCTATCTGTGTCTATCTGTCTGCCTATCTGTATTTTACCTTAACACTATCTCTATCAAATATCTGATCTATAGACTAAAGAAAAAAAATGAAGGACAAAATAAGAAAAAGAAAAGTACGACCGCAAATTAGCAGTGGCAACGACAACAACGACAACGACAGCAACAAAAATTAGAAATTTTGAAGCTAAACCTCCTCTCTCCAGCCCCCACTACACACCACCACCACCACCACCACCACCATCACGCCTTCCACAAAAACAGGCGATTTCACGACCACTGTAAAACACCAACCATTAGCAAACAATTCCGTGTAGACACCACGACAGTACCACACACGGCAGATCCCTGAACAAAAACTTCACAAACTGAATTGCAGCAAAAGAGAAGGGAAAAAAATCAATATCCTTTGATCGAGAAATTGATTTTTAAATTAAGATTACACCTGTCAATTTCATACGTTTTGTTGGGTTTGGAATCATCGATTTCTGGCTTGATGAATGGAGGAAACACTCGTTGGCAAAAAGAAAATAAACTCCCAGCTTTTTTTCACTAGACGGCCGAGTAAAGGGACGTGTTGATAGATTCTGCAGCTGTTTCCGACCTTAGTAAAGTTCTCATTCGTTCCATCTCCATTTTCTGAAAAAAACTGCAGATATCTGATTATGTAGAAGAGGGGTAACAAATGCAGACTTTGTCCTATCTGCGAATGGTTCGTGGGCGGTTCTGGTCTTGTCTCCTTCTGTCCTATCATTCTGTTCTATTTTGTCTATCGTCATGTTTCTCCCTAGGTCAATGTGACCGTTATCGTCCAACGTACTTTCTCCTAACTCAAACTCGATCTGACTATCTTTCTATCTATCTATCTATCTATCTATCTATCTATCTATCTATCTATCTATCTATCTATCTATCTATCTATCTATCTATCTATCTATCTATCTATATCTCTCTCTATCTATCTATCTATCCATCTATCTATCTATCTATCTATCTATCTATCTATCTATCTATCTATCTATCTATCTATCTATCTATCTATCTATCTATCTATCTATCTGTCTGTCTGTCTGTCTGTCTGTCTATCTATCTGTCTATCTATCTATCTACCTATCTGTCTATCTATCTGTTTATCTATCTATCTATCTATCTATCTATCTATCTATCTATCTATCTATCTATCTATCTATCTATCTATCTATCTATCTATCTGTCTATCTATCTATCTATCTAGCTATCTATCTATCTAGCTATCTATCTATCTATATATCTATCTGTTTATCTATCTATCTATCTATCTATCTATCTATCTATCTATCTATCTATCTATCTATCTGTCTGTCTATCTATCTATCTATCTATCTATCTATCTATCTATCTATCTATCTATCTGTCTATCTATCTGATCTATCTATCTATCTGTTTGGCTGTCCATGTATCTATCTATCTATCTATCTATCTATCTATCTATCTATCTATCTATCTATCTATCTATATATCTATCTATCTATCTATCTATCTATCTATTCATCTATCTATCTATCTATCTATTTGTCTGGCCGTCTACCAATCTGTCTATCCGGTATTCTCCTTACACCCATATTAATGTACCTTATCTCCCCTGTGTCAGTCACCATTTTTTTTTTTTTAATCAAAAAGTCTAAATTTCTTCTCATTGTGTTCCTGTGTCCTCTGATGACGTCAACCGAGATTACTGAGGTCTGTTCAGTTGTGCACGAGCCTTGAGATTTATCTGAACTTTATCTGATAAAGACCAAGATCTAAAAATTGATTTTTATACACATTGACAAAACTCCCTTTGGATCGATATTAGACATTTCTTTTTTTTTTTTTTGGGGGGAGAACTTTACCTGTGCACCAATTTTATAGGGAACTTTTGAATTTTTTAGGTGAAATTTAAATTGATGAAGATCTGAGTATCAAACCTAAATAAAATGCCCCTCCCTGCACCCACCCCGCTCACCCCCCCCCCCCCCACCCTACCCCCCAAAAAAGGGAAAGGCGCAAAGTGGCCGTTATCATGCCTAAGCGCTGTACAAACTCAAACTCAAATTCGAATACTGCAATACTCAAACTCGAATTCTCCAATATTCGAACTCGAATACTCCAATACTCAAAACGAATCCTCCAATACTCAAAACGAATCCTCCAATACTCAAACTCGAATACTCCAATACTAAAACTCGAATACTCCAATACCGAAAATCAAACTCAAACTCAAACTTGTGTGTGTGTATGTGTAAGACGATACCACTTTTCTTCATGTATCAAATGTCCACAGAACTGGACGCTAAATGACTCAATCCAAGTTGTTCATTGTTTGGTCAGATGTATCAAATTCAGGAATTTTTTTCAAATTTACATTCTTCATACAGTCCAGTTTGTTTCGTTTGATATCATAGAAGTGTTTAGGTCTTTATTTTAGGTGTTCGCTGCATTGGCACTTCGATCTTCTTGTTTCCACTGTTCTTGTTTCCATTGTTCTTGTTTCCATTGTTCTTGTTTCCATTGTTCTTGTTTCCATTGTTCTTGTTTCCATTGTTCTTGTTTCCATTGTTCTTGTTTCCATTGTTCTTGTTTCCATTGTTCTTGTTTCCATTGTTCTTGTTTCCATTGTTCTTGTTTCCATTGTTCTTGTTTCCATTGTTCTTCTTTCCATTGTTCTTGTTTCCATTGTTCTTGTTTCCATTGTTCTTGTTTCCATTGTTCTTGTTTCCATTGTTCTTGTTTCCATTGTTCTTGTTTCCATTGTTCGTGTTCTTGTTTCCATTGTTCTTGTTTCCATTGTTCTTGTTTCCATTGTTCTTGTTTCCATTGTTCTTGTTTCCATTGTTCTTGTTTCCATTGTTCTTGTTTCCATTGTTCGTGTTCTTGTTTCCATTGTTCTTGTTTCCATTGTTCTTGTTTCCATTGTTCGTGTTCTTGTTTCCATTGTTCTTGTTTCCATTGTTCTTGTTTCCATTGTTCTTGTTTCCATTGTTCGTGTTCTTGTTTCCATTGTTCTTGTTTCCATTGTTCTTGTTTCCATTGTTCTTGTTTCCATTGTTCTTGTTCTTGTTTCCATTGTTCTTGTTTCCATTGTTCTTGTTTCCATTGTTCTTGTTTCCATTGTTCTTGTTTCCATTGTTCTTGTTTCCATTGTTCTTGTTTCCATTGTTCTTGTTCTTGTTTCCATTGTTCTTGTTTCCATTGTTCTTGTTTCCATTGTTCTTGTTTCCATTGTTCTTGTTTCCATTGTTCTTGTTTCCATTGTTCTTGTTTCCATTGTTCTTGTTTCCATTGTTCTTGTTTCCATTGTTCTTGTTCTTGTTTCCATTGTTCTTGTTTCCATTGTTCTTGTTTCCATTGTTCTTGTTCTTGTTTCCATCGTTCTTGTTTCCATTGTTCTTGTTTCCATTGTTCTTGTTTCCATTGTTCTTGTTTCCATTGTTCTTGTTTCCATTGTTCTTGTTTCCATTGTTCTTGTTTCCATTGTTCTTGTTTCCATCGTTCTTGTTTCCATTGTTCTTGTTTCCATTGTTCTTGTTTCCATTGTTCTTGTTTCCATTGTTCTTGTTCTTGTTTCCATTGTTCTTGTTTCCATTGTTCTTGTTTCCATTGTTCTTGTTTCCATTGTTCTTGTTTCCACTGTTCTTGTTTCCATTGTTCTTGTTTCCATTGTTCTTGTTTCCATTGTTCTTGTTCTTGTTTCCATCGTTCTTGTTTCCATTGTTCTTGTTTCCATTGTTCTTGTTCTTGTTTCCATTGTTCTTGTTTCCATTGTTCTTGTTTCCATTGTTCTTGTTTCCATTGTTCTTGTTCTTGTTTCCATTGTTCTTGTTTCCATTGTTCTTGTTTCCATTGTTCTTGTTCTTGTTTCCATTGTTCTTGTTTCCATTGTTCTTGTTTCCATTGTTCTTGTTTCCATTGTTCTTGTTTCCATTGTTCTTGTTCTTGTTTCCATTGTTCTTGTTTCCATTGTTCTTGTTTCCATCGTTCTTGTTTCCATTGTTCTTGTTTCCATTGTTCTTGTTTCCATTGTTCTTGTTTCCATTGTTCTTGTTTCCATTGTTCTTGTTTCCATTGTTCTTGTTTCCATTGTTCTTGTTTCCATTGTTCTTGTTTCCATTGTTCTTGTTTCCATTGTTCTTGTTCTTGTTTCCATTGTTCTTGTTTCCATTGTTCTTGTTTCCATTGTTCTTGTTTCCATTGTTCTTGTTCTTGTTTCCATCGTTCTTGTTTCCATTGTTCTTGTTTCCATTGTTCTTGTTCTTGTTTCCATTGTTCTTGTTTCCATTGTTCTTGTTCTTGTTTCCATTGTTCTTGTTTCCATTGTTCTTGTTTCCATTGTTCTTGTTCTTGTTTCCATTGTTCTTGTTTCCATTGTTCTTGTTTCCATTGTTCTTGTTTCCATTGTTCTTGTTTCCATTGTTCTTGTTTCCATTGTTCTTGTTTCCATTGTTCTTGTTTCCATTGTTCTTGTTCTTGTTTCCATTGTTCTTGTTTCCATTGTTCTTGTTTCCATTGTTCTTGTTTCCATTGTTCTTGTTTCCATTGTTCTTGTTCTTGTTTCCATTGTTCTTGTTTCCATTGTTCTTGTTTCCATTGTTCTTGTTTCCATTGTTCTTGTTTCCATTGTTCTTGTTTCCATTGTTCTTGTTTCCATTGTTCTTGTTTCCATTGTTCTTGTTTCCATTGTTCTTGTTCTTGTTTCCATTGTTCTTGTTTCCATTGTTCTTGTTCTTGTTTCCATTGTTCTTGTTTCCATTGTTCTTGTTTCCATTGTTCTTGTTCTTGTTTCCATTGTTCTTGTTTCCATTGTTCTTGTTTCCATTGTTCTTGTTTCCATTGTTCTTGTTTCCATTGTTCTTGTTCTTGTTTCCATTGTTCTTGTTTCCATTGTTCTTGTTTCCATTGTTCTTGTTTCCATTGTTCTTGTTCTTGTTTCCATTGTTCTTGTTTCCATTGTTCTTGTTTCCATTGTTCTTGTTCTTGTTTCCATTGTTCTTGTTTCCATTGTTCTTGTTTCCATTGTTCTTGTTTCCATTGTTCTTGTTTCCATTGTTCTTGTTTCCATTGTTCTTGTTTCCATTGTTCTTGTTTCCATTGTTCTTGTTTCCATTGTTCTTGTTTCCATTGTTCTTGTTTCCATTGTTCTTGTTTCCATTGTTCTTGTTCTTGTTTCCATTGTTCTTGTTTCCATTGTTCTTGTTTCCATTGTTCTTGTTTCCATTGTTCTTGTTCTTGTTTCCATTGTTCTTGTTTCCATTGTTCTTGTTTCCATTGTTCTTGTTCTTGTTTCCATTGTTCTTGTTTCCATTGTTCTTGTTTCCATTGTTCTTGTTTCCATTGTTCTTGTTTCCATTGTTCTTGTTTCCATTGTTCTTGTTTCCATTGTTCTTGTTTCCATTGTTCTTGTTTCCATTGTTCTTGTTTCCATTGTTCTTGTTTCCATTGTTCTTGTTCTTGTTTCCATCGTTCTTGTTTCCATTGTTCTTGTTTCCATTGTTCTTGTTCTTGTTTCCATTGTTCTTGTTTCCATTGTTCTTGTTCTTGTTTCCATTGTTCTTGTTTCCATTGTTCTTGTTCTTGTTTCCATTGTTCTTGTTTCCATTGTTCTTGTTTCCATTGTTCTTGTTCTTGTTTCCATTGTTCTTGTTTCCATTGTTCTTGTTTCCATTGTTCTTGTTTCCATTGTTCTTGTTCTTGTTTCCATCGTTCTTGTTTCCATTGTTCTTGTTCTTGTTTCCATTGTTCTTGTTTCCATTGTTCTTGTTCTTGTTTCCATTGTTCTTGTTCTTGTTTCCATCGTTCTTGTTTCCATTGTTCTTGTTCTTGTTTCCATTGTTCTTGTTTCCATTGTTCTTGTTTCCATTGTTCTTGTTTCCATTGTTCTTGTTTCCATTGTTCTTGTTTCCATTGTTCTTGTTTCCATTGTTCTTGTTTCCATTGTTCTTGTTTCCATTGTTCTTGTTCTTGTTTTCTTTGTATTTTTTGTGGTAGGGATTAATTGGGTTGTTTTTTTTTTTAGAATTTTGCCCGGACAGTGCCCTTGCTCGGCTTGCTTTTCTCGACTTTTTAACAGCCAAGGTATCTTTAACGTGCGCACGGACCCACCGAGTTTTTCGTCCTTATCCGAGAAGACTAGGTGCTCGATTCTACCCACCATATGCTCAGGGACAGGAATTTTTTCCCAAAATAAAATCCCGACATGCCTGCACTGAACTGGTACCTTCTGTATGAGAGGCGAGCACCTTGCCTCTACATTTAAGGCATATAGCTCGGGGGACGGATCTAAACTATGGTAACTCCATTTTCACACAAACATTTTATTTCAGGAGAAACAAAAAAAAGATGAATAACTTTCTTTCTCAGGCTTAATAGTTACTTTTTTTAGTTCTTCAACCCTCAGTCTTCAGAATTTAAGACCAAGTTCATAACACAAGCTGGGGAGAAAAGAGAAGGGGATGATAAAAGCAAATTTGGAGCCTGAAAGGGCGATTAAATCAAAAAGGTAGAGAACCACTGATCTAAATGGCTGTTTTTCCACAATGCAACTGGGCGATTGGCACTGGGAATAATCTACAGTATGCAGCTGTTAGGGTCTCTTTCTGTCCTATCATTCTGTTCTATGCTGTCTATGGTCTTTGCTTTTTGCTGGCATATTGTGAATGTGTTTTCCCTCGAACTCGAACACTTTCCTATGCCTTTGTTTTTTCTTGTGTTTCTTAATTTCTTTTTTTTGCGATGCCTCTCAATAACGGCTGATGTTGCTTCTACGTACGGCCCACAAGTGTTTTGCGCTAGGAGCTAATACGTATTCGAACCTATCGCTAATCCCGTCCTTATCCTCAACCCTAAATCTTATCCAATCCCTATCCCTGACCCCCTTACCCTTCCAACCAAAAAACAACCAGAGGAAAACAAAAATAAAATCTCAAAGAATAATTAATTAAGGCCAGGAGTATTTCGAGAGGAGCTCTCTAGCTCTGAAGTCAAAAAGGCTTTAAAATACGTACCCCTAGCGCAAAAAACTTTTCAGGGCCGTACGCACAAGTAACAATAATCTTCAATAACTGGTTGTTTTCATGTTTTTTTGGTCTGTTTGCTCGTTTTCTTTGTGTGCCAGCCTTTCTTTCCTCCCTTGATTGTTCAAATTTTATCATATTAAAGCCAAATCGTACTCTAGCCTGTTTTGATGGGTGAAATAATTGGTTGGTGACGTCACGACTTCGAGTTTCAGATCATCATCATCATTGCCTTTCTCACCCTGGATCAGGGTATAGGCCACCAACAAACACCTTCCATCCCTCTCTATCATGGGCCAGCCTCTTTACATTATTCCAAGTCTTTCCGCTTCGTTGCACATCATTTTCTCTGGCTCTTCTCCACGTTCCGCGCGGCCTTCCTCTTGATCTCTTGCCCTGGGGATTCCAGTCCAATACCTTCTTCGTGATGCTGTTTCCTGGCCTCCTGAGAGTGTGGCCGATCCATCTCCATCGCCTCCTACCAATTTCCTCTCTGACTGGGTTCTGTCTTGTTCTTTTCCATACAATTTCATTGCTGACCTTGTCTGTCCATCTGATCTTAAGTAGCTTCCTCAAACATCTGTTGATGAAAACTTGGATTCTCTTTATGCAGGCCTGGGACGCATTCCAGGTCTCACATCCATACAACAGGACTGACTTCACGTTCGAGTTGAATATCCTCAGCTTTGTTTTTAGAGATATATCCTTGGTTCTCCAAATCTTGCTTAAGGATGTGAAAGCTGCCTGTGCCTTTCCAATTCGTGCTTTGACTTCTGCCTCTGTTCCTCCCTTATTGTCAATGATACTACCAAGATAGCAGAAGGACTCTACATCTTCCAGTGGTTGATCTCCTACTGTGACTTGTTCGCTTAGGGGTGCAACAATTTTTAGGACCTTCGACTTCGCGGGATGTATCCTCAATCCAATAGATTCTGAAATTTTGTTTAGAGCTGTAGTCTTTGCTTGCATCTGGTCGTGTGTGTGCGACAATAGTGCCAAGTCATCTGCAAAATCTAGATCGTCCAGCTGTGTCCATGGGGTCCATTGTATGCCATTTCTTCCTCCACTGGTGGTTTCTTTCATAAGCCAATCAATCACCAGGATAAACAGAAATGGGGACAGCAAACAACCCTGCCTAACACCAGTCTTGATATCAAAGCTGTCAGTAAGCTCACCATCATGTACGACTCTGCAACTTGTCCCCTCGTACATGCTCTTGATAAGATTCACCATCTTCTCTGGGATTCCATAATGTCTCAATATTCTCCACAGTGTTTCTCTATCGATGCTATCAAAGGCCTTCTCGTAGTCAAGGAAGTTCACTATCAGTTGGGAGTTCCACTCTAGCGACTGCTCTACTATGATTCTCAGCGTGGCGATCTGGTCGGTGGTTGATCGATTACTCCTGAAACCAGCTTGCTCCTCGCGAAGTTTTTGGTCTGTTGCATTCTGTATTCGCTTGAGAATAATCCGATTGAAAACCTTTCCTGGGATGGAGAGAAGTGTGATTCCTCTGTAGTTACTACAATTGCTGAGGTCCCCTTTTTTGGGGAGCTTCACGAGGTGTCCTTCCTTCCAGTCCTTTGGAAACTTGCCTCCGATCCAAATCCTCGAGAATAGTGAGTGCAGACCCTCTGCAGCCCCAGCAGCATCTGCCTTCAGCGCCTCTGGTGGGATCTGGTCTGGTCCAGCTGCCTTGCCTCGATTTAACTGCTTTATGGCATCATTAATCTCTGCTTTAGTCGGAGGGTCGCAACTGATCGGTAAATCATTTCTTGCGGGTAGAATGTCGGGTGGGTTGCTTGGTGGAGGTCTGTTCAAGAGGCTGTTAAAATGTTCTATCCATCTTTTTGCCTGAGCTTCCTTTCCAAAAATAGCCTTCCTGTTGTAATCCTTGACAGGAACTTCAGGTTTTCCATATTTTCCAGCAAGAGTCTTTGTAGTCTGGTAGAGGATCCTCATGTGTCCTCCTGTTGCTGCCTTCTCTGCTTTCTCTGCTAACATTCCTATGAACTCCTCTTGGTCTTTTTTAATTGATTTTTTGACCTCTTTAGCTGATGCTCGGTACTCTTCCTGGTTACCAACTCTTGAGCTTCTTGTACGACTTGCATTTACCCGTTCTTTTAGGTCTCTTCTTATCCTTATCAAGTCCAGTGATTTTTGACTGATCCATTCCTTGTGTTCCACTTTCTTTTCCCCAATAACATCCTGACATGTCGATGTAAATACTCCTTTTACCTTAGCCCAGTGAGTCTCCAAATCTACTGTCTCTTCGAGGTCAACAAGGGGTTTGAATCTATTCCTCAGTGTCAGCTGGAACTCTTCCTTCTTGTCTCCATCCAGAAGGCTCACTTGAAACTTTCTCCTCTTTGTTCCTGCTCTGGTACCTTGTTTCTTGAGGCGGAGTTTGAGTCTTGCCAGCAGCATGTGATGGTCAGATCCAACATCTGCTCCTCTCTGTACTATGACATCCTCTAGTGAGCGTCTGAATCGTCGGGTGATGCAAAAGTGGTCAATCTGATTTTCAGTTACTCCATCCGGTGAAATCCAAGTGGCCTTATGGATCCTCTTGTGTGGGAATACTGAACCTCCAATCACATAGCTGTTAAATGCGCAGAAACTTGCAAACCGCTCTCCATTCTCATTCATTTGTCCTAAACCATTGCACCCCATAATGTCCTCATACCCAGTATTGTCCTGTCCTATCTTGGCATTGGCATCTCCCATTATAATGTTCACATCTTTTCTTGGCAGTGTGTCAACTATTTCCTGAAGCTGGTTGTAGAAATCGTCCTTGTCCTCATCGGTTGCTTCATTTGTTGGGGCGTATATCTGCACAATGTTCATGTTGATGTTCTTGTTCTTAGTAGTAAATGATGCCAATATAATTCTCCTTCCATAGGGTTCCCATCCCCTCAGTGACCTCTGGGCGTGCTTGCTCAAGATGATCGCTACTCCTTCTGTATGCTTTTTGTCCTCCCTTCCAGAATACAAAATCTTTTCCCCAGTATTAAGTTGTTTCAGTCCGGACTGTATCCAGCGGGTCTCGCTAACTCCAAGTATGTGCAGTCTGTATCGCCTCATCTCCATTGTAACCTGGGCACTCTTTCCTGCTTCATACATGGAGCGGACATTCCACGACGCAATCCGGAGTGACTTGCTTGATGAAGGAGCAGTCGGGCCAGTGGCGTCCTTTCGGCTTTGTCCATTGTCCTTCATTGAATCTACAGGTGCAGATGCTCCCCCTTCTCCCAAGATAAAAGACTGATTTGAAGTATTTGCTTGTGTTTCTGTAACTGGTTTATTTTTACAGGGTGGGTCACGTGTCAGATAGTTGGATCTTATTCAAGTTCAATGTCGTGACGTCACTATCCATCTAGTTGACGAACTATAAAGAACACAGAAAACACACATTGGCAGACCTGCTTCTGTGCTGCTGTCCAACCAATAACTCGTTAAGTGGAATATTCTGTTTAATTTCTGTACATTTCCTATCCAAATCTTTTATTGTTTGATTGTTGTACCTGTTCAATTTTCTAATTTTGTTATTCTGTAGAATTATTTTTTTTTCGTTTTTTTTTTTCTTTTGAAAAAGGCTGTTGCCGAAATATCGGCCATTTGCTGTCTTCTCCTTTAGTTTACGTTTTATTGTCTCATTTGAGTATCATTTCTTACGCGAGGCTTTGCTACATCCAACTTTTTCTTTTTCCAAATTTTGACTATTCATCTAGTTGGCTGATACTGGAGTAGTGATGTTGTCTACAGCATCCGCTCTGCTCCGCTATTTTACGGAAAATGACGTATTAAAAAAGTATGACATTCTTTGCCTCTGTATACTTGTCTACAGCATCCGTTCCGCGTCGTTCCTCACCGCTTTTGAGGTAAAGAGAGCTTTTCCTACGTCATTTTTCGTAAATGTAGCAGAGCGGATGCTGTGGACAAGATTACTAACACTCGCCCAGGCTAACGGATAGAAATGAAAATAACTGAAACCAAGGAGTGAAGAATATCACACCAGAAGTCGACACCCAAAACCAATATTTTTGCTAATCGATACAATCACTTGATCAATTTCTACACAACAATCTATCAACAGAACAACTAAAGCTTCAAATCACCTCAGATCTACCCGACCTACCACCCATGTCGACCACGATTTCCCCCCAGTAGCTATGTAAATATTTACTTCAGCCCGTCTCTTACTGCAACCACTTCACCCCTCCCCCCCCCCTTTCCACAATCACTCTCTCCACATTCCACCCTCTCCCCCCACCCCCTTTTTTTTCTATCCCTCTCCTTTTCAAGGCGCGAGGTACATACGTTACAATTTGTTGACAAAACGCAGTAAGTACCAAACAGGAAAAAATCTCATTACAAGCCGAATGTTCACACACAGGTTGGTGTTCGGGGCGCGCAGTACATGTATTTTACATTACTAGTGTAGGGACCTGTTCACCGTTCAGAGAACGGGTTGCAATATCATCTTGCTGAAATTAGTAGACACATGAGTTAGTAAACGAGCTATTGAATTGTGACAACACTGATCAGTACTCTCATTTCTTCCTCGCAGCAGTGAATTTTTTTTTTATGTAGATCTAGATCTAGTTACTCAGTCGGCACACAGATTATGTAGATCAAGGTAGAAAACAACACGCACAATCGGCACATAGATTATGTAGATCTAGATAGAAAACAACTCACAACTGGCACAGTAACACCTGCATGGCCCGTGCATAAAGCAGACGGCACAGAAACTCATGCCTTCAAACTCTGAAACGCAACCAGAAGTTTAAAGTCGAAACAAAACAAAGGCAGGAAGGAGGCCATCATTGTTGAGGAGAAAGCATTAAATTCGATATTTTTAGGCCCATTTTCATTTATTACAAAATAACGATATTTCGCTTTCATGTCAAAGGAATAGACAACAGTAGCAAAAAGATCTATCTTTCGCATGTAAATTTTTCACGTCTGGGCATTTTCCTTCCTCTCAGCAGTGATTTTTTTTTTCCTTGCTGTTTTTTTTTCATTTTATTTTTTACATTATAAGCCATTGCTGAACAGTGAACATAACTGTGTTTTCTCCGTTTGGCTTTGTCATTGGACTAGTCCAACCTAAAAACAGTCTAATAAAAATGCTCTCAATCAGGTGGTAAGAAACATCTCAGGTGGAGCGAGACAGATGACGATCTTCAGAGGAAGAGTGGATTCTTTCATTAGATGTTTCGGCCTGTAACTTCCTGACATCTTCTAGAACCTATGCCTTAGTTTTTCTTGTGTTTCTTAATTTCTCTTTTGCGATGTGTCTCAATAACGGCTGATGTTCCTTCTACCTACGGCCCACAAGTGTTTTGCACTAGGAGCACATACGTATTCGTACCAACCGAGTTCATGACTCTCGATGTTCGTCACCTTTTTTTTTTTGTCGCCAGGCTCTTCTTTGGATTTGAACCCGCACCGCTGGTTTCTGTAACTGGAGTAACGGAACAGACACTGTGGTTTGCCAGTGGAATTACTGCCGTTTTTATGCGTCCGTGTGAGTTTGAGTTTTGGGTTTGGGTTTAACATTGCCTCAGCATGATAACGATCGGTTTGCACCATTCAGCGTTCAGCAAAGGTTTATACTGTAACATACCACACGCCCCTGACAACAGACTTTTTTTTTACCCTCCTAACATTCCCGTGGGTTTCATTTTTACGCGGTTTGTATATTCTGTACTGAACAAACTTTGGCTGGCTGTCTCTGTTTACATTTTACGTGCTTTCTTAAAACACTACCCACCCCGCATTCCTAAGTCAATGTGACGTACATTTGTATTGGATTACCTAAGGATTGGTAGGATTACTGCCAGATTGGTAGGATTACCATAAGATTTGTAGGATTACCTAGGCACTGGACCCTACATCAACCAAGGTCGACGCAATATCTTATCCAGCGGATCTACGTAGGAACGACGTCATGCCTATGTGCAAACTTGTCGTTAGTCCTATGCATCGGACTCCCGTGGAGTTCCTGGCAAAGTACAAGTCAGAACTGAGATATTTTCAGTTGGTAAATCATAAATGCACATTAAAATTTATTTCGATTTTCATTTTTAATTTCATAAGATAAGATTGCTTTTTTAATTTTCTTTTAGTTGTTTTTGTTATTCTATTTTGAGTTCCAACTGTCAGGATAACCTAATTTTGCATATGCGGTGTTTAGTCACAGAAACAGTACAAGCCCCCAGCTGATAACGTTCCTAAAGGATCTATTTCAATGCCGATAGATTAGAGATCGACCCTACACCCGCTTTTCTGCCCCGCTTTCCGCTTTCCTTTATCAGTAGAGCCACGATTCACTTTCCCCTTCCCAAGTCACGGTAGGAGCGCACACACTAGGTACAGAATTGCATAGCGCACCTTGTGATAGGCCAAAGAGGCCAATTCAGACCAGGGCGCGCTTGTTTGTGGCGGACGTGTGCGCTTGCCTGGAGACCTTGGCTGTTTCTATTCAATTTGCTCGCTGTGTATACATATTATGTCTCTACTGTAAAACCCCTCAATGTCGAGCGGCCTCAGGCCAGAATAGAAAGCGGTTTGGAAGGGAGGGAGGGGGGGGTGGGGGGGCGGGGCTTGGTGGGCCACCTCATGACCCTATGATTTTTAGGGGACTTGCGCCTCTTAGTTGAGACAAAAGAGGGTGGGGTAGCTTGTCTTTGGTTAAGGATCCTGATATTGTGAAGAGACTCGGGGGGGGGGGGGGGGAATTTAGCACCGAATATACCTACCTTAAATGATGGTAATAATGAAGTACATGTATATTTTCATCGCGGCTGTCTCCACAAAGTGAACTCAAAGTGCTTAACATTAACATAGTAACGTCTTCTCTTTCTCTCTCTTTCTCTCTCTCGCTCTATCTGTCTCTCCTCTCTCTCTCTCTCTCTCTCCCTTCTCTCTCTCTCTCTCTCTCTCTCTCTCTCTCTCTCTCCCTCTCTCCTCCCTCTCTCTCTATATCCCTTCCTCTCTATTTCTCTCTCTCCCTCTCTCTGTGTCTCTCTCCCCTCTCGCTCTCTGTGTCCCTCTCTATTTCTCTCTCTGTGTATCTCCGCCTCTCTATTTCTCTTCCTACGCCTTCTCTCTCTCTCTGTGCATCTCTGTTTCTCTCTCTCCCCCTCTTTCACCTTCTCTCTCTGTATCACTGCCTCTCTATTTCTCTCTCTCTCTCCACTCTCTCTCCCTCTATATCTCTCTCTCTTCCCCCTCCTCTCTCTCTCTCTCTCTCTCTCTCTCTCGCTCATAAAAAGAGCCATAAAAGTGTTAACCCAGATAACATATGACCTAGATTATCAAGCGCCTCATGGTAAACTATTGTAACACATTTCATCAACGATTCAGATACTTAGTAAGCTTGGACCGCTTGACAGCCCGCTGGTTGTTTTACAAGGGAGGTTGAATTCTGAAACTTAAGCGTTAAATAACGTTTTTAAAGTATCATAACTGTTAAATCTAATGAAGAAGTTTTTCGGCGGTTTTTTGGGGTGTTTTTTTTTGTTTGCTCCTCCTGAAATCTTACTATAATGGAGCTATTGAGTGAACATGTAGGCAGCTAAAACTACATGACTAGCCTACATGGCTAAAAATTATGAAACGGTGTGTACTGTCTCAATGTAACAAGATATGGTGTTAGGGTGAAGGTGTAGATATGGTAACCATTCATGTGGGTTTCACTCTTTGTTACTGCGACTGGTTAGGCCGCAACATTCACTCGGTTCGTGCCAGGGCGGTAAAACTGCTCACACTGTCAAAGAAGAATATAAGTCTATTGTAGGGCACAAAAGACGTTTGTTCAATCATACACACACCTGCTCTCGACTGGGGGGAAGAGACGCAGTGCTTGGGGCTTGATAGGCCCGGGGTTTTATACGATTCTTTCCCATCCTCCCACGGTCTTGGGGGCGGGTCCGTCTAACTGTCGCTCACAGTTAAGCACTGTGATTGGAACACGCTCCTACGCTCCTTTAACTAAGACAAAATACTGAATGCCAAAATACCACATACTACATCAATTTTTGACGAAATATTACGTGGACGCCTCCGTTGTGGGCAAAATTCGGTCTTTCATATTATTTATTAACAACTGTCTCGATCCGCGAAAAAAGATGAATTTCAGTCGGGTAGAATCGAAAAATCTATTGGAAATTTCGTTCTGCGCTAGTCTTTACACATTGCTGGACGAAAATCAGCTTTGTTACGTCTGTGTATTTATTTCTACGTGAACTTGTGGTGTAACAGCAAGTTCTGTCAGTCATTGCATCCAATTCGAATGTCGTATTTGGTGTGCCCTAGATCTAGATAATAATATCCGGTTGAGTTTTCCTTCAGGGAATTTGCCAGATTTGTGTTGCCCGGGACGGTTAGCGTTAGTAAAAGAATGTTGTTACAGGTACGTACGTTCCCCAAGTTTTTGATTATCACCAAGGATACTTATTTTAAAACCTTTTGTGACTCGAGAGTTTGAGAGCTCCTCCCGAAATGCTCCTAACAACAGCCTTAATTACTTATGATTAATTATTATTTCAGATTCTCTGTTTTTCTCCAGTTTTTGGGTTGAAATGATAGGGACACGGCTAGAGATTCGATAAGATTTAGGGTTAAAGATAAGGACGGATTTAATGATAGTGCGTGTACGTACGGACCCCTAGCGCAAATGGCATGCGTAGATACTTATAATAACAGTCTTAGTAAAAAAAACTTAGATCTACCATTTAACTACGCGGCCCTGGAAATGAGGGAGAGACATAGACAGAGAGAGAGAGAGAGAGAGAGAGAGAGAGAGAAAGAGAGAGCGAAAGAAGAGAAGAAACCAGAGGAAGAGAGAGAGAGAGACAGTAAAAGAAAATAAAAGTTGAGAGTGAAAAGATATAAAGAAACTCCTGAGAGACTGAAGGGAGGGGGAAAAGGGAGAAAGAAAAGAAAAAAAAATGAATACATGAAAAAACACACAGACGAACAGTTAAACTGCACGAATACCTCCTTTTCCTTGGGGTCATGGCAACCTAACTTGTATTTTCACACCAACATTCCCCCACACATACTCATGCACACGCGCGCGCGCACACACACACACACACACACACACACGGGCGCCTGCCTGGTCGAATGTACAATTGTACAGTTATAGTGCCCGCGACGCAAGAGAACGTACGCACCAATTGGCAGTGTGGATAATCATACAATAGTTCACTTGTACTCAGCACACACATACACACACATACACACACACACACACACACACACACACCAGAGTGACGCACCAAGAACATTCTCTTGTGTGCAACTGTTGTTATTTTTGTTTGAGCCCATAAACGCTGGTGTGGTTTCGTCCTCGCTACAGTTTCTTAACCGTTACTAGCTTCTTAAAGGCCACGGGGTGAGAGGGACTTTTTCCAGTGTAGGTCTTGACCAATGAGAAATCATCTTTTAATTTGGTATCGTTCTGCTCAATAGCTATCGTTACCTCTTCGCGGTTCACAGGCCATCACATGCCCAATTGTGGCATGCTTAACCTTCGTATTGAATGTGTATTCTACAGCTTCCCGTCTGTGGTATGGGAATAAGCTAAGGTGAAGGCCAGGCCGTCACCGAATCGCGGAAGCCGGTAACGGTCAAGAAAATGGCTAACTAGTCGTGAGTTGCCATCGTGTGTAGCCAGACATGCTCAAATGCCCAGGCCAGTAATGTGATAAACATGCACGTATTGGAAACAAAAATAAAAACACTTATTATGCAACAGCAACTGAAGCTGAGGGAGTTGGGGGTGGGGGGGGGGGGGAGAGAGAAGGGAGAAACACAAAACAAAATCATTTCAACAGACAAGGAAGAAAACCAACAGTATAAATATCAAAGACTACTCTTCTTGACAAGAAGGAAACAAACATTCATAAAAGTACAAACAGGGAAAGAAAAAAGAAGGAATACCTGAAGGAGGAAGAGGAGAGAGAACAAGAATGAGAAGAAAGCATAAATTAGAAAAAAAAACAAGTGAGAACATAAAGATACAACAATGAATTATTCTTGGCCTACAAAATTTAACATGGCATGTTAGAAATCCTGACCACTTTTTCTCGGAATACCAAACAATCCATGAACCAAATTCCACCTGAGGATCTGCCAATGAGAGTTTGTTTGGCTTCACAGCCAAATCCATTATTCGCCTTGAAATTGGCTACCGTTTTACCTACTTTGTTGAACAAAGCTGGCTTAGTGTGGGCAAACACTGACCTCAGCGAGCTTGCCAGATATGAATCAGAAATGGGTTGTTTAACTGGCCACTCGAACTTCGATGCAGTGACAAAACCCAGTCAGTTTTTAAAAGTTTGCGAGGACTCGCTGCGAAATCACTCCTTCTTCTGCAGTTTTATAAAGCAAGACGCATCAGTTACTTTAGATAATTATAGTTAACATTTCTTTGAAGTACTTGTGGCACTTGGACAAGTCAGTGAAGATTTTCAGTGATTTTACGACGTCTGCCACATTAAATCTTGTTTGTTCCAACTCCTCTTTTTGCACAACTGAGAAATTCGACATTAAACGTTTGCGGCTTTTGTTTTATGGTAAGGAGTTGTAAATCGGAATTGTGAAACAGCTTGATAATGCCACAACGCATTTTAAACAAATTGTCAGCGTGTCCATTTGTTATACCTCTTCTGCATACTAAGTGCTCTTGAAGAGCAGCATCCGCTCCGATCCGCTATTCTACGGACAATGACGTACGACTAAGTAAAACACTCTTTGCCTCTGTATACTTGTCCACAGCATCCGTTCTGCTCCCCACTGCCGTCGAGGCAAAGAGTGTTTTCCCTTGTCATACGTCATTTTCCGTGAAATGTCCTAGCCGGGGGGGGGGGGGGGGGGGGGTCGGGGGTCAGGGGGATGCTGTGGACAAAACCATTATATCTCTAGTTTTTTTCAGAAGATGGAGATTAAACAAACATGAACTAAGGTCGCAAGGTGAAATTGGCGTTCATTTATTTAATAATAGTAATAGGAACAATTTTTGAATTGGTTACATTTTTATTGAGTTAGGAGAGGAGCTTAAACCCGTTGTTGCTGTTTGTCCATGCAGTTGAATAAAACAAAATTGCAATATTTAAACAAAACTGCAATATTTTTCCTACTTTACGACCTGGAAGTTTGAGTTTGGCTGTAACGGCACGTCAGCACGGTAACAGCCACTTTGCGCCCTTCTCGGTCTTTTAGGCGCATAGACGCGATACGTCTTTCTGTGGGAGAAGAGCCAATGGCCCTAGTCTTTCAAGTGACCACTACTTATGACAATGTCTATATGATGTACTACTGGGTCAATAACACTATAAGCCAGTTTTTCATAGGCGTTATGGAAAGGGGACAAAGGTTGGATGCCGTAAGAATTTTGACGTATTAATTTCTGTTTTTAAAGATAAATTAAAGTGTTTTAGAGTGCTGTTTCGAGAGTTCATATTACAGTATGACGTCATCAATTAAAGTGCTTTACGTCAGCCTTTCGAAGGTTGCGTGGTAAACTATTGTAACTCAGTTTTTAAAACATTTTGCTAAAGGCAGCAGAAAACTGAGTAACTTTCTTTATAAATACGACTTAAGAGTTACGTCATTCTAACCATTTTCAGGATTTTAACCCCCAACTTACACCACAACCCATGTGTCACGAGCAGAGTTAGGGTCTTGGGGATGTTATGCTGCACGAGAGGCAGCTAACTCACACTCGGACACAACCACACAAGAAAAGTATTAAATAACTAGAGCGTATATCTATGTCAGGCCGGTCAGGCCATCTTATTATTTAAATATTAATAAACAAAACAAAAGACAATAGAGGTATATTCAAAGCAATAAATTCTAATTACTAACTTAATCTATGATATTCATGTCACTATGGTTCCTTATTGGATGTACTGCAATCAATAGCAAATGGGTATATTATACGAAACTAGATATCAATCTAAAGTGACAGTTGAGTCGCCACTGGCCAGTCGCCAGGCAAACTCTCCCTAAATCATATGGGCTTGAATGTTAGGAGAGCCCAGTACGTTCAAAGCCTACAGAAGCACACTTCGGCTTGTAGGTAATTAAGCAGTTGCAAAAGACTATATATATATATATATGCACAATCACTATTCAATTCATCAACAATGTGCTATATTACTTCAATCATACTATGGAGATAGATCTATAATACGGGCCACTCGTCGTCGAGTGCCAGCTGGGGTTTCCTTAGACTTCCTATGAGGCTGTGGTTCTCTCTCTATCTCTGATCTTCTATTATGCTTAAACAAATAAGATATATTACCGTTGGTCACGCCTACTGGTAGCGCAGCGTGGGCTTTTAAAGGTCAGCCCACTCAGACCTTTCTTTCTAGAGCTCAGTCAGTCCGATTAGCAAGGACTTCTAGTCTTCAAATCACACAGTTCAGGTACTGGCCAACCGGAGATACTTCACGACACGATGCTTCTGCTCGTCTGTATTCAATGAATCTGAACGTTACACGATGTTTTATACTATCCAACTACCCAGCAGTGCTAGTCCGCTGGCCCAATTATTTCAGCAATCTCATTGGCCGAAACCTCCCACCATTTTAATTGTAGTAATACGTCTGCACTATTCTACCAGCCAGTTAACGTGCAAAAACTTGTCTAGTCATACTTAACAATGTCAACTGTCCCCACCTTGTTTCACCCCTACTCCATTACTTATTAATCACGAACATTAAAACCGACAAGCGTGAATCCAACAGTTTAACTTTACATTTATTTACTCACCAACTATAATTCGCGAGGACCGTTCAAGGCCACCAGCCAATTTCTCATGGCCCTGGTAAAAACACAACTCACGCTCTGCGTGAGTTCTAACAACATCCGAATCATGACACATCCCCCACCCCAGTTAAAATTTGCAATTTTAACGATATAAATTATTATCGTAAGGGGAAGGCATGAGTCGAGAAATTGCTCGAAAGGTGAACTTAACTAGGTAGTAACTAAGAATACTACAATAGTTGAAAAAAAACCTACAGGATGGGTATCATTGATGGACAAAACTTCATAAAAATCTTAAGGCTCCGTCCAAAAGTATCTATGTCTCTGAGGATTAAATCGTACCTCTAAATACGTAGACATTAACAATCATAACTCTAAAATTTTAGAGTACAACATTGATCCTGTGCGAATGTCATCAGGAATGCATACATACAATGAATAATAATCAAGAAAAGATAACTATAGTAGCATCGATGGCATTAGTGGATCTGGACTACTGGTCTGCCATGACTTCTCGTCCTCGACCCTGGGCAACAACGTCTGGTGTGGCCAAAATACGGGTCGGCGTCAGTAAAATAGCTGTTGGATCAAAGGAAAGCACAGGGGTAGGTGAATAGTGTTCACAATGGGTGAACAATATGTGATACCATCCCTCGGTCTCAGAATGAGGTGCTAATCCCATCCAACCCCAGTACATATGACAGAGTAAAATACAACAAGATTAAGGTAACCGTGATAATAGGTCGGCATGGACATTGTCTCCACCAGGAATGGCCTTTATAATGAAGCGATATTCCTGAAGGGCCAGACTCCATCTGGTCAAACGAGCGTTCTTGGCTCGGTTCGATTTTAGAAATAACAACGGTTTATGGTCTGTCTCGATGACGAATTCCGTCATAAGTAGGTAGCGGGAAAACGCGTCTACGGCGTATACAATCGCCAGGCATTCTCGCTCTATGATAGCGTATCTCTGCTCTCTCGGAAGTAATTTCCGGCTAGCATACATACACGGGGGCAATAAGCCATCTCTTTCCTGGAGCAAAACAGCTCCAATTCCCTGGTCCGACGCGTCAGTGCGGACGGTGAAGGTGCACCTAATATTTGGTAGGATAAGCAGCGGCGAACTGGAGCGCGGTGGCGCACTGCGTAGTCCAGATAATTTTGTTGGGTCGGTCTTTTCTTGTAAGATCGGATAACGGGGCCGTAAGGGCCGAAAAATTAGGAACGAATTTCCGATAATAGCTTAAGAAGCCTAACAGGCTACGAACCTGCTTCTTAGTATGAGGAGCCTGGAGTTTTAAAATCTTACTTATCTTACTGTCGTCCGGTGTTTGGACGCCTTTGGCGATAGTATGTCCCAGAAAGTTAATCTGCGTATAACCCAGGAAGACTTTGCTAGGCTTAGCTGTAAGCCCGGCATCTCGAAGTTTACTAAGCACTTGACGAAGTGCCTCTAAATGGCCTTTCCAATTCGTATGGAAAGCGCAAATGTCGTCAAAGTAGCTTAGGACGCATGGTGTCTGCTGCAGTAGGATGTTCGTCATCCTCGCAAAGGTCGCTGGTGCCGTTACGAGACCGAATGGCATGAACCTCCATTGCATGAGACCCATAGGGGTCTGAAACGCTGTGTACTGTTTACTGGCCTCTTCCATTGGGATTTGCCAGTAGCCTTTAGCCAAATCTATTTTCGAAAACACGGACGACTCGGCCAATCGCGCAAATAGATCTTCCTGATTCGGGATAGGTTCAGCATCGTAAATGGTTAGAGCGTTAAGCTTCCTGTAATCGATACAAAACCTAACGGAACCGTCTGTTTTCTTTACTAGTACAATCGGCGAGCAGTAAGGGCTCGTCGAGCGCTCAATGACTCCTAAGCTGAGCATCTTTTCCACCTCGGACTGTATGGTGTCGTGCGCGTGCAGCGGGCGCGGGTAGGGTTTAACAAACACGGGTACGTCCGAGTGCAACCGGATGACGTGTTGAACTAAGGATGTTTTACCCGACAAATCAGTGAATACTGGCGCAAACTCCCGAACAAGATCCATTATGTCCTGTGTCTTACTTTGATCCAGCTGTGGATTGATATTAACGGAAGTCGCGTCCTCTGTGACTTGCAAGGATAGGAGCGATCTAGTCATAGGTAATGGCTCCCGGTCGTTGTCATCGATAGTGACCATCGCTGCGTTTGCTTGGGCCACAACATGGCATGAATGATTGTGATGACTTTGATCATCGGTAATATACTTTTTCAACATATTAACATGGTACACCTTATCGTTACCACGTATGGTAATGAGATAATTAACTCTGGAGAGTCGCTTTTTAACTAGAAAGGGGCCTTTCCAAGTGAGGAGTAGCTTGTTATTCGTTTCTGGTAACAGCACCAATGCCCGATCTCCAACTGACAGGGTTCTTAACCGACTACCCTGATCGCGATATCCTATAAATGACCTGGCCCGTACGCATGCAAATTGTCGAGCCAGGTCGCATGCATTAACTATTCTATGTCGGAGATCGACTATGTACTGATACGCGGATCGCGTATCAGGAACGTCGGTATCAGAACCGGCGTATAAATCGCGTAAAATGGCCATCGGGCCACGTGGTTTTCGACCGTATAAAAGTTCAAACGGGGAAAAACCCGTTGTCGCATTTGGGAGTTCCCTATATGCGAACAAGATGGCCGGAAGTCGACGGTCCCAGTCACCAGGTCTATCGGCTGAAACGCGTGCCAGCATAGCTTTCATGGTGGCATTCCAGCGCTCGCAACAGCTATTGGACTGTGGATGGTATGGTGACGTAAGTTTCTGCCTAATGCCCGTGAGTTCCAGTACTTTCCTGAAAAGGTCGGAGGTAAATTGCGGACCTCTATCGGATAATAATTCGGACGGGAATCCGACGCGCGTGAATATGGTAACCAATGCCTCGGCGACGTGATCGGCCGATATTTCTTTTAACGGGATAGCCTCAGGCCAACGGGTGGCATAATCGATTACTGATAGAACAAACCGATGGCCTTTATCCGACTTATGTAATGGCCCGACGATGTCGACGGCAACTCGCTGAAATGGAGTGGAAACCGGCGGCATCTCTTGTATAGGTGCCCGCGAAGTTTTTCCTTTGGGGGTTCTTTTCTGGCATGTATCGCAACGCGACACATAGCTATTTATGTCACCGTAAACCCCGGGCCAAAAAAATTGAGACAGTACTCTCGATTTTGTTCTCGCTTTGCCCTGGTGGCCCGACAATGGCGTGTCGTGCGCGAGGCGGGTGATGTCTCGGCGAAATGATCTTGGTATGACCAATTGCAAAATAGTTTCGCGCTTTCCCCGAAAAACGCGATATAGGAGGTCGTCTTTAAGGCAGAACCTGGTTGTATCCGGGTTGTCCGGATGAATCTTAGCAAAGAGGGGCTTTAGTGATGGATCTGTGCGCTGTTCGTTACGAAAAATCTCTGGGGTCACATCCAAGTCGACGACAGGCGATCGTAATGTGTCGTCACTCTGGCGACGCGATTGTTGTCTTGTCGTGACACACGCAATGTCGTTATCATCGTCCCAAATCTCGAGTTCGCCATCGGAGACGTCCTTTAAGTGGGGAATATTCCCAACGATTAGGTCGGCGACCGGATTTGGTAGCACACAGGCCGTGACAACACCAGTTATAAACGGTGTGTCAACATATATTTCCGCCAAACGAAAATGTTCAACTGAACCACCAAAAGTAATGCATGTCGCATCGCGATCCAGGAGTTGTGCAGGACGGACCAGCGATTCACGTACACCGACGGTCGTACAGCCTGAATCTCGCAATACGGATGCTCGTATGGCGTTTACTCGTCCCTCATACAATGTCAGCGCGCCTCGCTCGTGGAGGGCGGACATAACTGGAATAACTTTACTGACGGTTTCGGCATTCCTAGTTCTATCACCGTGGTTTTCGGTGAATGCTACAGAGCATGCATTTGCCGCATCTAATCTAACTCTGCATTGTCGCGCAATGTGGCCTCCGGTGCCACATCTATAACAGTAGACTGGATTATCGTCCCTTCGAGGTGTACCTCGATAAGAAGGAAATGGGGGCGTTTGATAGTAGTTGTTACGCGGTCCTCCGGTAGGGAAAGGACGTGTATATCGGGGTTCCCAGTCCCGATAAAATTTATGGGGATTCGGTTGCCTTCTGATAAACGGCGGCTCGGACCGTGGACGAACTTGCGGCGACTGTCGAAAGGGCTGTCTTGATTGTCTCTGTCACGAGCGAGTGAGCGAGGGTCAATAAGTGCGGGGAAGGGGATTTGAAGCGTGCATGTTGTGAGTGAAGTTGAGGCGTAGTAGAGGCAAAATCTGAATAGTCAGATCACTGCAAGTTAAGAAGTCCAAGGGGACAGACGTGAGAGAGCAGTCGGGAGATTGTGTGTTTTCCAGTGATGACTGGTAGGTTGAACTATGATTGATAATTATGATGATTGATGTACTAGATTCTCCTATGACCATGATGTAAATAAGTTATATGTGAGGACTGTGAAAGTCATTGATTACTGTGTATAGAGATGTGCGCAATGAGCGAGAGATGTAAGTTAGGATCAGGGATTCGTAGCGAGTCTGAGTACTGTGTAATACGGTAGAGGTGTGTTACCGTAGAGAAGTGCAGATGTGTGGTGAGTGAAATGTGGACTGTTGTGTGTACGCTTGATGGTTCGTAATGAGTGGTGAAGTGGATAGTAATTGTATGGTGTTATAGAGATGTAATGTTATTCTTATAGGTGCCGGGGTCGGGCAGAGAAGCCACCCGCGGTGAGCGGACTTGTGCCGGGGTTGGGCCGAAGGCTACCCACAGGTCTGCCTGAGTGAAGCTGTCGCGCTGGACAGCGGGAGCACATGAGTCGTGGCAGTCTGGCCACCGACAGGGACGTTGTTATTGAAATATTAATGTGCTATTAAGATGTTACTGTGCTATTGAGATACTAATGTGCTATTGAAATATTAATGTGCTATTAAGACATCGAGGGGAGATTGAGATACGGAGATTAGGTTGAGCAGGAGCCAATAAGAGAGGCCAGCATGTAATATATATATGGATGTGAGGCTGAGGCCAGAGCATAGTTAGAAAGTCACTATCGGGTTGTGGACCCGGAGAAGAATGAATGTTGGGAATACTGACCATTGAATGGTATTTGAATTGAGTACTGTAATGTATGTAATTGCACAGATATCTTATCTTTATATATAATAAATGTGTGAGTCTGTTTGGTTGTTCTGTTAAGTGTTATACTTGTTCGTTCGTGATTGTTGTCCTGTCATAATTATTACATCTCCCAGTCTGGGATTTGTGACAGTGGGGGCTCGTCCATTGTGACAGTCTCGACGGTACCGGGGACTTAGTAGCAGCGCCGGCCTAACACGGTTCGCTTACTTTAGCTTTAGCTAACGATCGATTAGGGTGAGCCGCAGCATACCGTTCCGCCATCGATGTTATCTCGACGGTAGTTTTGGGGGCTTGTTCCTTAAAATGCGCCACCAGGTCCGTGTGGCAGGACATATATATTTGGTCTTTAAGTATTAAATCATATAGTTTCTTGTAGTTTCCCTCTTCCACACCGGCCAACTCAGTCCAACGGCTGAGTAGGTAGCGGAGGCGGTCCACGTAAGTGGAAAAATTCTCAAATGCTTCCGGCTTGCAATCGCGGAAACGCTTATGAAATCCATCTTCCATATGTTGGAAACGCTTTAATAGCGCGGTCTTCAGAATGTCATAGTCCCTAGCGTCATCAATAGTGAGGCTATGGAAAACTTCCAACGCTCTCCCTGTCAAAAGATTGGCGAGGCATGATGTGTACTCACTACGCTGCCATCCCGCGCAAACAGCATGGAGTTCGAAGCGGTGGAGGTAGGAATCAATGCGATCAACCTTATCATTAAAGGTTGGCAATTTAGGCTTCGTTTTATTATTGGAAGTAAATTCCGGAGCCCCGGTAGTTTGGGCTTGCTTCGGTTCCAACTGTTTCAACGCGAGCTCGTACTCTCTTTGAGCCTGTTTCTCCGCGCGTTCCGCGGCTCTATCGTCTCGTTCCGCGGCTTTTTCTTCGCGTAATATCTCTGCGGCCTTTTCTTGGCGTAATATCTCCGCGGCCTTTTCTTCTCGTTCCGCAGCCGCATACTGAGGTTCAACGAGCCGCATGTGGCTCGCGAGCCGCGGTTTGGCCACCCCTGCAATAGAGTGTATAACTCTGAACTTATCCCTCGCTAAACAGGGTTTGGTCAAGGCTTGTTATGACGTAAACATGCGTCAGCTCTATTTTCGTGGCGATAATACAAATTCGGCATTTACAGATTAGCTCCGTATGTCAAACAGAGACACTATTATATGTGATTGTGGACAGAACTCTCTGGCAGTCATTAGCCACTTATTGTTAACTTACGCCAGTGGTTCTCAAAAGGGTTGTTTGTTGGGTTTTTTTTAGCTTCAATCTTTATTTTAGGAGTTACTCCTCTTGGCATTTACACCTCACTGTTCCCGGGTTGTTGTTGTTTTTTGTTGTTGTCGTTTCTGTGAGTTTTTGTGGTATAGAAAAGTTTTTTGGTTTCTTTCTCTTTAATTTTGCCCACGGGCGGCCTTCTTAGGCCTGCTGTTCTTGATTTCCAACTACCAAGGAACTTTAACGTGCGCAACGTGCACACGGGCCCTCCAAGTTTTTCGTCCGTATTCGAGAAGTCCAGGTGCTCAGTCCTACCTACCATAGAATCAGGGACAGGAATTATTCCCAACCAAAAGTCCAACATGCGATCGGGAATCGAACTTGGTACCTTCGGCATGAGAGGCGAGGATCATGCCTCGATACCCCCCCCCCCCCTCCGTGTTCTCAAGAGGGGCGATTTTGAGAAGACTTTAATACGCTGTTAGGACTGTGCTAGCCGAGGTACTCAGCGATGCCAGGGATCATCACCCCTGCCGGGGGGTGGGGGGGCATGTAGTGGTGTTATCTTCATTGTTAATTACCATACGCATTAACCGCCTGTAAACCGTCGTGGAAAAATCAAGGGCTGCCTGGCAAACTATCGTAACTCTATTTTGAGATTTTTCTCAGGAGACGCAAATAACTTTTGTCACAAATCCCAGACTGGGAGATGTAATAAGTTATGACAGGACAACAATCACGAACAAACAAGTTAACACTTAACAGAACAATCCATCAGACTCACACATTTATTAAACATAATTATACATATAATAGCGCAATTACATATATTATATTATTGAAATGACTGCCGTACAACGGCCTTATTCTCACACACACGCTCCCTCGGATCCACAATCCGGTAGTTACTCCTAAAGGCACTTCGGCCTCAGCCTCTCCCCTCAGGGTCTTAATAGTACATTAATGATTCACTGGCACCGCAGTCTCTCAATATCACCTTCCTATTGTCATACACCTTAGCACTCCCCTAGCACCTCAGCAGGGCAATAACACATTATTATTTCCATAGCCATCAACATGGCAACAACATAATATCAGTTCACTAGCCTATCAACATGGCAACAATATAGTATCTCATTCACTCTCATATCTACGTCCCTGTCCGTGGCCCGACTGCCACGACTTTATGTGCCTCTACTGTCCTGCCCCGACAGTCTCACTTCTGGCCTATGTCTGGCCTCCGGCCCTATGCTGGCCTATCACTTGTGCTCCTCGAGGTGGCTCTTCGGCCCGTCCCCGACACCTACAAGAATAACATTACATTGGTATAATATCCTACCATTTCTATTCACTCCACCTCTCCTTACAACCCATGAAACGCACACACACTAGTTCACCTTCCACTCACCACACATCTTACGGTAACACACCTCCATCGGAGTACACACTACTCACTCGCGCTACAAATCCATGAACTCACTTTCATCTATCGCTCGTGGCGCACATTGCTATATCCAATATCAAGGACTTCCACATTCCTCACATATACTTATTTACATCATGGTAATAGACGAATATAATATAATACATCAATCATAATAATCAATCAACGTTCTACATACCAGTCATAACTGGAAAGACTCTCACTAGTCTTCTCGACTGCTTCCCCTTTATGTCCGCCCGATGGGCTTTTATTCACAGGTCCGATCCCTAGGACCTTCTAACTTGCAGTGATAGTTATACAGCGCTTTCGCCTCCTTCAGACCCCGCCCCCCACTACTCACAACAGCACGCTTAACTTGCTGTCTACTGTGAGCCTTTCTTACTCTACACCCGCTCTGTAGCAATCCCCTTAATTGCACTCACTCCACTCGTGACAACTTTCTTTGCGGACTTAATAGTTCAAAATCAAACAAACAGACAAAAGATTATTTAATCCTTGGCTTGCAGAACTTAACCTCTTGCCTGTCACAAAGATTTCCATTCATATATCTGGTGCAAAAAGGGACAAAACAAGCAAATCTTAAATATTCTACACCAGAAATCTCACGCTTCCAAAATACACGCAAAGGGACTCAAGTAAGTAGGGGAACTAATTAGGAAATATAAAATAATTCAGGAATTGTCTCAACATGGTCACTCAAGAAATGCATACGAGCTAGGCCCTTAACAATGCCGGGCAAAGCAGGAAAGGGGTTTAACCCCCAACTGGTCACACGACCCATGAGTTTTCATGAGCTACAAATATGCCAGGTATTTCCATTGTTAAAAGAGAGAAAAATGTCGAGTTACGATATTCTAGCACCCGGCTCTCGAAATGCTTTATTCTAAGCTGTAAATGAAAAAGGTTACAATGCGCCCAAGGAAATATCGGCACCACAGTGGAAACTCAAGGAGTGCCATGTGTAATTCTTTCTTTCCAGACATTAGAACACTTTCACTCTCGATGTCCATCAAGCGTGGATCACTTGTATCGTGGCCGTTCATGATTGAAATCGATACCACTATAATTATATTCTGATTGCGAATCAATTTTCTATAATTTTGTTTTGATTTCCTTAATTGCTCCCTCTGGAATGACTGTCACGTGAGCGACAAAATGAGGAATATATCGATACGTCTATGACAGAGCTATAAGGCTAGTACAGTCAGAGAGTTGTATAAAGGGGTTTCACTATTGGTGGATTTGCACTCCAGGCACTGAAGGCTCCGCGAAACCATTGTTATCATAAAGCCGAAAGTAGGTCACTGCGGTAAACAATATCCGTTTGTTCGTGACTGCAAGACAAAACATTTTGAAACTTTGTGAACTGTCACGATTTGTGACGATAAATTACCCGTGGACGCATCCATTTTGGACAAAATTCAGTCTTCAGCAGTATGTCTTTACTTTTGAACCACAAAGGAAAAACATATGACGCATTGAGTTAAGTTTCTAGCGCCCAGATATGACGTTCCTTGTCTTAAAATATTGAAAACCACAAAATTTAATTAAAAAGAATGGAAAAGGGGGAAAGTCAAAATGAAGGAAAGTCCATAATTATCATCAGGTAAAATAATTGGTGGGAAAAGTAGAAATTGTCGAAAACGTAGAAAATTTGTCACCAAAAGTGCTGTTCCAAATAATGGTATCCTGGCCACCAGAGTGTTAAATGGAAAAGTTTGATGGGAATTTCATTCTTCGACTTTCTTTATGCAATTGCTGGTCAAAAATCAGTGTTAAATGTCAAGAGTGTGTATTCCTCCAGTCAGCCGGCCGTGTAGCTTATAATCATTTCCACCCACAGCTTTGCAAAACCGATTTCGGTGGATTCGTTATTTCGTTAGAAGCCGGCGCTGTCGTTTGTAGTCTGTTGTAGTGCTGGGAATGGTTGAGACACCTGCGTCGACTCCTTAGGCATTGACCTTCACCTTGGGTACCCGACACCACTAGTGCCGACAATGGGGCGGTTCTCTAGTTTTCCTTCTCATCACCACTGCTTGGTTTACATTTAATACGTGTAAACATTACATTACAAAAATTTGAATATAATAGAGAATTCGTTCTGCGCCCCTCACGCGACACTGCAGCACCGTACCAGTGCCCCCCACCAGACAGAAGACAGCAAATTAAAGCTTGTCTGTCCACCTTCGCATCATGCAAATTATCAGGGTCAGTGCCAGAGCCAGTGTCTCGGTGTGGGCACCAGGGAAGTGATGGGGTCTGGACGTCACTTCCTCGATGACACTGTCGACACCAGTGTCGGGACCTTTCATCGGGGACCTGTGACCTCATTATTGGACGCGGAGTCGGTGTCGACTCCAACTAGAAGTTATGGTGTGTCGGAGTTGGGATCGGTGACACTGAAAAAGTGTTGGTACCGCCCAGCCTTAGTTTGCTGGGTAAGAGAACAAAAGGTGAATAAAACGTAATGATGTATTGTACTGAGTATAATGAATACTCGCTCCTTTCTGTGTGTGTTTGTGTACGTGCACTGTTGCGCGTCATCAACTCTGTTCTGTTTTGTGGCGAGTGAAGGCGTAGTAGTTGGTGTGGAGGACAAGAGCTATAATTTCGTGTTCATCTGCTGTCCGTGTGCCGAGAGATGCTCTTGCTCTAATTTCTAGTCGCTGTTGTGCGCAAAAATCATAATTATGTTGTGCGTTTTGTTGTTGTTTTCACCGTGACAAAAGTATGTCTGCATTGATTAATATGAAATTGTTGCAAGATCATTTTGGTACAGCTTACATCTCAAGGCTAATGAAACTGTTTTTCCCATGTTTTAATATTAAAATGCAAGTATGATTGATTGTTTCTGCGAAGTAACATAGACAGTGAGAAGGATCTTCATTATTCTTTACTAAATCTGTGCCAAAAACCTTTAAAATTCTCCACTGTGAACTATTTCGTTCAGTTTGTTTTTCCTCAACTTTTAAGCAAACATTAACCCCTTGTTTGCCAATGACGTAAAACTGATTTTTACAGGTTTGGTAATATGTAGATCCTGTAAGTGCTACCTCTTCATGCAGAAGATATGACTTGAAACAGTAATACCTGTTTGTAATGTAAAAATGGTCTGCACAGGAAATGCTATTTACTTTCACGTAAACTCGAATTTGTTCAAATTTTACTGAGCTGTCACTGAAAGGGTTAAATTTTCTTCGAGTTTTTGCGTCCGTTTTGATTGAGTGTGCGAGGTCTCTCTCTGCACCAGCTGACACAAAACTTGGAAAATTGCCCCGCTCCCACCACAATCCCCAATCTGCTCCCGTTACGGATAAAATTATATGACACCCATCATTATATAACTTTGCCATATTAATTGTCATCAGCTCAACACTACAGATCAAGTTTTTTATCTATTAATTATCAAATTATGGCACCAGATAAAAGAAAATTAGAATTGCAAAATATAATGGCAACTTCTTTATCTGCTGAAATGTATGTTTTCACTATCCGAAAGTGGCATGTCTGACCTTAACAGAAATCCTTCCCACTCCCTTCAAGTGGCGCCTATGGTAGGTGCGAGACTTATGATGCACGATTGAACTCGACCTACCAACATTATTATGACACTGAACTCAGGTTTTGAATTCGTCAATAAAACCGTGAATGGCAAATGTTTATGGAGGAAATCATATCTGTAAACAAAGAAACATAAATCACAGCTATTCAGGTTATACAATCCACATACGCTAGGAATACATTCCGTGTGGGTAAGGGCAAATGATGGTGATAAAATTTACTTGAATGGACATGAAAAATGAGATGGTCCGTGTCTCGTATAGATCAATTTCTTTCAGAAACGATTAACCTATTGGCGCCGTGCTAAAGCAATTCATTGCTGGTGTAGAGGAGAGGGGGCCACAGACGTCATTGAATAGGTGGACGCATTTCCCAAGAAAGCGCTTTGCATGCGGATCCGTAAATGAATTATTTTCTAACGTGGATCCACGGTTCACCTTGTCCTTTCTGGACCAGGCCAAACTCTATAACTTGATTTTAAAACTTTTATATCCATTTTTCAGACCCATACAAAACAACTTTTGAGAACTTTCCCAATGTGATAAAGTTTACACGGAAGTATTTAATTCTATTTACGAAATTTAGAAGCTCTGAATACCAAACAGAATATAAGACGTTCAAAATGTACCGTGAAGGGCGCAAAGTTGCTGTTCTCGTGCTGACTCGTCGTAAAACTAAACTCAAACTCGATGAATACGTGGGATTTTGGGGTAGTTAAAAAAAAAAAATCATAACTTTTGATAGGCTAAAGTGTTTTAAACACAGCTTGTATCAATGAAAACAGCAGATCAAACTTTCTACCACGTTAACACTAGCACTAGCAGGAGATAAACTTTCAACCACATCACTTGGCCCTACAAGGATTACAGAGGTTGCCCATTGGGTAGCGAAGAGTTACGCAACGGAGAGGGCGGCTTGTGCACGTCGCAGTGCAAGGCTATGCGGTGGGGGGGGGGGGGGGCGAACAACAGTTGATCGTTGCGGCGGGTAAAAGTAAATTGTATAGAGTCTGACAGTCCTCCAATATACTTGATGAGCGAGTGCCGCGTGATTTTCATCCGCTTGTCAAGACAAACTAGGAGAGCTGCAGATCTTCTTATCCTACCACATGTACAATGGAGTTAGGTCGTGAACATGTAAGCACCTGAAACGTCGTGACCACGTGACCAAAAAAAATCATGTAACTTTGTGAACTGCCTCAATTTTTAACCATAAATTACTCGTGGACACACTCATTTTGGACAGAAATCATTCTTTGATTTTTTTATTTTTTTTTTGTTTAGCCTCGACAACAGACACATTTGCATTCAGTAAAATCGAAAAGCATGCTCGATTTTTTCTTCTTCCCTGCTTTACATATTGCAGGTCAAAAGTCAACTTAATGATATCTGTATAATTGTCCAAGAAATTGTGGTATAACTATAAGTTCTACTAGTCTTTGCATCTAATCTAAGTGCAGTTGTTAATGTAACTTACATCTAGGGTTGAGCTTGGTGTAAAGAATTTGCAAAGATATAGCTTGCTTGGGTAGGCTAGTATATTTAAATATCACAGGGGAAAATAAGCTTCGTCAAAGAAAGTGATTTTCGCCTATATTCCACTCAGGGCCGGATTAAGACCTTTAGAGGTGCTAAGATTTCGTGCCCCCTTAAACTGCATATTGCGATTATGTTATTCAGAGTATAGACAAAATGAAGTGAGTCTTAAATCCTAGCAAAATACTTTACTTTTTTCATTTATTATTGGGTCCTCTTTTTGTGGACCCTGGTTTGGCTACACGATTTGCGCGTTTGTCCCATACAGCCCAGGGTAAATCCGGCAAATGAAAAATTTCTGTGGTGACTCGATTCCCATGTTTATTTTGCTTAAAGATTAGTCCAGCCCTGGTTCCACCTATGTAAAAGTTTGCTTCATCAGTCTCGTCTCCGTGAAACATAAGTTTGAAAAAAAGTGCCGCAATCACAAAATATAGGAAATCGTCCTTGCAGTTGCTAGGGAGAAGTTGTGGACTCTCTAACTTTGAAAATCTGCCGTCTATCTAACGTACCGGCGTATAAACACTTTTCCCGTTTGACTGGAGAACGTTTCAGAAATTTGGTTTTATTTATTGATCTTGGGGATAGCAAACATGAAGACTATAGGGGAAGAACGTCAGTTGTCATAAAATGAGAGTTTTATGCTTACCTCCCACAGCTCTTAGCTAATAAGCTTACCTCTGGCTTTGTTCCTCTCATACCGATTAAGTGAAAAACAACCGTCGTCCAGCAACAGAAGCCAATTTAGATAAGGTATCCTCTTTTCAATCTTTGAACTTTAAAATGCGAATTTCTCCAAACCTTCATTTTGTGACAACTGACGTTTTTCCCCTGTAGTCTTCAAATGTTTCCAACTATAATATGAAAATGATTAAAGACATCCACAGGTCGCTTTGTGTCTATATATAGATTTCACCGTGAGCGATGATAATGTAATCGTAACTCAATACCAGCAGAATTATCGATAGTCGAATACGTTAGGTGGGCGACGAATCGAGTTTCTCAATTTGTAATTTATATAACTAGATCTAGATGTGCAGAGAGTGAATGTCCGAGTGCTGGTGTTCTCTTTTTGTCTTTTTTGTTTTCAAATCTGTTTTGCACAGTTCTTGTGTATCATTATTTGGAATTATCCGATATGCTACATTTATGTAAGGCGTCGGTTCACCATGGGCACAATCTCTCCCTTCCTTCTTTCTCTCTCTCTCTCTCTCTCTCTCTCTCTCTCTCTCTCTCTCTCTCTCTCTCTCTCTCTCTCTCTCTCTCTCTCTCTCTCTCTCTCTCTCTCTCTCTCTCTCTCTCTCTCTCTCTCTCTCTCTCCTTTTCTTGTACTATCTCCTTTTCTCTCTTCTTTATAATTTTTTTTTTTTCTACAGTTGAATTTGAACTTGAATCGGTTTTCTCTCTGTGGTCTCAATTTCGCATCGGGTATTTTCCATATTGTGTGTACATTTTTGCTTTTTCGGGAAAATGAGAATTGAAAGTTGGAAAAGTTGGGTAAAAATCTTTCAAACTCGAAACTTGCACAAAACTGCCCACAAAAATTATACCCATATGACACTTATATATAAAAAGTTAGGAGTGAGAGAACCACTTTCATGACAAAACCTCAACACGACAAAATGTCGCATACAACAATTTACGGCAAATACACCTCCATTTATTTGTTGCGTTCATCTTCTGTCACGTGGCCAGACGAAGAGCATCAGAGTCAGGAGGAGAAAGAGCTCCATGCTAAACTGACAGAGCTGAATGCCGCCATAGCTCAGGCCAACGCTGACGTCACGGAGGCCCTGAGACTGGCCACAGACACTGAGAGCACAGCGGTGAGGGCAAACATCGCCGCCGAGAGGGCCAGGGAAGAGGCCAGGAGGATCAAGGTGAGTCCAGACACGCCTAGACAGAAAAAGTGAGAAGCCTCATATTAGGGTAGCCACACAAAGGCCACCGAATTCGGCCACCGAGCCACTAGGCGCTTTAGGTGAGAAGAATTGCATTATATAATTTCAACAACTGCACACAAAGCCCACCTAGATTCGGTCCGTTTATGTAGTGCAATTCTTCTCACCTAAAGCGCCTAGTGGCTTGGTGATCGAATTCGGTGGCCTTTCTGTGGCTACCCTTATAGAGGAAGTAAGGCCTCAATGACTTTTTAACCGCTGAGCCTTAAGTTCTCCACAATATCATACTGTGTAAAGAAAGACGTAAAAGTGCCCGTGGGCATAATTTTAAAAAGTCTTCGATTAGAATTAGAAAAGTATGACCGGAAATTTCGTTCTACGCCTCAATTTACACATTGGTGATCGAAACTCAACTTTAAAGATCACATTGTGTGTATTACCCTGGTCAGCTGACCAAGTCACTTTGACCCCTGTGTCTCGGGTTTTACTATAATAGAGATAGACGGAAAACATGTACGCACTCAGACTTTGTGACTGCGTGCCCTAGAATTGTGAAATTCGTGCATTGACTCAGTTTTTGATGATAAATTACGTGGACACATCGATTTTGGATGAAATTCAGTCTTCGGTAACATTTATTTACATTTTTTTGTAGGAAAAAAAAAACAATTTTAAAAAAACGCAATTCTTCGAGTAAATTGTTGTAAGTGCGTACTTTCCCTGTGCGGTTTGCGCTAGGATCGCATCCGTATACCTAACAATCCCTAACCCCATCCTTATCCTCAGCGTTTCAAACAGAAAAACGGGAGAGAAACAAAAAAGAAAATCTGAAAGAATAATTAATTAACACTGTTATTAGGAGCATTTCGGGAGGAGCTCTGTAACTCTGGGGTCACAGAAGGATTTAAAATACGTACACCTAGCGCAAAAAAACTTGGGGGCCGTACTTACTGGTAGCAGCATTCTTCATATTTGGTCTATCATCCTTTGACATCAAATGAATGTGATTTTATTTCTCTTTCACACGCAGGAAGAGGCTGAGAAAAAAGAAAAGGCTGAACAGAGGAGAAAGGAGGAAGAAAAAAGGCGAATGGAAGAACAGAAACGAGAGAAAGAGGCAGAAGAAAAAAGGGTAACATTTAATCACGTCTTCCTTTGATCTGTGTGTGACTAACAATGACACTAGTGTTGCTCATTGGTGTCAGGTATGATTTAAGTAGTTTCCACCACAATTCAGGGATACAGCAAGTCAATGGGTGGATGGATGAATGAATGAAACAGTTAATGAATGGATGGATGGATGGAATAAAGAATGAATGAACGAATTGATGGATGGATGAATGAATGAATTGATAGATGGATTGATGGATGGATAGGGGGTGGATGGATGAATGAATGAATGGACGAATGGAAGAATGAATGAATGTAACAATGATCAAACAAATGAAGAAACGATCGAACGAATGAACGAATGAATAAATTAATTAATTAACGAACAACCAAACGAATGAATGAATGAATGAATACATGAAAGAATGAATAAATGAATGAATGGGTGTACGAACGAAAAAATGGATGAGTGAAATGAGCGAATAAAAGAACCATGTGATTTGATGAATAAATGGATGTTTTAAGTGATGACATGAAGATATAAGAGACGACTGGTTTGGGAATAAATTTGAACTAAATCAGAAAAATGGGGGCGGGGGGGGGGGCACAGATCGAATGAAAGAATGGGCAGGATTACCATTTCTCATTTAGCTACAGGCTCAAGTGGAAGAGAAGTCTAGGATTTGGAAAAGAGGGCAGAGGAAGTGGAGAGATGGAGGACAGGGAGGGTGAGAAATTAAGAATCCAGTAAACTCGAGTATTCAAAATATTTTTCCTCTGGAATGCATGAAAGGGTACCATGAAGATTTCAGTTAACTAGACACCGATATGACAGTTCATGTATCAGAATTTCTCCCATCTGTCATCAGATAGCAGAGGAGAAACAGAGGATGGAGGAAGAGTGGAAGAGAATGGAGGCTATCCAGGCAGGAAAAACTGGTCATGTATACGATACCTGGCAACCAGCTGAGTGAGTGACTTGCTAGGTTGACTGACCAAGAGTTGCCAGATAGGCTGACTCAGTTTAATTTTTCTGTGTTAAATTAAGAACGTGTGTGGGCTAGGGGTGAGAGAGAAAGAAACGTTGTGTGTAGCAAAGCCATGCATTGAGGCCAAAAACAAACAAACAAGCAAACAGTAACTATTTAGAAAATTGGAATAATAATAACAATAATGATAATAACAAAAAAAGTGGAAGAAATAAGGCGCTTTCGGACTTCAAGTTCTCCATCGGGAGGACAAAAAATAAAAACCTGAAAGGCGTGAAACACTACAGTTAGCGGTTTCGTCTGTGTGAGTGGCGTGAGTAAAACTGCCCGTAGTTGCAGGTTTAGGTACGAACATAGATTTACTACACTAACTAGATCGCGGCTTCCCATTGGTTGAGCCAGCGAAAAGTGAAGTACCCCTAGAGAGTGATCCGCCATTTTGATAAGACGTATTGTCAACAGTCTGAGTCATCGATCCGCTAATTCCGTTTTCTGCTGTTTGTCCTTTGTAAGTCTCACAAGAAAGAATCTGAGCTTGGACCTGTCTTTTTCATTGAAAGGTGAGTATTACTTAATGTTAATGATTTGTTTTTTCAGAGATAATCAGTAATTGCAGGCTGAATCACTGTGAAGATACGAAAGGGCGAAAGCTCGGTCTGCTATCAGGCTAGCAGTCTCGCTAGATCTAATCAAGATCATTCACCAGGTATCATTTAATGTTTTAGATCTAGTCTAATTGGATTGGCAGTTTCTAGAAATAGCACCGTGCAAAAGTATTGATACAGTTCATTTAGCTGGCAAGTCACCAGTCATCTGTGTGGCCTAGGCTACTAATTTACTACTAAATAGACGAGATCTACCGCCTTGCCAAGCACTTTCGATTCAATGCGTATCGGTAGGTGGGTGTCACGGGGAATGCCGACAGGTCATACCACACAGGCAGTATAATCATTTAACTAGGCCTAGTCTAGATCAAACGGTTTGTTTTTATGCTTTTACATGGTTGATAAGCTGCATTAGCCTCCCCTCCCCCTGGCCTGGGAAAAATTGCCTGGTACTGATTGGAGGCCAACACAGTGCCAAGGAAGAGGAGAAAGGGATGTAAATAATAAGGATCAAATATGATGTGTAGGGCCCAGAACAGGTGGATCTACTCTTATGGGGATAAATTTACAAAATAGGACTTTTTCATATATTATCTTGCTGGAAGGACGCAAGGGAGTTTTTCCACAACGAAGTGCTTATTCGCAGACGTCTGCGAATTATAAGATCCTGATCTTATTCGCAGATGGGGAGGTTTCTTGGTCTTGAAATGCAAAATTATTGTCAATAATTTTTATGAGGCGCGTTCACCAGAATATGGAAACGAATCACCAAAATGTTTTAATTTGAAAACAGTTTAGTGATTGTTTTGTATGAAAAACTTTTTACTCAGACTCAGTTTTGCTTCCGAGAGGTCTAAATGTGTTTTTTTTTTTTTTTTGTTCTGTTTTATTGCATGGTGATAGAGGTTGATGCATACATGAAAGGTATTAGAGTGATGATGTGAATGCCTTCTTGTAAACAACAAATTGAAACACAAAATTTTAATGATGCAACATTACATTTTTGTGATGTATTCTTGATATGTGATGTAATGTTTATCTTCTCTCTTTATTCTTTGTCTACTTGTTTAGATGAAGACGATGCACTTGGTGTTACATTTATAGAAGATGTCATTGCCATGGTCGTGCCAGGGAGAACTGTTGAGACATAATTATGAGGGCATGCAAAGTTCAGCTGTGATTGGTTGTTTGGGCTGGTGAAGATGGGGCACAAGGTGAACGAGGTTAACTGTCTGGGAGATATCGCCAAAGTTGTCAAAGAGTCTTCTGCCTGCAGTACTGTTGAATTGTGTGGAAATGAAAGGGGAGAAATTTTTGTGCCAATGTATGACTGGACAATACTTTTAGGACAAATTTTCAAGAAAATCAAGGGTTTTAAATTTCATCATTTTCGTTTTGATAGCCTTAATGAAAATTATGTTGTGTAAAGAGTAATAGATTCAGAGCCAGTTCAGTTTATGTTATTCTCAGGTGATATGTTTGATTTGACGGCCATACCAGATGTACTTAGACCCTCAAGTCTCACCCTAGAGTGTCGGTGAAATAAGGGACTTTGTCTCTGAAAAGTGTAATGATTTGGTGGCCCCTCAGCCATCCCATCCTCAACCAAGGATAGGCAGGTCGGAGGAGAGGAATGGTGAACCAGATGTAGCAGAAGCTGGACCATCACAAGCAAAGCAGAGGAAGGAACCAACTGCAAAAGCCTCCAGAGGGAAAGGGAAAAGCAAAGAGAGAGGCAAAAAGTAATTTGGAATTGGAATAAACTGTTTACAACTATCTCTCATGGGTGAAAAGAAAATATTAGGTCCTTTAGAAAATACACGTGTAATAGTTCATCTGGTGTTTTGTTTCGACTGATAGTAATGCAGCTCATCTGATTCATCATCATTCAGTCACCATTCCAGCTCTGTTTGATTTCTTCACTGGATATTACTACTTTTTCACTATTTGTATTGTTTCAATGGTATGCATTATCATGCTTATTCTCATGGGTTTCTTTGCTTGTACTTTTTCTTACGTATCATGCAAGAAAACTTGAAAAAGAGCGCTATTTCAAAACTTTGTAAAACTGTAAACAAAACACATATAACACTGAAACTTGTAATTCTAAAAGGAACACGCATACAATATTTTATATTTATTATCTTTCATGGTTCTGATTGCCTATTTCCTTACGTAATATTTAGTGTTACGCCAACTTTTGAAATTAGACAAGTATGGCCACTTTGTGGTTTGACCAGACTTTAAGATGATACTAGTCATTGTATGATGCATTTATTAATTGATGACATATTTTAGGTAATGTATAATTATATATTTACAATTATGACATTTATCTGCTGTGGTGTATTATCCCTTATTATATTAATACATAATGCATTTTTATTGTCTTGATTTATTTAAGGGAAGAATAAATTATTATAGATATGAACCTACCTGAATGTTCATGTCATTGTTAAATTATTACTTGTTTTACTCTGTCCATCATCTGGTTCTCCTTCATACTTCCCTTATCTTTTTTCTGTTAGTTCAGGTGTTGTGCTATATAAACTTTGGCTGTTTTCCTTTGTAGTTAAAACTTCATAAGCATCTTTTTTTCAAATTTGTTTCGTTATAATATTAGCGAGTAATTGAAAATATCCCACCTTACAAAAAAATTCGCAGAAAATCAACCACACTATATTTTTTCATGAAACAAACATTAAAACCCACAAAAATGGTTATTCTATACATAAAAAAACGAACATGAAATATATTTTGCATCTCATACCAAAAGTATCATCTGTCAAAACAAAAGAAAACTTTAAAGGTGATTTTCTCAAAAGTTTCTTTTGCTACCCCCCCCCCCCCCGAATTTCAAAAAATCATATAAAATCAGAGAATAGGCCTATTGAACCCAAATTAAGTTTTAAAATGCACACCAAATACCAGTGCATAAGGATACATGCATTTATCTCAAAAATGAAAATTTTCACCATGTGACTGATTTTGTCAGAGCCACACACATTTTAAAAAGCTGGTGCTATTTTCAAGGTTTAGATCTAGGTACAAAGGCTACCATGGGGTTTAAATCGGAGGGTGGGCACGATAGGGTAGTTGAAAGTGGGCTTATTTTGTCAGTGATGGATAATGATGAATTATATGAATGAATCAAAAATGTCCGTCAAGCTGTTATTGACAGCGGCTTAGTTGGGTATTTTTTTCTTTAATTATTCACACAAAAAAAAAGAATTCATCATCAAGTCGCTGATTCTAGACATCTTTCACATCCCCGGCCCACCTCGATTTCTTAATGTTTTGCATTTTGTTATATTTTATGAAAGAGTGAGAAGGGACAGGAAGGTGGGAACGTTGATCTGACATAATAAAGCAAGTGTTCGCGGTAGGCCGATTACTAGCTGCACCTCTTCGCCGCTGAGCGTGCGAAGTCTTAAGAAAATGGCTGCCATGCACCACGGTGGCTTCACTTCGCTGCGGTAGGGCCCGCGATCTAGTTAGTGTAGTAAATCTATGGGTACGAAGGACGGTATTGACTACTCACATTGCATTGATCAGTTCAGAAACAAAGCAGCACCGAAATTAATGGTACCTTTATACACTGATTTTTTTCTCATTACTCTTTCATACTGAAACGATTGTTAAATCTCGACCTCCTGTCATTAAAGTTGTAAATGTATGTAGGCCTATATTCCACTGTTTCTGATATTCACTTCTGAAAATACTATGAATTATCCTAGTAACT
>OZ007584.1:3967855-3980355 GCA_963931925.1 Onchidella celtica | reverse complement strand
TTTGGTTTGGTTTTTGTTTTGTGTTTTTGTTTCTTGGAGCCTCAGCGTTTAAAATCGGATTATAAAAAAAAATAGATAGTGGCGGGAGTAATTCATTGTACTGTAATTTTGTCTATATTTTTGCTCAAGGCTACAGCCTGAGTGGCAGAAGTTAATAGACGTAATCAAAAGCTTGGGGGGGGGGGTGGGGGAGAGACAGAGCACTAAGATAACAATTCAGAGAAAATATGAGGCGAACCAAGGTTGTAGTGCCTAGTTAGTGCTCAGAAAAGCAAAGCGGGAGTGAAAGAAGGAAGAAAGAGGAATGACAAAGATGGGATTAGAACCCGCGACCTCTGCTACGGCATCCGACGCCTTGAAAAAAAGAAAACAGATCGCTCAACCATTCGGCCTCTTTTATCAAGCGTCAACTAGTCTAACTCGGTAGCCTTTTGCTCGACCTGTTGTGTTTATTCAAGTTTTTTGGTATTCTTAAACAAAAGCTGTAAAGTGTAAAATACAATGATCTTTGTTTTAGCTCCTTGTAGTAAGCCCACAGCCCCGGAAACGATATTAATAAGCGCTCAATTCCGTCCGCAGTATTTCCCTACCAGAAAAGAGTGCGTAGTGCTCTGGTGTGCATGGAATCTGTAGTAAGATTGTAGAATATGGGAAGCTTTCTGGACCAGAGAGAGAGATAGAATGATGGGTTCACAGGGGTATCCTGGATAATGCCGAGTACGTCATGTAGTTTCACAAATAAAATTAGAGTTCCAAATAAAATTGTTTTATCTGTACACTTCTGAAAATATGTTTGACTCAGAGAATTGGTATTCTTCGTCATTATCGACTCCGCCAAGCCTGGTTACATAGCCTGATATTGAATAGGAACCTGTGAGAAAGAAAACTGGTCTCTTACAAGGCGGGAAACCAGACTGTCTAAGTCAATAGTGAGACAGATATAGACATAGATCTAATGATTTTTCCAACATGGGAACTGCCCAATCTCACATTTTTTTTACCACTTACTGTGAAACACCGTTTCCGTTGACATGTAAATACTCTTTGTTTTGACCACTTGTTAAATCTTTGACGTTTCCGTTGCCGTTTCCGTATCGGTACACATGGGAACACGGCTTTAGGCTTAACCATGGTGAGCACCGACAGAACAGAGGCTTCCAGCAGTTTACATGTAGTCAAGTTAGAATGCTAGCATACGTTTGTTCACCAGCTTGAATTATTCCTCTGGTCTAAGGATACGCTTGAGATTAGTCTGACCACACCGAGTCAGAGGAACACTGTTTTTATGTTTACTAGGCCAGGCAACCCCTAAAGCCGGCCCTTAGAACATTAGAAGCGGTGTCACTTGTCCTGATCTACTGCGTCCCCTCAGAGTGAAAACATTCTAAGCCCCTTCCATGAACTTTTGAGAAATTGATGATTGAGGTTTCATGTGCTCATAGTTTTTAGAAATACACCTTTTTCATTCCTTTTTAGTAACACTTACCAATTACACACCGAATCCGCTTGATACTTAGACACGCAATGGAGAAGAAGTAATGTGTAGTGTGGAACTCAGTTCAGCCAAAAAGTGGAAATAGACTCTTGTCATTCTAAGGGGGACAATTTGTTGGCCTCAGTTTGACCTCCAGTGACGTCATCTATCCACCCCACCCCCCTCAGGTCCAGCCAGTGGACTCGGCGACTGTCCAGGAGTTTCGTACAAGACAAGCCAATGGTAAAGGGTTACTAACCAGCAGTCCTATCGTCTATTGCCAGTGGGAGCACACATCTTTACGTAAACCTATACAGGTATGGATAATTGTAGATATGCTGTGTTTTTGTTGTTTTGTTGGGGTTTCTTTTGTTGTTGTTTTTTTTGGGGGGGGGGGGTATTGAGAGGGGTTTAGCTGGGGGGGGGGGGGCTGGGGGGGGGCTTCAGATTTAAGTACGATTTGGAATGTGGTCATTCAGTGCATGACTCAGTGATTACAGGTAACTGTATAGATATTATATTGTACGTATTTTATATATAAGTACATAATTCAAAGAATTATTTAAAAAAATAAAGAATAAAAAGACTTTAAAAAGTAGATAGATATTTCTAGGTAATTAGGTAAAAGGGTTTAAAGTGAATAAATATCTAGAAAAAAACAAGAAAAAATAATACAGGCTTTAAAAAATTCATAAAAACTATAGCAAAAGATAAAAGGGATAAGAAAAGAAAAAATAGAAACACGTTGGTAGATTTAGTCAGTAAATAGATTCATAGCTGTCTGTGAGGCGTGGCTTGGGGATCAGACCCAATTTCTGTCTTTTATATCCCAGAATTGTCAACTGTTGACATGTGCTGTTATTGTGGTTGTGGTTGTCGTCGTCGTTGTTGTTGTTGTCGTGACAAGTTGGCCAGCTGACTCGGGTCATACCCAGATGTGATTTTTAAAGTAGAGTTTCTACGATCAATGTATAAGTTAAGGCGCAGAATGAAATTTCCTGTCATACTTTTTAATTCTACTCACACAAAAACGTGTTTTTTTTTGTTGTTTTTTTCGACTCAAAATATCGCTCACTTTTTTTTTTTTTTGTTCAACTCAGTTGAGACTCAAAGTCAACGAAAGTATTAAAAATAAATAAAGCGAACTTCAAGACTTTTTAAAATGTGCCCGTGCACGTCTGTACATCTTTCTACAATGCTTAGCATGTTATTTTGTAGAACTTGAAGCTCAGCGGTTAAAAGGATGTTCATGATTACATTGGGGGCCTTACTGCCTTAATAAAATAATGATTTGGTACTGTCGTTAAGATGATGTAGAGATGGTGATGATGGCATTATGCTGCCGTGTTACAGCCAAAGCCTGTGTACTGTCTTTGTTAAATTCACTTTCATTATGTAAAAATACAAGGACACTCCTTTACTGCCTATAGAGTCAGTTCTATTAGTGCTTTCTACACGCTGACAATTCAACGTCTGCACTGGCCTAGCTCGGGTTGCCAGCGTCCAGGGCAAGGCAAGTTTTGAGTTTGAATTTTACAGCGCGCCGGCACGATAACGGCCACTTTGCGTCCTTCACGGTCTACATGTATTTGGGTACACTTTATTTTATTTATATTTTTCGTATTCAGAGCGGTCAAGTCCAACATAGAACCGAACATATTCATATAATTTTAACACATTGGTAAAATTCTGAAACAAACGTTGTGTTGCACAGATCTGGAAGAAAGTTTTGTCAAATAGTGTAAAAGTTATTAATTAAGTCAAATTGTAGATCTCATCCTCTCTCACAAAGGACAGGATGTGTTGCAGATCCACGTCAGAAAATAATTCTTTCATGGACCAGCAGGCAGTGTGCCTTTTTTCGGATATGCAAGAAGTCGAAACATTCAGTTACAATGTGTTTTATTGATAGTTGGCAATTGCATGCCACACAATCCGGGGGATTCCCCCCCCCCCCCTAAGTTAAAAACGGTGTGTGATTTAGGTATGGCCCAGACGGAGTTTGCTAAGGACCATTTCATCTCTCCGATTTTGTTAAGAGCCATGGGTCCACTGTTCACCTTGATCTTGGATGAGATGTAGTTTATTTGATGTTTGTTCATTCCATCTTTCCTGCCATCTCCATTTGATGAAATTATTAATAGGGGTGTAAAGTCAGTGTGGCAAGGCAAGCAATGCCCGGCCCCTGCACCGTTACCCCTTCCACCAGTCTAGTATTGAACCCCTTACCACCCCCCCCCTGCATTTAATGCCAGTTTACTCAATTTAATTTAAAATTGCATGGTTTTAGCTTGGGCAAAATTTTCAGTGACAGTTGAAATCTACATTGAAATCTCAGTTGACAGTACTGCATACACACAAGTGTGAGTGCCAAACTCACTCATTTTCATCTCATTGATCTTGCGCTTTCCACAACCGATCTGTCTATCATGTTCACATCCTCCCGACCCGCTCCGTCATTCTCATGAAAAAAAAAAAAAACACCATCAAAGCACTTTTTTTTTTTTTTTGCGTTTTTTTTTTATTCAATAAAAAATTTGTGTGTGCGCCTGAAGAAAGGCCCCAGTTGTCGGTACAGCTATTTTTGAGCTAGGGGGTGAAAAGGTCGAAAAAGTCGTGCCTAGTCGAAAATGTACTTCTAGCAGAAAACACAAGTTTAAGCATTTCTAAACAGCATAATTATTATGAAAAGGATTTTGGAATATTTTATGTTTAAAGTTTGTACAACGTGTGACTCTTCAAGAAGTAATATTGAAGTGATTGTTGCTACGGGACAGTGGACTAATTACAAAGCCGTTATAGAGATAATACTGAATAGTGTTCACTGCTCATCTATAGTTTACCGTGTAACATGCCACGGTCCCCTAAAAACAGCCAAGTCGGAAGTTTTTTGGATCGTGTTAGGAGAGCGCAGTATTTTACATAGAGAGCTAGAGCTGAGCAGTGAACACAAATCAGTAGTTTCCCTATTTGCCTTTATAATAAAACTACGCTCCCCCAACAATATCCAAAAAGTCTGTCATGGGAGTGAGCTGTTAAAGCTGTTTTTCTCAAAAGTTTATTTTTGCTCCCTGTCTTACAAACTGTGTCATATCTTCAAAACTACTTAAGATATTGTTAAAAATGTTAAAACCAGCGTGTTCAGCATTGAATTTTCTAGAAGAATATGCCCTTATCTCAAAATCCAAAACTTGCGACAACTGGGACCTTTCTCCAGGCACACACACATTTGAAGAATGAGGAAAATCCGACAATTTTAAGTCATGACAGAATTTCATACAAATTCTAATTTGAACTGAAAATACCCTGAAAATTCCCATATTAAAGAAGGTAAAGGACTATATCATCTCTTTACTCTCGCCACTACCCCGGCAGCAATATTGTCTTGACCAAGTTATAATTTTCTTTTTTTAAATCAAACAGAAGATTCAGTGCTGATATTTATTTTGTGTATTGAAATTGGAGCAAAGATACCAGATACGATAAGATGAAACAGCAGGCACGTTTTGCCTGTACGGGCTTCTCACCGCCATCTACACGTGAATGCGCTGTATCCCTAATAAGGGCGTATCTTACATAGCAAATCTAGAGAAACTACTGAATTTCGTTCACTGTTCAGCTATCACTGTAGGCCTTGACTGAAGGAGCTTATTTAATTATAACGTCAGTCGCTGTAGGAAATCTCTGGCTGTTTTTTAGTCGTGATAAGAGTACAACAAGAATGCATTTTTAATTTATTATTATACCAATCATCTTTTCATGACAAAAGCCCCCCCCCCCGCCCCCCCCCCCCATCAGCCCTCGAATTGCGTAAACGTTTTTTTTTTTACCTGTGTATATAATTTTTTTTATTGAAGCTTACTGCGAAAAAAAAGTAAGAACTTTCGGTTAAACTGAAAATGTTCCAACAGTTTCGCTCACACAGGGTCAAGGGAAAATATGACTGATGCACATTATGGGTCAGGAAACATTCAAGATCGACCACATATTCGTAGGAAAGGTGCCCATAATAGCAGAAATATCGACAGTTTGTCTTTCCAATTGTTCAGAAACCTTAGCAAGAGGGGAGCCATTGGTGTCTAACGCTGATCTTGGCGAGCTGGCGTGGACAACATCTTGCCCAAAGACGAAAACAGCTTGTCGAAAATGCTGAAGTTTTCCACATCAGACTTTTCCCGACAAGTGCAGGTGACCTTCATCCCAGGGGTTCTGAGTAAATTCGATTCTGTATCAGGAAAACCCGCTTTCCGATTCCAGACAGGTGTAATGTTGGTAGTTGCTGGTGTAGGCGGTGTTGCTGTGGAAACTGCAGGGAGATTTGACATTTGATTGGCTGACACGGGAGAATGGACACTGGCTTGTCGGTGTGGAAAATCGTCACGAATTCTGATAGTATTGTCGTCATTTCTATATGGATCTCTGAAAAACGTTTGCGGTGGACTCACAGAATCTGTTTCAGATTTCCAAACTTGTCCCGCGGTAATCGATTGTCCCCATGCACGCTCGTCTCTGTCGGCTCCGTCAGACATTTGTTTACTGCTTGGGTTACCAAACTTTCTGTCGTCATGTTCACTGTCAGATACGGCGAGGAACCAATCTTCATCGTCCGTCTTTCCGTGCTCAGTCGGGTTTCTGAACTCTCTGTTTTCTCCAGTTTTCGTTCTTAGCGTGTTCAGCAAGTGCGGGTCAGAGGTCAGCCGTCCTAGCGATTTCGGATTGGGTATTTCATTCTCATCTCTGGTATCGAATGCGGCGGCACCTGCGGGGTTCAGAAAGTTAAGATGTCCCTGCTGTTTGTCCAGATTGCCAGAATCAACTGTGCTTTCAAAACCAGCTTTCGTTCTCAGGTCTGGAAGAGTTTGCCCATCATTCCACATTGTAGCTTGTACGGTATTTTTGTTTTCCTCGACCCCGAGAGCCGCCCTGGGAACTTGTTCACTCGAGAGTTCCCCGAAATGTTGACGACTCGCGTCGAAAGCCAGTGGGATTTCCCGTTTATTTCGGATACTGTATATCCCGTCCATGTCCAGATCTTTTCTGTCCTTGACAATGGCGTCTGCACCAGACACGTCATACATCTTACTGATCCAGAACGGATCGTGTCTTGCACTGTCGACACTCACGTCATCTCCGACCGGCTCATACCAGTAGTCGGTGACATCGTCCTGGTCATAGATCTCACCATTGTTATCAAAGTTTCCTTCGTTATCCCTGTCACTGTATTCTGCTGGCGACGCCTCCGGTCCCACGTGTGACACGGACGCAGAGAAACTGCTAAAAGACCACCTGAAAGAAGACCAAAGGAAAAAAACAACTATACATGTAGGACTCCTAATTGTGTCGACCACAACCCCCCCCCCCAAACAAAACATGGTGTCCCAAACATGGCAGATGGCACACGCTGCGCAAAAGTTTAGCAAACACTTCAAGGCACTAATCAACACCATTTTCACACCCTGCGCAAAATATTGATAGAAATATAACTGGGCACCGATCAGCACCCACAAAGACAACATAGCGCAGACTTCCTGTCGTGTTTTTTTCCCCTTCATTTGACTAAGTGAATCATCGATATTGTGAGGCGCTCTAGGGAAATGGTCCACATGTTGCACTCGCCACTTTCGAGGTGAAGCCAAAAATAGATGGATAGGGACTTCCCGGTCCTGTATCAGTTTTCAGCAAAAATAGATTCCTCAATCATTTCTTTATGCCTGGTCAATTCTAGTATCTTTGGTAGAATTCATCTCAAATTAGGATTTGGAAAAGAACAACGTTTCACTTATTTGAATTTTAATTTTCAGGTCGAGTGTATGATTGCTGTCAACCTCTCAGGACGCCAAGCCATGAAAGTCACAGAAAAACTGTTGGGTCGCGGCAAGGCTTAAACTAGTTAAAGAAAAAAAAATTGGCAAAAAGAAAAAGTTGTATGTAGCAAAGCCTCGCGATAGAAATATTACCTTAACGATACAATAAAACATTTTTTTCCCCCTTAACAACGATTTTAACCGAAATATCGGTATTTTTTGGTCTTCCCTTTTTCTTTGCGTTTTATTGTGTCGTTTGGGTAATATTTCTTACTCGATTCTTTGCTACATACAACTTTTTCTTTTTGCCAATTTTTTAATTCGCCTGTGACGCATCGCTACGAGATGACGCTGTTCACGACAAGTTCCGCATACATGCACGCCTGAGAGAGTGATTTAGAGTTGGTACGAGGTCATAGAGTCATCTATTATTATAAAAGTGAACTTTGGGGGCCATGTTAGCCTACTCCTCTGTTAATGCTTAGCCCACACGCTTCAAATTTTACACACGTCGACAGTATCTACATACACAGGTTTTGGTCACATAAAGCATACGAAAATTCCTGTCCTCGAAATTATCAAAATATATTTTTTCGGTCATTCTATTTTAATTCACCATTTTGAGTGAACCGGAAGAATGATACCATTTTGACACGCCGACTGAACGCGGAAGTTGGGTTCCGCACCAAGAAACGAAACCGTTCGCAGAACGTGTAATTAAATAAAATAATTATGTGTGAAATTGCAGTGTAACTGTAAATTCTATTGGTCATGGCATGGAATCCAAAAATGCCGTTTCAATGTAGCCTAGATCTAGATATAGGCGGTTGCGCTTAGTACATAAAAAATTTGCAAGATAGATCTTGCGCGGGCCGGCTAGTTATTCATAAATTAGAAAGTGTTTCAAAATACGGAAGTGCTTCGATATTGACAGCTGTTCATACCACACACCGAAGCCTTAATTCATGACTAATCTAGTAAAGCGGCCCTTCTCTGTTTCTCAATCTTTTTTTTGGGGGGGGGGGGCGGGGGGGGAGGGGGGGAGGCACTTATTCACATCCCACAGTGTCATAAGTTCTATTTGAAGAATATATTTAAATATCTAAACCAATTCACAATTTTAAACCTAACATTTCCCTGAAACTGGTGGCGAGGTATTAAACTACAATAAAACCAGAAAAAAAATGTTTTAACTCACCCGAGACACTGAATAATCAAGACGAACCATTCTTTCTCCCACTGTAAATATGTCCACAAATTGCGCGCGTATAAATAAGGTAAGTAGCCTACTATTCTCTTTCATTCAATTATGATTGTTGCATTGTTGACATCGATGATACGCGCACAAGTCGACGGACGGAATTTGAGGAATTAATTCGTCTCGGTATCCTATACCTCGGTATCTGTGTCTCGGGAACTCACTCGCCAAAGCCTCGTTCTGGATGTTGTATCCTCAAGGACAGGAAATGTCCGGGTTCACAGCAATAGGTCACTCCATAAGTCTCAGCATACTCTTTGGCGTCAAGGCATTGGTCGTGCGTGAAACATGTATAGTCTGGGGGATCAGAACAAAACGTGCATGAATGACAGGAACTTGCGAAGGTTCTAGTATTTGTATTATAAAAGAATACGGGTGGCCAAACTTGCTTAATGTGAGAGCCACATACGATAAACTTCAGATTCTGGAGAGCCACAAGATATCAACAAAATTTGTACACACGTTTTTTATTGTTACGTCCACATTTTGTTACAAACAATTTATATGTAACTAGCTGAGTTCCCGGCCCTGCCCGGGATAAATCGATTTATTAGTTTCAGTTCTAGATGACTATTATCAACCTGCTTCATTTTGCCTGTTCCTTTAGCTTTATTTTATTTTTGTTTGTTTGTTTGTTTTGAGATACGTTTTAATGCTCTCCCTTTGCGCGTTGACGTCATGCCAGCATCCGTCAAATGGCTAAGATTTGCGCACGGGTTAGTTTGTTTGCACATCGCAGGAAGTGATATAACGTCGTGTGTTAATGGAAAAGGAATATTATAATATTTTCCTAGGCATATTGAAAACATAAACCTGTACTTTTGGCCCTGCAGCGTCAATCTCCCAATTCCAGACCCTTTCTTTTTCCTAGTCGAGGCACATTGAGAACACACACAGAGTTTCACACTTGATAGTCTAAATCCTCAATCTCATCATTCAAGCCAGTCCTAACCGGAAGTTGTTTTGGGAGTGTGATACAGATACCGGAACCAATCTCAATTACGTACATTTGCCGAAAAAATAGACCGAACGTCAATGTGTCGCAACCTAGCAACTAATACAAACTTTCTGCGAGTTATTAATTTTTTTATTTTATTTTCAGTGCAGGGGATACGACGACAGTCTATACTAAGCGTTGTATAAAATCTGAGGGCCACCGAATCAGCATTAACGGAGGCGTAGCGAAAGGCGCGCTGCAATTGTCGTAAAGTTTCACTTTTATTAATATAGATATGAGAGGCGAGCTCTTTGCCTCTAGACTAACGTGTCCCCCTTTCAAATGAATTGGTTGTACAATAGATCAGTATTTACATACAAGTGACGGCTCAATCTAAATGGGTGATGAAAAAGTGGAAGCTGCCGTGCATTTCATAATAATAATAATACATAGAATTTATATAGCGCTTTACCCCTTTAACAACTCTAAGCGCTTTACAACATCTTTATCAAAGAATCACACACGGAGTCACACACAGGCATACTTAGGGGGGAAAAAATAGTAGAACTTTCAGAGAGTGTAAAAAAGATGACTCTTCAACAGCTGATGTTCAACAGTTACAAAATTTTCTGTTTCTCTCAAAGTCAGAGGTGTAGAATTCCAAATCTGAGATCATTGAAAAGAAGAATATTGTTCACCCATGGTCTTAATGGAACTCCTAGGCTTTTTTTCACTTTTTAATGTCAGCAAATGATTTAAGATGTCGTGATGGTGCATAGGGAGTCAGTTGAATAAGTTGGTGCGCTTCATGTAGCGTTGAGATTTCTCATAATCCTTTCACTCCGCCAAGGGCCAGCGATATACACCCTTGTTGTCTCTCTGCCCCGGTACTTAGTAACCTTTCTACAGGCAACGCCCCCTCGTGCCTAAAGTTCCAAATTTTCTTTCATCGCCCCCCCCCCTTTTTTTCCAGCAAAAAGAAAAATCCAATCGATGTGTTTCAAAACCAGACAAGTCTACACACAAGTTACGATGTTCACTTTTTCTTTCAAGGCCTTGTCAATGACAATAAGCGTGCTGATGATTCCTTATATAACAAAAAGCATTTTTTATCAAATGCCTTTTTAAAATATGCGCTTTTCTGTTCTATAACACTCCCCCTCCCCCTCCCCCCCTCCCCCTCCCCTTTCATCGTTGTCGCCCCCCTTGTGACCCTTTTCTTCGTTTTTGCTCTTTGGAAATCAAAACCGCCCCCCCCCCCCCCGAATGAAATTGCCCACGTTGTGTACCACCAGAGAGTATAGATGTATAGAGAGGATTCACTATTGGTCCATTTGCACTGCGAGACACGGGAGGCTCCGCGAAACCACTGTTAGCATGGAACGGAAAGTAGGTCGCTGCGGTAAACAAAACCGGTTTGTGCATTTCCACGGGGCGTAAGAGCTTACAAACGGCTCTAATTAGTTTCAATCAGCTCAAAAATATGAACAAACCAAAGTAAACAGATATGCACACTATCCATGGTGAAGAAGGTCTCTTTCAATTCTTCAATTTCTTGTTTACCGCAGCGACCTAGTTTCGCGATTTGGCGGAAGTGAACCCTCTCTATACATCTATACTCTCTGGTACCACTGCTCTAGACAATGATTGCTTACCAATCTCAGGTTGGGCCGTCTCGATCTGACGTCCACTGGCCATCCCGAATACACATAGCACCAGCCACAACATGGCCCCCCTCTTGTCCTTTGTAATCATGGGAGGAACTCGACTTGTTGCAGTAGCAATCGTCACTGTGGGAGATACAACAGGATATGTAGAAAATAGTGGCGCGATACTTCCATCATCATTAACATCATTATCACCATCTTCATCATCATTGTTTTCGCCGTTGTTGTCGTCGTCATCACAAATACATATAATGATAATGATGGAGCACATGTATATAGCGCCTGTCTCCACAAAGTGGGCTCAAGTGCTCTACAATGAAACATTAGCAATCTGTCTCACTCTTTCTCCCGTCCTCTCTCTCTCCCATTCCCTCTCTCTCTCTCTCTCTCTCTCTCTCTCTCTCTCTCTCTCTCTCTCTCTCTCTCTCTCTCGTTCTCTGTTTCTCTTTCTGACTCTCTCTTTCTCCGTCTCTCTCTGTCCCTCTCTCTCTCTCTCTCTCTCTCTCTCTCTCTCTCTCGGCCTCTTCATCTTTGTCTCTCTCTTTCTCTGTCCCGGTCTCTCTCTCTCTTCCTCCCTCTCTCTCTCTCTCTCTCTCTCTCTCTCTCTCTCTCTCTCTCTCTCTCATTCTCTCCCTCTTTAGGAATAATGATATCTTCAACGTGGAATTGTACTCAAATCACGCACAGAAAGTATTTTTATAACCAGTGTATGCCCACCCCCCGATTATTGTGGCCGTGTCAGTTGTGCACCCAGTTAGCTAAACCCAATCCTAACCTTAATCCTTAAACTTTCAACAACAACAACAAAATAAATCAATCACGGCTTTAAATCAATTCCCATTTGGGCACTTGGCGCAAGTAATCACATGTACTCTGAATAATATTAGCCAGATATGAGTTTGTTTGATTTTGGCTTTTACGGCGCGTCTGCGCGATAACAGCTATTTTGCTCCTTTCAGTGTCTAGTTTGGGTACTTTACTTATGTTTGGTATCCAGAGCTTCATTAATTTTTGATTTCACAAATAGAATTAAATTGGCCCGTAGAAACTTGATTACACTGGTAAAATTCTGAAAAGTTGTTTTGTGTAGATCTGAAAGGTTGTGTATATCTGTATTGTTGGCACCCGTCAGTCTGGAAAGTCTATGGGCTTCTGCCCTGGATGTCTGTGTGTTTCAGTCTAGTGCAGTGTCGTGTGTGGCTGGACCAGCCTATCCGGGAGTGACACTGACAGTCCCTTCCACAGATGGTGCAGCCAAAAGATGACGCTGGTTTGTCTGTTTGGGCGTGAGTCTTTTTCCCCTTCCGCATTGCCTCGGCTTGTTGTATGAGCGTCTCTTCATACAGTGAGAGACCTTTGT